>NNCF01129157.1:201939-261164 GCA_002313205.1 Laupala kohalensis
ATTATACCCACTAGAAACCTTCCTGAACTACAATATATCCAAACATATATCAAAAGAAGAGGAAGAAGAAGAACGAGGAAAATGAAAGATACCCTAGCCCTCGCAACCTAATAGTGTCGGGATCGAAAAGAACAAGAGGTGACCAAGGAAGATCAGGAAAGAGAAAGGAAGGAGCCAAACACAAGTAAGTGGAAGACTCAGCTCGGGGCCCGGTGTTTGCCAAACACGCACTTACTAGATGTAAGTCCCCTGGGGGGCTATGTTCCTGGAGTTTCCACAAAAGTTTGTATGTTGGTATGAATGAGCTAAGTTTCTTTATATAGAATTTTGCTGACATCCTTATTTTCATGTTGTTTTGTTACTAGCTAGTTGACTTAATGATTTTGGCAAATGAATACAAGATTTTTATAAAATTCTTTCTTCATGATTGGATGCTAAGAAAACAATTGTATTGATGTAAGTGAATATGTAACATACGTTATTATGGGTTTACATATTAAATTATTATAATACTGCATAGTCTCCTGCACGGTGGAACATTCTTATGAATTGATTGTTTCCAGCGTTAATCAAATGATTATTTTTTGGCCATTTGATTTACCAATATTCCATTATTGGCATCAATCTTGCCGTAACTAATTTAACTGCTTTTTAACTTAGCCTAAATTGTTTTGAATTTATCACCTGTTTTTGTTTTGTCTTATTTTTCATACTTCCAACTCAATTGAATGTATTTTCCCTTTTAATTCTATAATTATTCCACATGTTTATTATCTTGAATCGTGGTCACTGTTTGATCATTCTTTTGTTTTAATCTTTTTGTTTGAAATCTTTCCATTTTATTTCTTCAGATTTCTACTGTTAAATGATCGATTGTGATGCACTTATAGTACAAGAAATTACAGTTTATAAAGTGATTAAGCAATATGGAATGTGACTGTAAGGGCTCATCTTGATTATATGCTATGAATAAACCATATTTTTACAAAACATGTACTTACTATATAAAAATGTATTGGATTCAGATTCTTTCAAAGACAACAGAAGAAGTTGTTCGACTGGTGGACCCCATTTACAAAGAAATTAATTAGCCACGGATTATGTTGGATTATTGAGAGTCCTTAATGAAATAAAACCAATAATTTTTATTCATCAGTATGTGCCAATAATTTTTATTCACCACTATGTGTCAATAATTTTTATTCACCACTATATGCCAATAATTTTTATTCTTCAGTATGTGCCTCGTAAAGACATAAATGTGAAAAAAGTTTGGATTGTTTTTTTTAAGTTGGCCCACATGTTCTGATATCATCTCAAGTTGTTCAGTATTACTACGTTCATCTGTAAGTGGTTGTTACTTAAAAGTTTGGGTTATTCCTCATGACAATTTCCTGTTAAGCATTATTATGGCCTATAGATCGTGTGGTGGTGTTTTGTGTGTCTTCGGTTTTTACTAATTAACTGCAATGCGTTATTGTGTAGTTCGTGATTTCAGTATTCCTTTATGTAGGAAGTGTCGGGTGGGTGCTTATTAAATTTTTCTCAGAAAACAAGAATGACTAGCACAAAGTTCAAGTGTTTCAGAGGCAAAGGCTATTGTTATTAGGTTATAAACTTCAGCTTCAAGTTCTGTTTTCATATCAATGCTATTAAATCGAAATATTGGTGAATGTTCAAAGCTTGTGGTTGATTCCATTTTTAACTGCCCAATTCTCTGGTAATGTGTGTACAGTGAAATGTCTCAACGGACTTGTTTGATCTGAAAGATATACGTTTTATGAAAATTCAGATAATTATAAGTACAGGACCGTCCTATGCGAAAATCCTTTTCATTTCCTGCCTTCAAAATTACGATGCAGTCTGCAAACGAGCTCTCATTGCAAGCATCCTTTTCTGATCTTTAACGTTCTCACATTCTCCCTCAGCTGACGCTATCCAGATGTCATAGAGCAGCTTCCGTATAAATTTGGAAATAGTAATGACCTTGGGGTGAATGCCACAGACAGACATCTTAGCAACCCAACACTTTATGTTATGAAGCAATTTTTTTTTAAATTTATCATGATGACGTCTGTTAAAACTTGTTATTAATTGTGAATAAATTCACCCCATTCATTATACAGGCGCAGTATTTAGAAAAAGTGCAAATTACCTCATAGCGTTTGGACCTTGGGTGCGGGTCATCATCAGATGTTATATACAAGTAAAAATCATTGTTTTAGCTAGTAGCACTACTTGACCCTCCATTTCCAGAGTTCAGCTCAGGGATTGTCTCGAGGGATATTATCTATAATTTGAATTGGAGTGTAATGCTGCGAGGTTTACAAAAATTCAATACAATAGATATTTGTAAAATGCATTTCTTATTAGGTAAAAATTACTGTCATTGTTGTACTGAATAAGATGTGTATATTTACATTGAATCAATCGTCAGAACTAGAATATCCTGGTTCATTTGTATGGCTTACATCATTGAAAAAATATTAGTTTCTGCGAGGTTTGCTGTTTATTCCTTCAGTTAATAATTCACAGAGGTGGTCATTGACCGAGACTTATTTTCAGATAAAAATAATTGCTTTTTATTATTATTTCTTTTTTTTTTGCTCTGTTATAAGCTACACATGATGGTAAAGGGATCTTTTATGATATTGTATTTGATGCGAGTGTTCAAATATTCATGAACCATCGGTGAATTTCAGAAGAAAAAAATACAATGCTATGTGAGAAAAGCTGATGTATAGTAAAATAATTTAAAGGTTTGTCTGTGTTTAAAAGTTACTTTATTGTATTTTTTCATGTAAAATGAAAGTTGTGTATTTGACGTATAACAATGATATGAAAATACAGTGCCTAACCTACAATTACCGTGTTATTCTTGTGCTGCAAGTGTAACAATTCACTGAGTGATATTATATTGTATTGTGCTGTATGTGTATTGGAAATTAATATCTCATCACTATCTGAAAAATGTAATGTCACCATAACCTCTCAGCACATAACATGTTCCGTAAAGTCACTTCTTTTGAGTTAGTCTTGCAGTAAAAAGATAGAGGTTATGTGGTACCTGCATGAACCCTGGACCCTATTAAAGTATATTTATCACGTTGGTAGTACTGAGAACAACTTATCACGTTGGTTCAATTGTAAATTACGCATAATGTCCAGTAATTCGAGTAGCAGATTCTCAGTATATAATATATGATGGTTAATGCTAATTAAAACATCAAAATCATTTACAGGCTCGGGCACGGCATATACCATACTTAATTAATGGCCATTCAATATATCATATTAGGCACATATGCCAAGTAACCCTTGTTTTTTGCTACTAGGGTACATACATTGACAAATGAAAATACTTTCAAACCGTTCATATAAAACTCTTTGAAACCACTTTGGAGGCGAACAAGTGATATTTTTCGGCATTTAGTTATTCGAATTTGAATAAAGATTTACTCATAATACAAGAGGATATTTTGAACCATTACAATTTATTCTATACCAAAAACACACATTGAGTTAAGAACACAAAAAATATTGCGACCGACTAGGGCGCCTAGTGCCCGTTGGCCAGACCCGTTCATCTTTCAACCTAAATAACCTTTCCGGCCTCATAGTATTTTGCTGTATCTGCCGAGGTAACCGGGCCAACCGAGGTGACGGCTAACGATATACCCTCGATATTAATGCAACAGGAGACCTGATTAATAACGATTGAAGACGTTATTTCCTTCGCATGGGAGTATATTCCTGAGTATTTTCAGTGTCATTTTATAATTTAGTTAAATACCCAAAAAAGAGACATAGCTTGTTGCTCTTTGGGTATCTATCGAATCCATTTGTCTGTGACTGTTTTTTTCTTGCTACCTGCAAGCAATGCAATATGCTTATCAAAAATAATTTTACCGTGATTTGTTTTAAAATTTAATACATACAAAAACATAAGAATCCTTGGGGTGACTTATAGCCCTGCGAAGTGTAATAATATGATTTTAAAACAAACATTACATGAGACACATTAGTGGAAAGTAAAGTGAATCGCGGTGGCTTAATTTGACGTACTTAATAATAAACATTATTAAATAGTTAATTCCCTTTAAAAAAAAAAGAAAAAGGAAGGAATAATAAACTATACCAAGCCACATATAAATAAGCATAAAATTTATAAATACGAAAAGAATACGTTTACAAAAAGCGTTGACCGAAAATACAGTGAAATTTAGGATAGTAGCGACATCCATTACATCTTGATCAGTATATTAAATATAAATTACCAATCACGTATCATATTGAGATAATTTTTCGGTACGGACTATGATAAAATATCTAAAAATATACTACATATAGAACGTTCCAAATCATGACAAAATTTTCCAAAACATAATATAGAAGAACATTTCTGATTAGCTAACTTGAATTAAAATAACATTTTTATAAATATATCTACGTCGCAAAAAATTACTACGTGCCACGTTACTAAAATAACAGTGAAAATAAAACGCTTCATCAGGATTGTTAATGCTTAAAAATATGATGTGACTTTTGCATTAAAGTGAGTTTTCATTAGTGGAAATGGCACATGCCATATGCTTGCAGTTCCGCTAAACTAAAGAATAAATATACTGAAAGACAACTTAGTATCGTTATATATCACTATGAAAACGACATCAGAACATGTCGTCGTCATCGTATACTTTAATAATGCCACGTATGTTCTTTTAAATTAGTTTTAAATGAATTCAAAACGTGTGATTCAATAGGCTTCACTTTTCTGATGTACATCGTATTGCTTTCGGAGTATACCCGAAGAGCGAAGAGACGATGTCCCCTCCAAAAATTCTGAAATGGGCTAATTAAAAGAAAAAAAGACAAACGTAATGTAGATAACACGACAAGCAATTAAAAATTCACTCCTGCATCCCATATAACATCATTAAATAAGCTTCTCCGAAAAGAGAGTGCAACTCAATGCATGAACAATGAACTAAATCTAAAAACCAGTTTGACTGTATAAAAGAGATAACAGGCAGATACCCATACAACTGCACAATGCTAGCAGGGAGACAATCGTAAGTGAAACATTGATAAAATGGGAAATCCGACTCTTATTCCAATAAGAGAACGTATCAGGCATCTTGATCAAGTGAATTATCTTATGCGAACTTTAACATGAAGTACATTGGAAGATGTTAATTTGTTTTTCTTGTAGCTCTCATACAAGAATTGGAATGAAAATGAGAACATGAGAAATATCTTGCGATTGCCCTATTTTATAGTTTTCGTCCAATTCAGATACGAAGAATGTAATTCATAAAAAGCCCAGAGGGACAGGACATGTGAAGAAACTATCATCATACAAAATAACTGAATCTCCCTTATTTCAAAAGTAAATACAAGAAATAACGGTTTACCCACATCCCTACTTCCCGAGAACACGTGTCAATGGAATGAAGAACAGATACAGCATCTGGATTCTAACACAGAACTAAAGAATGTAATCAACTCTCTTTTTACCTCGTCTTGTCATACAAGAAGCTCCTTCTACACATGCACAAATGCGCCTGTGGCGAATCATCTTGAAGACGCGCGTGCGCCAAGCGCCCTTGGACGGGGTCGAGCGGGCGTCGTCGCTTGTAACCGGGGCAGTCGGCCGTTGAGGCGGCACCGCTGCTGCTGCTGCTGCTGCTGAGGCTGCTGCTGAGCGAACCGAAGGCGAGGGGTGGGCGCTCTCCCGTCCGCCAGATGCCGCCGTCCCCGCAACGGGAACCGCAGCCCGCGGCGAGCGACATGACTCGCACCTCCTTCGCCAACATTCTGGACTTGTATTTCAGGGACCGCCCGGTCGACGAGTCTGTCACTCGTGCGTGAAAATACTTGCGCGTGGGCGGAATCACCTCCTTTTATGGCGTTTTCCGTTTACTACTACGGAAACTGGTGCAACTCGAGTGCAAAAATGTTCCATTTGACAGAGAAATTGTACCGAGAGCGGAGGTATAGTAGTTCCATTTGTTTATCGAGACGCACTCTCAATGCACTGAGAGCAACCGGACTTGCTCAGACAATTTTTTCAGTGGAGGAACTGGCTGTTGAGGTTAGGTTCATCTGTGGATAATGCATCCATGATGATGCCATGAATTTATTGACAATATTGTCGTCTGAAAGCTCCTCAGATGAAGAGCAAGAGTTGTACGTCGAATTAGTCCTTTCTAAAAGAAAGAAAGATAAAGATGATGGATTTCGTTTCGTTAATTCGATGAACAGGAATATAACATTACACGCACATAATAACGAAAATGCTATTTGTTGATATATTAGTAATTGATTATATTCAATTATAGTAGTTTCCTTAGCTTTTGCGGCTAACAATGCCCGCGTCCGAATTGTGCGTGTGTGTGCTGCCAAGTCCTGCGTGCAACAAAGATGTTCCATGTACTTGCTACACCAATGGAGTGGGGAACTCGCACGGAGCGATGATGTATTTATCCGGAGCTAGTGAACACTCAGAGCATGCTATTAGTGTTCGGAAAAAGTGGATATGTTCTACAAGGAAAAAAATGTTAATGAGCACAATATGACGCGGAAGGTGTGGATCATCCACTCAAAAAACAGTTGATTTTTCTCTATCCATTCCCTATTTTCATAATATAAGTTTATTTAGTATCGTTCGCGGCATAACAAGTCGCGGAATACTTGGCGAATGTGTAGGACAAAATCACGATTCAAAAATTCTTTCCTTGGAGCATATCCTTGGAAATTTACAACCGAATGGATATATTCACAACGCATGAATGAAAACAAACCAAAAAAAAAATCCGTTGAACTGAAGGGTGGAAATAAACGTCACGTAACATATCTTCGACGGTCATAAGAAAACCAAGTACAGAATTAAAAGAACTATATTTTCATCTAAAGTGTCAACTTTATCCTGAGTTAACACATTATGTACAGTAAAACGACATGTGTTTCGGCTAGTTTTCTTAGTACATGTTCATAAAATTTCAAGGTAAATCTTCATAAAAATATTACCCAGGCAAGAAACATAATTACACACTAGAGTGATCTTAAGACCTCGGAATTACTGAGTATGCTATCTTTAACTCATCCGGAACAACACAGTTGACGCAGAAACGTTTTTACAAATGTTACACGGGAATAGGCGCTCCATGGATAAAGTTATCTCTCAACTCAAATATTAAAGTTGAAACTACTAATTTATTTATCTGTGATTAGAATTTTAACTAGTAACATATTTTCAGTATTCCTTATATTGAACTTCATTAAGAAACGTGAGATTCAGTCGAAATTTCACCCAGATTTCATAACAGTTCATGCGTATTGTGACGTAGTATATAAGTTTATAGGCTGAACTTCCTCAGAGTAGGTACTCTGCTGCCACCAGTCTCATTGAATTCAGACAATTAAAAGTCACCATTGTAATAAAACTAGGTTTATTTTACACGTGTTTACAGTTCGCTACACATCGTACATCACCCAAACACCCTTCAATGGGCCCCCAGTCTACTACCACCGACCCATAGCCGGTAAAGAGTCAGCTAACCCTCCTAGTGAACTCTCTCATAACACCACAGCATTATGTAAGAAAATACAGAGAAATATCAGCAACACCCCTCAGGCGTGTCTGAACCGAGTTGCTTCTCTCTTATGCACACCGACCCGCAGTCGGTGAGTGTCACTCTCTCAGTGAACTAGCATACGCCACCAACATCTCTCTCGCAGCAACATCGCTTTTACAGTTTCCGGTTGCCACTTCCACCCGCACAAACCTTATTAAGGAATCCGTCTCGAGGCTACAATTCCAAGACATAATCCGTTCACGAGATTTCACGTTTTACACCATGTCGACCGGAAACTATTTATTTCTACGTGTCAATTTTAATATGTATCCCTTCGTACATAGCATGTGCGAAGAGCTCGTCTCTTGACACCCCTGCGGCGCCATAGAACTCACTCAACGGATGAAGGGTTGTTTTTCGAACTAGTGCCGGATAATGCAGACCCCTTTGCCTAAGGGCTGACCTCCCAAGGTGCACTGACAAAGGCTGACCGTTCACTACGGTACACTATGAATAATTGGTCACTGGCAGTCTATACTTTCGTTGCGTTGAAAGAAGATATATTCTTTTCTAATTGATTTATTCAACATTTTCTCATACCTATCTTTCTTCAAGGAAAATACCTAGAACTAAGGGACGTGAAATTATATCATCGAAATTTATAACTTTAACCTTAATTAGCTCTCAATACTCATCTTCTTCTCTCAATACGTAAGGAAAGTAAGTAAGTAATTTATGAGGGCAAAAGTCAGGGTGATCAGAAAATAGAACACGGCGCCAAAGTGCTGGAGGTTTGGAAAATGTTATCTACCCAAGTATCCCTGCTCCAAATGACACTTGTAATGTCATTACACTTGTTACAAGAAATATCACTACACCAGTTACTATACTAGGGTACCATATACGGATGCCATAACAAAACTAGTGATGCAAAACCATTGCACACACTTTCTCATATACGTTTCTCCGTCTGCAGCATAGAGTGAGAAAAAAATTATATAATGAAAGGGTCATTTCTGGCGTGGTCCTCTATATTTTGGTCGTTTTTAATGTAAGTTCGTTGCAGACAGAAATGTATATATTTTCGTATCTACAGTGAGTTTGCTATCCTCCTACATATTTATCATTATCACATCCTTCATTACGAAAAGTGTATTCTACGTCTGCTTGGTCCATTTACACTTAAATATTATTCAAGCTTCTTGAAATAGTAAACTAATGTGTGCGGCAGACAGAAATTAACTGCGTCTATACCAACCTTTCAAGCGAAGTACTACTAATGCGGATGTAATACATACTAATTGTACTTTACATACATAAAATTTAAGCAAAATCGTTGCAGCCGTTTTCGCGAAACATTCAAAAGAATACTTTGATCTTCATGTGAAGTACCCTTTGTTTTATAGTAAAAAATTAGAGCGCGTGCATCGATAAGTAAATTCTACCGTAAATACGAAATGCGAATTAAATTGGCTGAGCCATTTACTCAGAATCGCTAATACGACACAGACGGACAGAGGGACGTTATGCCAAAAACCACCTTTTCAGAATCAGGGATTGCCAAAACGTACATTTCCGTCGAAAACTCGCTTCGAATTTTTTCACGATTACAATACTTTCTATATACTACGCATATGAGAAAGTAAAAGACAAATATTTCGGCTTTATTCAAATAAAAGTAAACTGTACTACCTCCTTGGTAAGAGATGTTACAAAGAAAGTACTCAACAATCTGGGAGATCCATTTCGGCAATTACCTGCAATAAATAAACAAAAAATTGATGTAATAAATTGTGTACATGATCTCACATCTCAAGAAATAAATTTGTTATTAATAAGTCTTCCGTTTATAATCGAACTGTAGAATGAATTGATAACGTAATGAACGTTGCTTAGAATTAACGTTGTACAAGGAACTAACATAGTTATCGTACGCTAACACAATTAATTATGAAAATAGATGGACATTACCGACAAAACACACAAAAATACAAATATACACCATATTTAAAAGAGAAGAGTGGAGTTATTTCGGCAGAAATTCAGTGTATTGTTATACTCGTACAACCATTTTTAACGGCATATAAGTTTTATGATTTGTAGTCCCTCAAAATTCGGCATACATCTGAATAGTGCATTCCGTATTAAAGGAACGCGTAATTATTATTTATGAAAATTGTTTGTACTCTAAGCAAAGCACAAACCCCTGGACACAAAGGTCCACGCCACAGAGTTTTGAAGCGTCACAAATTTGAGTTACGTTCTCGGGTTACCATAAAGACGTATTTGAGAAGCAACAGTTTTACATAGAACAATCATAAAGCACATAACTGATCTTTTGTGTTGAGCACACTAGGATAACAAAATGAAAGTCTTCGTCGATTTTACATCATCTCCATGCCCATCGCCAAAATGAGCCATATGAGTTCATATGCCTGACACGCTATTCTGCACTGAGATTTTCATGTTATTTTTCAAACACATGTAACTTCGGAATTCTGCCTACCGCGCTGGTAATTTCTTTTGTCTACGTTTAACATTTATTATTTTGCATGTTAATTATCTTGTAATAAATGGAAAAAAAAACTCCATAAAATTGGCTGAATGACAAAAATGTGTTTGAACTTAGAAGGGGCAATTTTCAACAGAGTACACGAAAATGCACCAAGGTTATGGGGTATGGATATCCAGAGTTGATTTAAGTCTCGAGACGAAGGCATTTTTTAAACCACATTTCCTGTCGATTCCAGTAAGTAACAGACAGCAAAAAAAAAATTCAATAAGAAATTGGCATGGAGACTTGATTAAGACACAGATATCAAGGTAAGAAATTATTTGAAAATTGGAAAAAGCAAACTGTGCTGCGCTTGGTAATATAAAAGATTCCCTTTAGACAAAAAGGCCCAAATAAAAAAGAAAATGAAGAATCAAAGCAAATGGTGACTTGTTAGGGAGCGATAATAATCACTAAACACCAAGCAATTATTGCTAGACGAGTAGTAAAAAGAATGAAACCAGTGTCAAATAGGAAGCAATTTCATAAAATTGCTAACAATTAGTCTAGAACAAAAGTACTCATTCTGTTCCGAGATTCAAAAATAATATGGTATCATTAAAATAATTATGATTAATCAACGAAATTATTTATAAATTACCCACATCATTCATTTTCTAGTAAAGAGGTGCTAATGATAAAATGGAAATTATAGTACCACTCAACACATTTCATATGATTCAGAAATGCTCTGGACATAAACGTTTTCGAAGAATCATCTTCCTTCGCACGAACGCTCAACAAAAGCAACGTCAACATTTCATTATATTTCACTCCAGGTTTATCACAGTAATTATACATTCATATTTTACTTCTTATTTTATAAAAATATTTTCATTAAAATATGGTTGTTGATCCTTCTCTCTGTGCCCTTGAGTGATAGTAAGTTAATTTCATTTTAATTAAATTATTTATTTTAATTAAAGTTGTTTTCGAAAAAACAGTTAAAGAGTACATAAGCCGTTACTGATGTCCACCAACTAACGAAATAATAATTTTAAATAATTGAACAAGACCATTAAATAGTGCTAATCCAAACTAAATAATTTAATTGAAAATTAAATGGTATTAATGACATAGAACGAATTAACGTTTAGTTTTCATAAGTAGTAGACCTACACATTCATTTAGTAATACTGAAAAATTTACTTGATTTTGAACACGTTATAAGGATCTTATACTCCATTATAATCGAAATTTCCACTTAGTATTTACACGAACGATTTTTATTGTAACGTATTGGAGAATTTTTTAAAGGAATTAATATTAAATAAAAACAGCGATCAACAAAATGTGAATATGAATTAAACTGGTCCAACTTTTTCTTTTTTCTAGATCGAAAACTATTTCTCAAGTTCAGGGATTTTTAACACTGGGACATGACAAAGTATTTCAGTAAACGTTTACATTCTTAAACAATAATTGTTTCTACCTATTACATTTATTTTGAAAACTCTGAAATGAAACATAAAACAAGTTTCTTATCACTTTTCCATGTCTTGAGGTAGAAGAGGTAGAAGGCGAAGTGAAGATGATGAAACAATCGCAGCAGCCACGTCTCGTCCAATTCATAACAGAGAAGTAAAAACAAAGAAGCGAAATAGAAACACATGGTGATGCGCCTGCTAGTACAAACAAAAGAAGAGTAGCCGGCGCCGTGGTGTCACGCGACCGTGGAGGACACGCGTGTCCCTACAGAGAAAGTCTCTTACGACTTCTGACGGCGGGTGATAAGCAGCCATAAAACACCTTCTGCGGCGCGTGACACCCAAGTTCAATGTCCCTGACGCGCCTTCAACGTTAGGCAGCGCACAGAAACGACGACGGTCATGTTTCGCATGTAAATGACGTAACTTTTGAGCGAGTATTAGAAGTCTGAAGAATGGTGGTACTAGTGAAGTTTTATGGACTTATTAATCAAAAGACTAAGAACACAAGCCAGTGCCGGATTAAAAAAGAATGGGGGCCATAGTCATTTAAACATTTGGGACCCCAACTATCGAAAAATATGCATATAATAATACTATTATATATTCAAATTATTATACTTTTCACAGTGAACAATTGTTTTGCTATCATTTTTAGGCAAGTTTATACCCTAAGTTAGGCATTTGTTATGTAATGATCATGTCGTGTTAGGGACATTTTTTTCCCTTCACTTTCACGGGGCTTTTTAATTTCGGGGACCCCCTGAAATCGGGAACCCTAGGCCAGTACCTAGACTGGCCTATTGGGTAATCCATCACTGACAAAAGCGCTTGTTGGTCATCAGGGAATCGAAAGTACATTATAGAAAATCCGTAAATGGGCACTGTTTCAAATTGATACAATTTGAGCAGTAACAATTTGAAATTTTCAATAAAATTAAATTATCTACTAAAAAACATAATTTACCCCAATATACCCGTATTTCATGTTTTTGTATCTTCGATATGATTTTTAATATCAGTCAATAAAAAAATAATAAAAGGGATAAACAGTTAAAGTAACTTTAGTTATGAACATTTATGAATCGTATTATTCGTCTGAACTAGCAGATTATCCGGCGTTTCCTGAGATGTTTCTTTTACTCAGAAAAAAAAATCGGTCATTGTAAGATAAAATTACATTTTCTTTCTGTTTTTCTAAAGAAACATGTACAGTACTCTAATTTTAAAAATTCATAATTATATAAATTTCATACAAAACTTGACTGTATACACTACACCGTCTCGCGGGAGCTGCGCCAGTCGAATTTTCGCTTCCGAGATGTGTCTGGGCTGCACCATTTCATTAAAATTCTCGTAAAATCTAGTAGAATATAACTCTCTTTTTCCCGATTTTATCGACATTTAAACCCTTTCTTTATTCTTATCTCACATTAAAAAAATAAAAGATACCGTATGTTCATCTAGGACACCTAAACTATCTCCTTGCCAAATTTCATCACGATCGGTTCAGTGGTGCAGCTATAATCAGGTAGAAGCCCCACCAGTGGCGAAGGTGGTAGAGTTGTCGCTTCTCACCATTCCCGATGGGGTCAGAAAATTTGTATCTTTTCACATTAATGTCCCAGTTCATATAGCTATGACTACTGAAAAGCCAATCTTCCTTCCTCTATCCAGCTTCTCCTAGTATCAATAACCACTTCTACTTACCCCTTCACGTGGGCCAAATTGTTGGTAAAACCAGCTAAGCGGCCCACCTACTAACAATGACCTACCACCCGATTCATGTAGATAAGGTTCAATAGCACGCTACATTTCCCATTTACAAATACAAGAAAAAAAATCAGGTCGCAAACGTAGACAGGTGAACAGGCAGACAATTTCGCAGTTAGTATGGTATTAGTATATCAGTATGGAAATATGGATTCACTTCAAAGAAGAAGATAAACCAGTGGAAAGTAAGAAATCAGCAGTATACCACGCTCGATAATCCCGATTCGAAATAATAAATAATTTATACCCAAAAGCAGCGTGCGACCACGAGCACATGACAGGAAATACAAACAAAATATTTTCAAGAGCAAGTTCGTAACATTTTCCTGTTTATTTCGAATGCAAATGGAAGGTATCGAAACGATTACTGCTAAATACTTTATTTTCATTGAAGATGAAGCATCATTATAATAATTCAATTAAAAATATTCCAATATATTAATATCAGAATGTATATCGAGTTAATTAATATTTTTTATGTCATATTAGCTATGAACTTACAGTATAACTTTTATGAAACTGAAATATTTTCATTATAATTCCATAATTATACGATACGTTATTAACGCATGTCCAAGCGATTTTGTTGATATATTACCAGAATTTTTAGAATATCTTAATATGTTTCCAGTAACCAGAGCAAAACTTCAAATATTAAAAATTTGCACCAAAAATAAATCTGAATAGATCGGGACAGAAACATTTTCAAAAGATTATTCTTTGACGATGCTTTTCTACATCGCCTCTTACATATGTAGCTCAAAAGTAAACATTAAATGTACATTAAATGACTCATATCTAAAATGAACCAAACGTGCAGCGCAATTATTACATTGTTTTTAAAGTACATTTACGAAATTTTACATTTCATCTTCACCTAGAAGACAAAGAACACTTCCTCAAGAATTTTTGAGAGAGATAAGATCCTTTATCGTTATGACACGATCAATCTATTCGGAACACTGCATGGACATCTTTATTATTCGGTTGCTTTCCTCGTAAACCTTCACACGTGGTGACCGAATCCTGGAAGCAGTCACGTGGAATTGGTGGGGGTGGGGGTCTCCCAGAAACACGACGAGGCGACTCGTATCATGACAGAGGACTCGAGCACAATCACGAACATAGTTAATGATACATCGAGTTGATACATCATTCATGCATCCACATACATTGTCATATATTCTTTGATTTGCATTCACTTTCGTAATCAGCATTCACGACACGAAAATTACATTTTCTAAAAAAAAACATCCTGTATACAGTGGGCATTACGTGCTTGCTTTTACATGGACACAAAAGTACAGAAGAGAAAAGTTCAACTGAAACTTATATGAACATATTTTGATTAATTCTGAAACGATATTGAACGATAAATAAAAATTGAATTCTCACCTGTTAAAACAGGCTCAAATGTAAATGTTTTCTGGAAGAAACTTCACAGCGATTTCTCTCATTTTATCTTATTAGAAGTTCGTATAAAATAGAATACAAATCACTTATTGTAACGTAAAATACTATTTACTCTTAAATATTAGAATTTTTGTATTCTCATATTTATTTTCAGAGTATTATCTTTCATTTTCATGTTGTATTTACTTCATATTGTATTTCTGTTTGTATTATACTAAAATTTTCTATTTGAAGTATAATTCTTGAACTGAATCGTAAAATGTAATTTTCAGTGTAATATTTATTACTATTCTTTAAAATTTCATAATGTATTTACATTAAGGTGAAATAGTGGAAGCCTCATGATCTGGGCCATATTCACAAATAAATTCAATTGCAATAATAAACCACCAAATAATGTATGATGTGAATACATAATGAAGAAAAAATGAACTAATTTGTGTGAGAAGTGATGAAAATGCATCCCCACATATGGTCCTAGGAAGAGGTTTCTAAATCTATTTTAAGTGGATTTGACGTATGAGGCAACGCAACTTTCTATATGACAGGGTCGTGCCCGTTCCACCCACTCTTTCGTCCTGTACAGTGTGGGTGCGAGTGTCGCCACGTGTACGCACCACCACGCACGCACGCACGAACGAACGCAGTCTCTAAGAAACATGTTTCCACACATAGATACAATGCACTCATACGCCAATGCCATGACTTGGATTCCTAAGTCGGAGAAAAGTGATGTCAATATTTTTTAAATGTGAATAAAATTTCTTATTATTATACGAGTAATATTTCTTATAGGTACACTAGTCGACCCTGCCCACTTTCGCGAGGGAATTTTTTTCTTTCTGATGTGATTTAACCTTAGTTTTAATTTAAATTACACTTTTACATTCAAAAATTGACGTGTTGTCTTAAATAGTTCGTGATATTTAGAAAAAATTACATAAAAACACATTTCACATTCCTTCATTCTTTTGAAATCACAATTTCAAAAATATTTTCTCAGGTTTTACAATACACAAGCAACGCACAGTCTAAAGTTCCTATATTTTATATTATTCTCTCTGTTTTGATGAATGTCATGAATTTAGGAAAACAACAGAACATATTCACTCTTTTTTACCCATTTGAAATGAAATATCGCAAATTCCAGAAGTTTTTAGTTTTTAGATTTTTGATTTAACAAACGGTACACTAAGATGATTTCTCAATTACCTCGTGAAATATAGCGAATACGGTATACCAAGTCTTTATCGCTAACGACAAAGTCCTGAAAATATGTCTACTCCATTGCAGCCACAAAAATTCAATAATAGAAAAACCCAAAAACCTGTTTCTAGACACTCATGTAACAGGTTTACATGCAAAAGACCATGGAGATAACCTAATTAGTTCCTGATACATTAAAAGTGAAACATTAAAAAACAAAAATCCTTTTTCACACAAAATAACCCCATGCGGTCCACATTTCGAAAAATCATTTTTTAGTAAGTGTCTACAAATCAAATGCAACATTTCCTCGAAAATTCAGCCCTTTTTCTTCAATTAGCGCAGACATATAATTATAAATGAGTCAGTCACCGAAGACAGTGCACCAAACAAATTCATCGCTTTTCACCCCCCTTTTAAAAAAATCCAGAAATTGGTTTTTAGACATTTATTTGAGGAACATTAATGAACAAAAATAGAATTGATAGCCGTATTAGTTCATAGGATACAACGAAAACTATAACCCAAATAACTGCTTCTAGATATACAAAGAATAATTTTTACTTACAAAAATTGAGACAATATCGTAATTAGTTCGTGACATACGAGTATATTGCAAATAGTGAAAATTCGATCATGAATTTTTTCCCTGTTTCTTCCCCTTTAAAATAAGAATTTTGAAAAATACTTTGTCAGAGGGTGGTTTTGCTACAAAAGGTACATAATGTCCAAATTTTGCGTTTCCAGATTTCATAGTTTAGGTTCTATGTCGATAAATGACGCCACCATTTATATAAAGAGCAGATATACAGAGCAGATTCTTTTTCAGATTAACAAATAACGATCTGTAGCAGCAAGTCAGGGCCATTTCAGTAGCACATAGAAGGTAAATGTTAACATTGGAGCCATCGTCAGTAAAAATTTATTACAAATAGTAGTCATTTCAAAGCGCATATATTCCTTACTAAGTGTCTAAATAATTGTATACTCTGCAAAATGTTTATTCTTATATTAAAACTAAAAAAAATACAATATTTATTATAATTAACTCAACATTTTTCATAATAATGCATAATCAAGATCATAGGTATATCAAAACTACTATACATCAACATAGTTTTTACAACTTTTTTTGTTCGCCTACCTGCAGCATTCATTTGTGATCTCCCTTCTGTATTCACTCGTCGAAAAAACAGAAACTTGTATCAGCAGAATTTTTAGAATTGTTGTTTCATCCTACGACGCAAGAACTCTTTTAAAACTCTTCGATGTAACATTATTCGGAGCTTAATAAAAACTCAAATTTTCTTTTTAATAGTATTACATGTCTTTATTATAACTTCATAAAATGAAAATTAAAAGCACTCCAGGTAATTTCATTCGTACTGTGCAGAAGAGCACGGAAGGAACTTAACGGGTCAGTTTCTCCAAGAATTACCCATGCAAACACTGGGGTTGTTTTCGAGCCGCCGCAAGTTTCTTATATTGAGGTGGTTTTGTTATCTTTTTGACTCAAGAAAGGAATCATTGCTGCTTTATGTCAATTTATAATTTTAGAAGTACTATATTGCCTATAACGTACGTGCATGCAGTTTGCTAAATTGTTTCCACTTTATAAAAAGGTTTACCATTAATATTAGTAAAATAAGCTTTTTGGTACTTATCTCTTCACTAAGAATAAACTTTGTTCAGAACAGGAATTTTCGGAATTATTATTATTTCTTAATTACACATCAATTACTTTCCTTGTGTCATCAGCATTATTTTATATTCACTTCGAAATAAGAATAAAGATATTAATCTTTTAGAAAACATTTATGTACAATAAAGGAACAAATAATAAGAAATTATTTCTATGAAATCATTATCATCTTCTATAAGCTTCGGAATTTCTGGAAAAATACTTCAAGATTTTACTTATATTTGCACTGTCTTAGTAGACATTAGGAATTACAGCACAAACCAAAGTAGAAACAAGATTATAGTACCATGATATTCATTTACTTAAAAGTTATATTATCTAATAATTCTTAAAAATAACACCCGTTTATTTTATTTTTTTAAGGGCTCTAATGACCTTGATCTTGAAGAGCACTAAAGTCCCAATTTTTAAAAACCGTTTAATTTTTTTTATAAAAAAATATCCATACCAGTAGCGCTACCTAGCGCTGACTCATGAGAAGTAGTATTCAAGGAGAAACTGCACCAGAGTGCGTCAGCACTGCGCACCACTGCTCTCTTTCGGCAAAATTAAGTACTATGTAGTCGCAAGTCTCGTCAACAGATGCCAGCAGCGGGGCGTACGACAGCGTCCTGTGAGGGCGGCCAACTGTATGTCACGTCAACAGTCCGGCTCAGCTGGTTGGCTGCCTTGAACTACACACGGGAGATTCAAATCCTTACCTGTCCGTTGCTGGCGTGGGACGCGGGATAAGAACAAGTTCTTCGGCAAACAGGGCAACAAACTTGGACAACGTCCTCAGATATAAATTTTTCCGCGTATATTAAGACGACAAGGTGAAGGCAGAATAGCGTGTAGTCTGGAAGCTGTTTCACCTTATACAACAATGTTAATTTACAGTAAAACGTTCGTGGGAAAAATGTGCAGGTCATTGGCTCTCTCACGATTGAGACCACTACATAGATAATTATTGGACTAATTAAACACATCTAAGGTAGTATGAGCGCCCTGGCGGCTGATAATTGACATGGTTTTTTTTTTTGCTAAATGATGGAATAAAACTATTATCCATCAAATTGTCTAATAAAATTGGGACCTGGCGAGATTAGTATTTGAATAAAACCATTTTGAAGTTGTACAGTCTCTTGTGGATGAATCCTCAAGTTTTTAAAATTATTCCGAAGTGATCCAAAATGTGATCAATATAAAAACGATCACACGGTACGTAAATTTAATATAGAAAATAATAATACGAAATTTACTATGCATTTCGGGACAATTAAGAAAATTATTTAACGAAAACTGCAAAACTAGTGTACTCTAGTGGAACTTCAAGTACGTAGTTTCAATTTAAACTGTATTATTAATTCGCAGTTTTTTAATAGACCATAATTCATAAATTACTATCATAATGACTATCTTAAAAATAAAGATAGAGTATATTACTGAGAATTTAATAAATTGTTATATGCTTAATAAGCGTCTGGCAAGCTCATGCAACATTTTCTACTCTATGAATGTCAGTGTCCATAGTGTGAATATTATCGATCCCATTTCCCAAAATTCGTTCATTTTTGTGTGGGGCTTTAGGGCTTGTCAACATCATCCCCTTCCAGGTGTGGGGGGGAAATGCAGTTTCGGGACTCGCCGAATATCTCGGCCATACCCACTTTAAAAACCCTCCTGAATTCAACAAATATCTAAATACAGAAATGAGATTAATGAAAAGGAAACAGTTGCCCAAAACATGATATCAAAAATGAAAAAAAATTCTGAAAATTATAATTTTCAAATTACGGAAAGGAAGGATAAAAAGCAAGAAGAAAGGGAGGAGGAAATAAGAATGCAAATTCAAACCCTCCCGAGAACCTGTGGGAGGAGCCCCGATCTACTTATAAAATTCAATAGTTTATTAACATCATCCGTTTCATTTCCGACAATTGTTGGTAAATCTGCAGCCAGACCAATGTGTCTCCGTTCTAGTGTATTTTCTGCAATCAGTAAGTAGGTGACGCACTGTCAGTGATGAGCTACACTCTTCACAAACGGGTTCATCATCATGTAGTAAGAGATACCGATGTGTGAGAGCACAATGTCCTATGCGCAGGCGGGTTCGCAAGACCTCGTCGCGCTTGGAAGACCTACAGGAACTGCTCTATGACTTAACAGAGGATTTGATAAGTCGGATCTTATTCCTTTCAACAGCCAATCACTCATTGTTCTATTCACTCAGAATCCTTGTCTTGATGGAATTTAGGATATCCCCTTTTGGAATCGTGAAGAAATTCTCGCGATTCATGAGGCATGCCGTCTTTGCGGAAACGTCTGCTTCCTCATTTCCTCTGATTCCTACGTGTACGGGATCCAGCAAAACATTATGTTGTTTCCATCACTTTGAAGGGAGGAAAGCACATCCTGGATGTTCTGGATTAGCTTATCAGCTGGATACATGTTCTGGATTGCTTGGTGGTAACTTAGAGAATCAGAGCAAATCAGGAAATTTTATCCGCGGGAGCACTTTGTTGATCGCAGTGCTCTCAATATGGCGTAGCACTCAGTTTATTACTCAAAATGACTGAACTGCTTCAATATATTGTTATTTAGACAAAAAATATATAAAATAATTGTAAACAGACATAAACACGGGGATAATCAAAAGGAATTCATTGCAATAATCGTTCAAGTAATTTGAAATAGTGCGTTCAATTTCACATAAATGTGAAAAAAAGTTGAAAGTACTTTAACCTTTGTTTTCCTAATAATCTAATCAAGACAATTTCCTGTTTATTTTGTTCTAAATTAACTAATTTCATCCATTTATAAACATAGGAAACTGTCTTGATTAGATTATTAGGAAAGTATTAATGGGTTTCCGAGTCCACGATATGAAGGTACTAAATATCAGATGGTAAGGTAATCGTCTAAATCTTCGTCCAGCTCTTGAAAAGTGGTCATGATATAACGAAATCATTGCAACCTAATTCCGAACGCAATGTCGCGAACGTAATATGTATCCTAGTTCCACTTGTGGTATCTTAAAATCAGAGAAATTCAACACCTTTCTCTCCCACGAATGCTACAGCGGCAACCTTGTCACCGCGCAACGAAACCGGAGAACGAAGGTACAAATGTGCCAGGCATGTGCCCTCCTGTGACTCTGAGATGACGCTAATGAACTGTGAGACCTTGGATTTATTTTACCAGAACATTTACGCAAATATGTTAAGTATGTTCACATAGATTGTGTTGAAAATTTGGTCCAATCCAGCAACATAGGTCAAGTGAATTGACTGTGTAATCAGCGCTCTTTTATGGAAATGAGTGACATTTCTCGAGAGTTGAGCAACCAAAGATTATCTCCTGAAATCTCATATACTGGTTTAAAAAATTACGCCTTTGAGTTTTAAAAAAGGGTGGAGGCGGGGGGGGGGCAAATATGTTGACAAACAAGCCTCTACTCATCAATAAATGCATAAAAACCTGTATTCTCTGTTTCCTTGCCATAACAATTTCAGCCAGATTTATGCTCTTCTGTGGCATGTTCTGAAGAAAGTTCCCTCTTGACTAGTCGGACAATCGATATTTGCTGTTCGAAACGTGATCTACTTACGACGTCACCCGAGATGGCTTTTCTCATCATAATCCAACGTACATGGGTGACTGTGTTCATTAGATTGGTTCCGATGTAGTACATACCCATGCTAAGTGCATTCTCAATTACGCAGTATTTGTTGAACTAATCAGCATTCCACGTCGTCTCATCTCGAAACAGATTTTTTGCCTTATTTTACTTAATAGACGTTTTTCAGACACACTCGAACAGATGTTGAAGCTAAGGTAAGAAAATTTAGACAGAAAGAATAATGTTGTTCAATGTCGGATCTTAGTAAAAATATAATTTGTAGTAACTTTCTAGTAATGATTATTTCTAATTAATTTTCTACCGAGATAACACCGTAGCACGACCTTTTTCACCATCTTTTCCGCACCATCTTCTCGTAAGGATTTGAGTCACTTAGAATTAAGTTCTTTTCAGGCATCGAATTTGTACCTCTTATATTAGTAAATGATCAATAAAATAAATGTCTTCTGAGTGATATGGAGTAAATGTCTTGGAAATGAGAATATTCGTATAGTTAATTTGGTGCAGCCTTTGCTACAGAGAGGATAAAAATTTTCCATATATTATTATCATTTTTATTCTGTATTCATAAAATTGATTACTTTTATTATATTATTATCATTTTTATTCTGTATTCATAAAATTGATTACTTTTATTATATTATTATTATTATTATAAATATTTATTTGATCCCAAAAACAAAAACCATAAGGATCTAACCTTGAAAGTTTTTTTCTTGAGTTAGGGGAGTTCTCAAAAAGGTAATAGTAACTCGTTCCGTACACATCATGTTTAATCTCTAATGAGGCGCAGAAATCTCTTATCTCAATGATGTAACAACTCTCAGCCAATAATTATTTCGAATTCCTAAGTTATAATCAATGCATCTTGACATCGACTAAAATTCCTTTTCGTTTCTTTCTCCTTTGAAGAATCTTTTACATCGCCTACCTTCTTTCCTGGCCTTTCTTGGACCTCATTGCTTTGTGCTCTTTCGTCGAAGAGAAAGAAAGTGTCCCTGAAGGAATTTGGAATGGTCAATGCTAAAAACCTTTCATGGTGAACAA
This sequence comes from Laupala kohalensis, assembly GCA_002313205.1. Lineage (NCBI taxonomy): Eukaryota > Metazoa > Arthropoda > Insecta > Orthoptera > Trigonidiidae > Laupala > Laupala kohalensis. The sequence continues at coordinate 224,261 of NNCF01129157.1, forward strand.
AAGGATGTTTCGGCATGTCATACACCGAAATTATAAACATTCGCATGCATTCGACCACTCTACACATATACAGTATAACTTATACGTTCCACTATACATTCCCATTGCATTGACAATGAAATTTTTCGTATAGTAAAACATTTAAACAAAGAATTTAATGAAAATTATTCTTTTAAACTTGTTTCGTTGATGCGTCAATGTCCGTTGCAATGGATACTCCATCCATCTTTCGAAAACGGAAAACCTTAGAGATTTTGACTGTATAATATATCAAATTACAGATTGCTATTTCCTTGATACAACAAAATAAATAATATAATCTGTTTCTAAGATGACATAATACCACGCTTACACCCATACATTTCATATGTGAGGAAGCAATGTGGATGCAATGCTACAATCTATCAGGAGAGTCGTGCATTATTGGTACCTGTGCGAAACTGACTCGACCTTAGAACATGGAACACAGGATGCATGGGGATATTGGCCAAAGGACCCTGCTCAGTTGAGCGCTCGTGCGTGAAGGATTAGGTCCCGAGGCGCTTGTGAAATACGAGGAACCAGCCACTCGGAGTACCAACCCGGTGACGCCCTCAAGGCATCGCTGTCAGATCTCTGATGCTCTATCGATCCACTCACTCGAACAGAGGAACTTCGTGGAAGAGTAATTTACAGAAATCTTCTAGCATTATCAGTTTGCTTTTGACATATTTTTAAAACGTATTTATCTCCCAAATTGAAAAATTATTCATTTTTTAAAAACTTGTTAAAAAAGTTAAACGACATTGAAAAATATTGCATACACTTATTATTACTTCATATTCTTACGTCTCACAGAAACATGTTCCAAAGCAAATGATTTTTATGCACATAGATTACGTCCGTAATCAGACACATCTATTCACTTTCCTCCCTATGATCGGACATGGATTGTCCAAGACTTTGAACCCTGAAGTCACTCAACCTCTTTACTAAATAAAAATAAGCAGCAATTTCCCATTAAGTTTAAAATGACGTAACTCAAACGAAAGTTTCTATCTATGCGAACCGCAACTCTTAAAAGTACTCGTACTTGATATTGTAGTGCATACTATCGTGCAGGAATGAAATGTTCGGGGTCATTAGAAATACACGTAACTCAACTTTTGGTACTAATATGAGGCATAAAAGTGATTAGTCCTCTTTCTTAAAATTTACAGGACACGATTGCAGGCAGCGTTGATATATGACAGTGTTCTTACTTTTTCCGTACCGCTGAGAGGTAGAGCAAGGGTTCAAATCCTGCTCGGCCAAACTTGAGGTCTTCAGCTACGATTTTCATCACCTACTCCAGACAAATGTCGGTTCGGTACCCATAAGTTCCCCGGTAATTCAACATCTCTCCTTCGCAATCCGTGATCTGCACCTCGTCAAAAGATAGTAAAAAAAAAAAAAGTTATCCTTGTGAACTTATCCCATTCTTGTTTCTAGACTATTTCATTTTTTCATTCATGGAATCCGCACGTTTGTAACTCGAAAAATAAATGAAAAATATCCAGTATGATAAAATGCATCGGATGCTGTTTTCTTCAATTCGAAAATTGATGGACATATCTCCTTCACGCCTCGCCTTGAGTTGATGGTTACGGAATAAAGGAAAATTGCCCCAATGAACAAAATGAATAAATAAGCTTAATTGTCAAAAAACAGTTGCAAACTACGTATGACCAAGTGGGGGCAATAAACTAAGTTACTTCACGGCATTTTTGAATTTTGTATCCGGTTTCTCCCTTTGCAGCAGTCACTAGTCACGTTCTACGGAGCGGCGACGGGATGGTTATAGAGATCCGCGTTCTGCCGCATCCACCTCAGGCGCCCTCAAAGGAGGCGTGACAGCCCAAACCACGTGGTTGACCATTCGCAACAGAGATTCGAGTTTCAAGTTCAGCTCCAGGCAAGATCGCGTCACCCGCACCGAGGTCGACGCAGTGGTGTGGACTACGTCCAGCGAAACGAGGAGATTGATGTGACCTTTATCAGAGAGAATTGTCAAATCCGCCAGATAGTAGTAAGTGTAACCGCATCACTGACTCCAAAGATGACATTGTTCGAGTTGATGCACGATAGGTTGGTTCTATTTACATTCGCCACATGAACTTTCATCATGCGTACTCTCCTGATTTCCATCATCGTTACTGCATTGTTGTCTTCTGCAATGAAATCATACCATGCGGTCTTTACAAGTATGAAATAAGGTTACGACAATTAGATGTCCTCCTTCACCAAATTCAACTTTTCGATAAAGGAACAGGTTGAATGGGCTGTCGTAAAGATGAAAACACCCATACTTGCTTGCTTTTTACTGCAATTCAAACGACCATAATTTCAGGATATTGTCAACAAATAAGCCAAGGTCACCTGCTAGATAACATGGAAGCTTTGTTAGAAGCGTAGTCACCAAAACAGCCAAATAACACTATTTCAATATCCCCTTGTTTTATCGATCCTACAATAAAACTAATTGATGCCATAGGTTTGATGAGATATATATTCATTAAAAGTGATGAAAAAATAAATTAAAGGATGTAGTAATGGAAATTAGCACGTATCAGATGAATATTAGGCACACATAATCAGATAAATAAATAAACTTTTCTGGTTGCGAACTGCGTATGACCAAGTGGGGGATAATAAAGTAAGTTATTCTCCATACTAAGATAAATTAAGATAAATTTAAATTTCCGAAGTTCCTCGTTTGTGAACAATTTCCACGTGTAAAAGGGGTAAGACTTGTTTAAATACGTTGATAATGCACATGATCAGAAACGTAACCAGATGACTCCATGAAATATGTATTCTTTTAATTAAATTGTCTACATATTTCATCACCCAGTAAATAAAGTTCGATGAAGATTTATGGGGAAATAAAAACGAATACATGACGAAGTCCAATCGGAACAACCATTTCATTCGCTTTTCATGTTACACTTCTGACAAATTGTATGTTCCTCAAACTTTAATCTTGGTTACAAGCAATGACATCACAAGACCCGGATGTAAAGGTAATGTTTTTGCGAAGCAATTTGGAATTTGGAGTTTTGAAACTTGCGGGAAGCTAGACTACATTTAAATCACGAGTGACATGTGCGTCTTTCGTAATGTAAGAATCTTGACGTAGACACCTGAAAAGAGAAAGACGAAACAAACAGAAGAATTGAAAAGTAATAACATGGTTACATAAGTTCTTATAATTATTATGCAACATGAAAATATACAATTAATTGATTAAATGCCTTCTTAATTCTTCTTAGCTCCGAATTCAACTCATAGGAGAAAAAACAAATACTTCAAACGAGGACAATACATCATCGATAAATCTCTAATTAAACGTACAGAAACCCCAAACGATACTATTATAAGAACTATTCAAACTACCAAGAGCTACGTAATGCCCGACAGTTATCACGATCAATGCTTCACCAAGGAATTGTGCCAAGGTTTGTATGTTACGTGGTTGATTTTGGGGTATTGTAAGCTGATACCCTGTTACTTCGGTGGAGAGAAACCAAATGAACCATTTTCTTCAGAATTTCTTCAATTTCATTCATTCGAAATGAAATCATCGGTAAAATGTACAGGAGAATGTGTCACTAATTGATATTCGTAGTTTTGCGCCAAGCATAAAATAATAATAATAAAACGTTTTCATTCAAATAAATAATCTGGAGTCTCGGACAATCTTCCCTTCTCAGTATAAAAGTAAATGTGTCACAAGTTTTTTCATATATTCACATTTTCAGAGATGGTGCTGATTTTTTTCACTACATTACATATAAGCTACTACTCAAATATGTGTCTCTATTATGTTAAATAGAAACAATTTGAATGTGGTTAAAAAGAATGGATAAAAATTCAATCACAAATCCTGGATGTACAAAGGACACACCAAACAAGATAAATAGAGGAATTTTGCAATTTATTTTTGCTCGATATGTTACACGAAACTCACCACAAAATTGAATCTTCACCGCAATGTTTCGTTGATTGGCGAACAGATCATCGATAACATCTACCTCCCTGAATTCATAAAAAGGAATTAAAAATTTTATCATTACTAAGTACCAGCGGCTTTGCACATGTGAATTTTGCGATTTCTCTGCAGTTCACATTTCTTATATACTCCTACATATTTCGTATCACCCATTTATATATTGTAATTACCTTCCATGTAACGTTACGAGCAAAAATCCACGAATCTAAAACAAGAAATATTGTGAACAGTCCACCTTAAGGGTGTCTAATGTGTTTAATAATTAACATATTAATCTTTATGAAATTATTCATCTCTTAATAAAAATGACAAGGGACCGTGAAATTTAAAACTTTGAATTTCACGGTCCACGAGTTCCAAAAGGTTGTCGACGGTTGCTGTATCATCAAATTATCATCATACACATATTATCAGACATCTGACAGGATTTATGATACGAATGTGTAATATTTTTCATTACTCATTTTACAATCAAATGTTTGGATCGATAACATAATAATAATAAACTGGTTTATTGCGTGGTTAGGTTCAAGTGATCAGGCCTGCTCTTCCGCTCGACCACCGTCAATAAATACATAATAATCATGCGAGTATATACATATATACATACATAACTATTGTTTTCCAAAATTACCACAGTGATATTTTTAATACTCACCTAACCCTTTTTTTTCAATTCTTTAACAAGTTTTGTGACATTCGCGAAAATTCAGCTGGTTTCTTCTTTAATCGTCATGGATGCACTGTCACCTCAAGCACCATTACTGATCTCTCCCGATCTCATCGGTAAGTTTTAATATCACCAGTGAGTTTCTATTATTGGGTAAACATGTTCTTAATGCTAGTTTCCTATTTATTTAAAAAAATATCATTTCAATATATGGCATAGTTCTGTTATTAATTGTTACATAAGAATTTGTTCTAATTTTGATGTCAATGTATACGTAAAGAATTTAGAAACAAGATTAAACTGTTACGAAATTGTGAACACCAGTAGTTCTTTACTACGCCAATCCGCCAAAAATAAAGTAAAAACATTTCTGAACATGAACAAATGAATTTCAGTTAATTCGCAACATGAAGCTAGGTTTAATGTGAAACAATGGAATCGTCCCTAGAGTTCACTATAAAGCGCACTTCCCACCCCGTAGCTGTTCTGAGCCACAAGGTAAGGAGAGATAACATCTGCACTTGTGTCACTCGTACGCCCGGCCCCTTTGCGAGTGTTAGGGAAAGTCTTCCGCGGGGAAACGAAATTCACTTGAGCTGACTCGGTTTGTTTCACCCCCGCGGCGACTAACTCGGTTTAACAGGAAGCAGCTTTCGATCTCACACGCGCAAGTCTAGGGAATGTGAATGTACCCCCATCGCACAGGGAGAGATGAAGAAAGGAGTGAGAGAAATACGGAGAGAAAGTAGGAAAGAAGAGAAATAATAAAGTAGAATGAGATCCAGACGTATGAAAAAGGGAAAATTACAAAAATCGTAAAATGGAAAGTGAAAAGCATGTCAGAGGATCAAAGAAAGAAGGAATGCGAGAGAAATTATAAAACGTTGATTTCGTAAATAAAATAATATCACTTGAATATTGATGCCTCGTATTTCATATTAAGTTTTACAATTGTAGTTTTCCGAAAGGAGGAAAAAAGTCACACTGCTTCCCTGTAGCACAACACGATAATACTATTAAATTAGTGTTTGTAGTGTAGCATTATTTGAGTCGACTTTTCGAATACAACTATTTTCCAGACAGTTCTTCCCCCTCCGAAAAAATGTTTTTAGATACGTGTTATAACTTATTAGGCGACGATGTGTAGCCAAGCAGCTATTGAGTCATTTAAGTGTGAGAGTCCACATATGAATATCGATAAAATCTGGAATACTTTCACGGATAATAAGTAGAAATCCTTAAGAAATCATGTTCGTAGAAGTAATACGTCCAATAAGAAATCATCTAACTAAACTAAAACAAACGATCAAGTTCATAAGCTAACTTTCAATTTCTGAGAGTTTCCAGTATTGCCTCAATCATCAATGAAGATCAACAAATAATCGCACGTGAATATCATCCTTATAGTGAGAATCGATTAATCAAAGTAAATGCATGGAAAATTAAATAAAGAGGTGTCCGTTCTTCGAGGAAATATCTTGTAAGAGAACATAAAAAATAATTACTAGGGTATTTTAAGCAATCACACCGGAATGGACCCTAGTGTTGCTTCCCAGTTTTAAATGTTAATAGTATTCGTATTTTGTTTGTGGTTTCTTTCTAGTATTTTCGTAATCGTAAATTAATAGTTAAGAGCAGACAACAGGGAAGTTCTCAAGAGCTGAATATCGTCAAAGACACAATTATAATTACTATTATTATTATTATTACTAAGGAATTGACATTTTAATTAAATAAATAAAATTAAATAGTGTTAATTAAATAATCAATATAACATATACACGTTGCGTCGTAGCAAAGTTTCTTCCTGAAGCAGGGATGATAAGGCAGTGAAATTTCTTGAAATAACTCTTTGGGGTCAATGACTTCTTCTTTTATCTGCTGCCGAATTCCTCAGGTCACCAAAACAGGAAACGCTTAGAAAAAGTTGGTCGAGTTCCTGCAAAGGGTAGACAGATACACGAACCGAGATACAGCCTTTCAGATAAAATCCACCAACCTATGACATCTCAACACTCTCATGTACCTTTTGCAGGGTAAATTAATCTCCAATTTATCAATTTTGGAATTTTAAGTTAGATAAAAAAGCCGGTATTGGGACCAGAGATTTTTCAATGCCTCTCCCATCATGTTCATGACATCACTTTGAGAAGCAGTTTTCCTCCAGCAGGAACTAAGTGTGGTTCTCAGAAGAACGAAGGTAAAAGGAGGGTGGCGGGTATTGTTATCTTCTTAATTTTCTGAACATACCTAAACATACACCTTTTACTCATGATTTCATCAATCCGAATTCCTCAAAAATAATAATTTCTAAAAACATATTACACGTTTAAACGTATAAATAATATAACAATTGTCACTTGTTGTGGTTAGACGTTTCGTTCTACGTACTTTCAAGACGTTTCATTAACCGATTAAAAAGAGTCTCCATCTTTCCTTCAATGCTATTTTTAAAAATAACTCAAAATCTGAAGTTAGCATCGACACAACTTTACCAAATATCTCAATATGAATGAATAATACAGATATGATCAAACCAAAATCGCGAAGGATGCTAGTCTGCGATGGCTTTGAATCATCGCAATGCCGTTGCGTCCTCTCTTTCCCACGGTGCATCCGCTCTTCCTGCCTCACAGGGGCACCCACAATGGTTGGGCGAAGCACCCTTGTTTGCCCAGCGCCAACAGGGGGGAGGGAGCAAAATACGTGCTTCGCATATTTCCAGCAGGCAACACGGATTGGTAAAACTCGTGTATTCTGGTCGTTACGCACACTCTCCCTACGCAATGGCTGGGATTCATGGGGTTCAAAGAGATGAGGGAAGTGAGAAAGGGTGGAGAAAGGACCACAAAACTCAAGAGAGAAGGAATAGGTGAAACGAAACAAGGAAAATAGGAGAATATCAAATGGGAGAGAATACAAGTAGAAGAGGATGTGTACGGACAAGTACTTCGAAGGATGACGAACAATATGAGAGACGGAATGGCTAAATAAATAAGCTCAGTCCATTTAGAGTAGGCACAGCCATAAAATATAAATAAAATACACACGATGAAGTTCATTAAGAAGAGAATAGTGTGATGATATTCTTCTCCTCGTGGTATTAAATTGATTACAAAATGTCAGAAGCATGATAGCATTCATAAATTAACTTTATTTTATCCATCCGTTTTGTTACATTAATGTTACAATTAGAGCAATAGTAAAACTTTTCAGTTAGTCAACAATCTCATTTTTGTAGTTTCCAAGATGAGAAATAAATAACATAAGATAATAATTTATTTCTACACATTCGCATTAACAAAATTCTTTGAGAAATAGAGGACAATCAAAAAATGCTGCAAACTAAACGCATTCCCCAATGTAAGAAAGATTTTTGAAAGAATATATGAAACAATATTGTTTTCTAAATTATGTATAAATTGATTATCTCGTATTTTTCTTTCCTCCCGCTTCCTTTCTGCAGCCACAAACTACATTGAATAAGAAGAGCGCATCTCTGTGATTCTCTTCTGAAAGTGTGCCAACTGACTGAGACTTCATCTTGAGCACGAGAGAACGCCCACGCAGCGTCGAGCTGGTCGAGCTGGTTGAACGAGGCTGCTGCGACCTGTGACGTCATTACTTCTCCGGCGGACGAAAGTTTGCTGACGTCACTCACAATCCGAACAGGTAAAAACCGCCAGAACGTTGTGTACACCTCTCAGATTCAACAATATCTCGGAATAATTTCTTAGCATCCATGGAAGTAATCCTTTGACAATACTTAGCTCAATATTTATATACGAAACTAGGGACGTACTCAAAAAGCGACATTTTGACTAGGAATGTCAGCATTAACAATGTTGGTAAAAAATTTCGTTGCACCTAATTTTATGATGGAAAGTTCTCATGATAACATGTAGATATAGAGAAAAGACATTCACTTCGACAGTTTTTTTTCTTGGAAGACGGTTCAGATCTACTTAAGTTAGAAATTTATACATTGCATTCTTATCGTATTGCAAGAGATTGAGCGCAGGGATAACCCGGTGATGTTCTTTGGCTTTCATTCACAACTGTGAGGAGAGACTCAACTGAAAATAAAACTTCTAAAAGAAAGACGCACGCGAAAAACAGTGAACATGGTTACGGGCGCAATACATTAGCCCTGTTCCTACTACTGAGAATAGACCCAACGCAGGGATACCAACTTCAAAACGTCGTTCTCTTAGGAAAATTTTCTTACTCCATAACGAAGACATATTTTTCATGAGACATACTCGTACACTTTGAATGTGCTTTTACAATATTAAAAATATTATCTAAAATTTCAACTCCAAATTTTGTATATCATTGACCCGTATCCCTCGAAAGTACATTAGGCTCCTGTGTTATTATGTTTTGTTGAATTGGTACTGATTTTAGAAATACATAATTTTATAAACCTAATGCATAGGCACCTTTTTTAATGTTTTATGTCTGTGACTGTCTATTAGCTATTCTATTTACAAGACGTATGTGTGTATTTCATTTGTTCTGTTCTGTGCTGTGCTCTTGTTCATGTCCTTGTATGTGTTAAAACCAAGAGCAGCTGCACAGATTGCATGAGTTTCTTTGAGTTGTCAATATATGTAGTAAATGAAGATTCATTAGTAAATCGTGAATCCGATCACTATAACACGCAAGAAAATATTTCGGGAATACAGATACCGGTTATTGTACGATGGGGCGATTCATCCTTCAATTCTTGAACTTTTTTATTTAAGTTTCTTCAGACATTATGCATTACACGATAATGCCCCAAAGTTGATGCATAATGTCCACAGAAACTTCAAAGAAACGGTCATGATGGGCCATGAAATTGTACAGACAAGACCTTCCATACTCTGGATTTTAAGTCCATAGCACATTACTTCGAAAATAACCACAGGACTTTCGCCACTTCAAATCAAATAATGGTGACACTAAAATCACGAATTGGTCTGCTCTTTGGTTCGATTGCTAACATGAATGCTTGGAAATACACTTCACCAAAATCATTTTAACGTATGCTTACTTTACAGCTTTAATCTAGAACAATACAATAATTGTAGTCAGTATCATTTTAGCAATAAAAACAGAAAGTTAGAATACAACCACAAAACACTTTATTATCACGGCAGGTGAAAACAGTCGAGAATAAAAACATTATGAAACTTCAGTTTTTTTGGACATTTCTTTTCTGTTATTAATTTTTTCTATTCATTTCCACCAACGCCATATTACGGTCTTGTTACGGCATGAAAATGGATGATATTCGACCGAAAGAGCTTTCGCCTAAAATGGAAATATTTCACGGAAATCCAAAAAACCCAACTTTCATTCCAATTCCGTTTACATCTCACAGGAGTAACAAATACAGTATGAGTTTATACGGTATAATCTGGGAATCTGGCAATTTTCTTGAACCGTTCTGATCGTGGATTCTAAAATCCTTGAAAGATTTTTTCTATCGCGAAGTTGGCTATTCCGCGGGAACCACGTTGTAGGAAATTGCACGGTCATTTCCTCAGCCCGTAGAAGAAAAGACGGCGTAAATACGTTCGCAATAAGTGCCTTCCTGCAACAGCAACCAAGGACCTAGAGGTCAGCGATATCGATCCTGAGATGGGGTGGGTGGGAGTTAGGCCTTCTATGTCAACCAAGGCACTTTGTTTGCCAGGTGTTAGGAAAAGGTGAAGGTCCTGACAATATGGAGCAGTCTCAGAAACAGAGTATATCAATGAAAATAACTGCTAGAAGCTTATGCGTCTACGGCCAATGGAGAATAAAATGCCTACATGCACAAAAGTAGTGATAGTGGGATCATATTTATAACAAGATACTCTGGATGTAATAAACAAGATATAATGAACCATAACATAGTTTATCTCTCATTCAACTAATCAATATCCACTAATAGTCTGGCAAATGTACGGTCGATGCGCAAATTATTACGTCATAGATAAAATATTTGGCATTCCCTTCTAAGGTGGGAAAAACAATTCCGTTCATTACGATTTATCACGCTGAATATAGACTACTATTTAAATATCAGAGATGTTTTACACTAAATCAACTCCAAATAGTTTAAGTTTAAACAAGAACATGCACATTTAACATTAGGTGGAAGTCGAGCATTCTAAGTTGATCGACATTTATCTTGGCACGCCAAAACTGCTGCCATTTGCATTAATATAATTAGAGAAATCATTTACACGTTAATCTGAATTTGCATTAACTGAAACGGGTACAGCGTACATAGCACATGATGGCAAGCACACTTTATTGTAATGATATATATTTCCATATACACGAGACTTAATCAACATAAATATAAGGATTTGAGAAAACTTTTGAAGGGTTTAGTAACACGTTATTCATAAACATGAAGAAAATTTACTCATAGATTGCGAAATACTTTCACAGACCAAGACTCAATTTGATTTACATGGCATTTACCTCTTTATAGGAAAACTACATTACAAAAAGTTTTTTATTTATTTATCGGGGAGTTATCAACAAAAACAAATAAATATTCCAAAACTGGAGAGGATTTGTCAGGCGATCTGGCACACTTCAACCAGCAACCAAAGAGATAAGAAAACTCCATCCCAATATCCAACTCTCAAGTATCATGCACGTGAATATTCATGAGTTTTTCCACCAGATTACGTAGAAGGTACTATTAACTACGCGAGACATACCAAGATAGTTTGTGAGACCACGTAATGCACACAAAAAGTTTTTCTGTTACATGTACAAAAAATAATGTGAAATAAATTCAGTAATTTACTTTCTCTTCGTGCGTAAATGATGTTTTGTTGCCTTTTTTCTGTAGAAAATAATAAAAAATGCATGATGGAACTGATATATTGAAAACATGCAATTCTAATATATCAATATTAGAATCGTGAGAAAATAGATGGTTTTTCGGGAAATACTAGTAATTTCACCTGCGAAAATACTTCGTATACTTTTTTATGGACATCTAAAATATTATTACATCACTGCGTGCATTATTGCAGTTATTTAAATGCATGCATTCAAACATTCTTCACGACACGCAAAATCTACTAAATATTCGGTTATTATATTTCTCAACCAGAAAAATCATAATCCCAAAATTGAGAGTATGTCCTACTTGATGTTTTGTATAATTTGACATTCTCCGTTTTCTACGTTTAACACACATTACTTATTCCATTATATTTTAAACAAGAAAATACTTTCAATAACAATCAAAAATACTAATTTTACTATTTTTGAACGAGTAATATCAGTCGTTCGGAGAATATCTATATACACACATCATAACGTCTCATTTTGACATTTTCAATTATTTCTCCTTACTCGGATGTCGTATCAAAAAGAAACAAAGCTCATGAGGTGTCTCCAACCCTAACAAATATGACTGTGGAAGTTTTGTTTAAATTACTTCCCCAATTTTTGTGTGATGCGAATTCAAACAAGGATTTTGTTTCAGTACCCGGGTGAAGTAGAGCACGTGTATCGCCAAAGAATCGTGTTACGGTTGGCTGGATCTGTGAAGATGCGAACAATATTTTTCCATTTGTGATAGGAAAATTGTCTATAAACTTACGAACTTCGTGATGATTTACAGATATTATACTCATCAAACTTTGTGAAACAGTGTGAAACGGTCGAGTGACACTTATTAAAACTCTTGGGTGAAACTCTCGGGCACGTTCACCTAGTAAAAGAGTAACGGAAAAAAGAGAACATAATATCTAATTAGCAAAAATAGTTGCAAATGATACTGCAATAACAATTATTCGCCTATTTCTTTCATATTTCGATTTAGAGCAAATGTTCACGTGAATCGTATTGACCTGTATAAAGGATAGAAACCAATCAAGCAGAACGCAAAAATAACTTTAATCCCTCAAGTACCTGAATATTTAGTTGATCTCCACAAAAGAGACCAATTACTCTCATATAACCCTAACACATGATTATCTCGGTCATGAAAATTGTTTCATCAGTGCAAACCTTAATTGACTCCCTCGATGAATGAGTGGGCAGAAAAGAAGGAAATTCTGTACTCACGCAAGTGCTGAAATGACTTTTCATGGTAATGCAGAGGAAGCAAAGCGACCTTTAGTCCTGTTACTCATACCTTGTTTGTTTTTTGCAATCTTAGAGGGTGTAATGTTAATCATAATAACGACCGTGTTGCGTTCCATACTCATTACGTTAATATGTTCATCTAATTAGAGGCGATGGCTAGAAGATAAGTAATGAGGCGTGACCGTTAACATTAATTCAATGTCTAGCGCTGTCCTGTACCTTTCGCGATCATGAGAACTCAAAACACGAATCCAACTTCCTAAAATAGGCCCTTTGGGGCAGAAAATCAAAGAGAAAATATTGGACGTATCTTCTCTCCCATTATTAGCATTTCTACAACAATTGTTGTTTGTCTCTGACAAAATATGTTCCTCTTCAATAAAGCCAACTCAGAGAAGATTTTAAATTATCTCCACGGTACTTCAAGAATTAGCCATGACGTTTACCAAAAGGAAAGATTTTTATGCACAATTTCTCACAACGAATTAAATTAAGAAGTATCAAATAATATCAGTAAATACGTAACACGTTTTGGCATTCCTAATCATGTATTAATACAATATAGAGATATACATATAATGAGAAGTCATTTAATGACTTCTTCACTCCTCTGTTACAAAATTACTCGTATTTCCCGCAACTTCACTGGCGTTAGGTTTCTTTCTTTTTTTTCGAAAATAATCGTTCTTCAATCTCTATTGAGATCTATCAAAAATGCTTATCATATATAATTCATGGATCGTAATAGAAAGCTAAAGATCTTTTAAAATATATTCAAGCTCTCTACCGTCAAACAACAGTGAATCAAATGAAGTCTAGTAGGCTTTGGTACAGTCCGCCTTTTCCCCCCAGATCCGATTGCTTCCCTTAACTTCCTACTTTAGACTCCCTTTCCATTCTCGGCTTACAGGTATTTATTGAGTTTCTTCATTGCGTTACGAATTTAATTTGTCACGAACATTTTGTTTCATTACCATGTTATTCGTGAGGACTTCACTATTTTTGTAATAATAAGAACAAAATATTTTCAGAATGAAATTGTTATTATTTTTTTGTACAAGAACTTTAAATTGTTAGGGAAATGTTGTCAATACGAGACCGCATCTCGCTGACGCTATTATGACATTATTTCTGATTCAACCCTCTTACACAAGAACACGGAATGCGTGCTAAACAAAAAACTTCTTCACACAAAGAAGCTGGCCATAACATAAATGGCAATGCGTTCTCGAACATCAGTACAACCACAAAGCCAGGAAAATAAGGAGAGAGAAATGGCAATATATTCCCTGAAAATCTACATTACACTAATTTAATGCTATTGTCTGTATCTTTTTAAAAATAATGTAGCAATTATTGCAGTTCAAGAGTACGCCACAACTCTTTATAAGTGTTTTCAAATTTATAATAGTAGTAGCATGACATTACGAACGAGAAACCTAAATGTGTATCGTTTCCCTTGGTAATATGTGCATTGTGAACTACGCCAGTTCTTCTCCATAAGCACAGCATTTCGAACAAACTCAACAAACTAATATTATTTAAACAATTAAACTTAAATAGGTTTATGCCATAACTTTTAATGGATAATTCACATTCAAAACTAGTATTAGATAACGAGAGACATATTTGAAAACACGACCACCAAGCACGATTCCTTAAAGGAGAAAGCTGAGGACACCTTGACCTTTAACGCCCCATAACAGGACTGAGCATCTTGACGCAGCTCATTTATCCCACTAGGTCAAGGAGAAGTTACGAATCCAAATGACGATTATTATCATAGTTGGATTGTACGCTATCCATTATATCAGAAAAATACAACAAAGTAACAATAGTTACACACATTTTTTCTTTGTAGTTTTCTACGTCAGTAAATCACTCGATAAGTGTGTTGTGAGTTGCCCTTCGTCTGTTTCCTCTAAATTAGAAAAGTTCTCAATGTCTTGGAGAAGGAAAGCTTTTAGAAGCGCAGAATGTATCAACAAGAACTTGCAATGGATGCATTGTCAGACTGACTACGGACCTCAATAAAAGTACATTCAATGCGCTCAGAGATAACTTCAACAAAACAAAATTAGAAAATACGTGGGTCACTTACATTTCTGATCCAAGAAACATCGTATAAATTTGTAAGACAAAGAAAAAGAAACTGGTCGACATCAGAATAATTTTTATAAAAAATAAACAATGGAAATCACACGAAGCTGTGATAAAAATTTGTAACAAGAAATAATTTGATTTTAATATTGGTAAGAAAAATTTTTTTTGTACATAATTTAATTTGATATGTCGCCAAGAACGTCAAATTGATTTCGTCGAGAACGAAAAAGTTTCTTGCATACTTTTTCGTATTCGAATGTTATTTTCTAGGTGATAGTTGAGAACTTTTGATATGATTGACAATATTTGAATTTCGTTTACGATATATGGTATCACTGAATCCAAAAGATGTATGGCTTAGTATGTCGGTGTTTAGAAGCGCACATGACTTGGACACAAAAGTCTGGTGAAGGGCACGCGAAAGAAATCCATGCTGTTCTAAAACATTGTTATCTCGCATGCAATTGGCCACCTCTACCGACTACTGTCATCAGCTTCTACAATACTAAACCTTATTGCTAAAATAAAGTATTCTCCAGGAGGGCCGTTGACTCAAAAACTTATTAATTCAAAAAACTTAGAACAAATATTTCGTTACAAATAAATATCAATGCAATTATTTAAAAAAACGTCTGGGGCATAGTAAATATTTATATTATCTAATGATTCTAAAAATAATGCAGGCAATACTACAACATGCCTATTACACCTTAAGCTATATAACATACACGCTCATGACAATTTCAAATATGTTTAGTCAGGTCTAGACACCATAGTACCGCGTTCATGTACCAGTACGAAGACTTTGTAGTCTAGGAGGCGTTGATTCTGTCCGACTTTTTCCTAGATCTGATTGTTTATTATTTCTCTCAACTACTTACTTTAGGTTACCTTTGCATTCTCGGTGTCCTAGTGTTATTTTGAGCTGTTTCTTCATTGTTACATGAATTTCCTTTGCCATAAATAGGTACATACATATTGCAAGGACTTCACTATTTTCGTAATTATTTGAATTTTAAGATAATAATTATTTCAGCAATGATTTTTTCTCGTACAAGAACTATAAATTGAAAGCCAGCGTGTAAAAGTTGCCCATAGGAGCCAGCATCTCGCTGACAATATTATAATTTAATTTCCGATTCAACTCTCTTTTACAGAAACACAAAATGAGTGCAGAAAACATTTTCCAATAACAGGAATAGCTCATTTGATTAACAATGACTCTCAGTGACAAATCGTGGTCGACCCAAAAATTAAAAAAAAAAAAAAAAAAAAAAAAAAAAAAAAAAAAAANTTTCGTGAATTGTGAGTTACAAACAGGAAGATAATATTTTGAAAAGTTCACAATTATCCTTAAACAATTTGTTTTAGGTATAGTTTATTTTAGAATAAAATCACTATTTCAGTGTATGTAACAGTTGTAATAAACGATGTCATCCAAACCATTCAACTGAATCATTTTCCAAAAGGATTAAAAACGTCACAATTTTGAAAAAGAGCTTAAAAATCAATTCATACTTTAATGCTCCCATATTTCTGCGATCGTGGGAGCTCGTAAAACTTAAAAAGTTTAATTAGAAAAAATTATACAACTGATAAATAGTGAAGGTTAAGAACCGAGAATTCACAATATTCATCAAAGCAACGGTTTTGAATTCGGCAGAGTTGAAGCTGATGTGAATCGGGCAAAACGCGAAAGTGAAGACCGTAGCGACTGGTGACGGAGTCTCTTCCTGCAGAGGGTGATTATTATAGTCACAGGCAAATCTCAACTGAGTGAGGAAGTTCTCCATATGGAGATAATTTGCTCCTTCAAGCTATTAGGCAGTACGTCGAAATCATCAACTGACTGTTCAACCGAAAATTGCTGAAGGCGTTTCCTCTAATGTGCGTTCCTCAAGTGACGGGGAATAACTATAAAAAAAAGTTGAGTAATTTGCACACAGTTATTAGAGATATTATTTTCTAGTCGACTGCATCGATCATTTTCGGCTAATCATAACATCACAACGAAAACATATCTTACCGAAAACAAGCTAAAAAATTCGATATTTCCACCGTAGATCACTGTATTATACTTCTAATGTGTATAACTTATGATTTTATTTGTTGTCCTATGAAGGATGAGGGGGGGGGATAGTTTAAGGTGTGAGGAGTAAAAACTGATTAATTCCTTATGTTTCCAATTCTCTTTTTCTCTTCCGAGTTGATTTGATAAATTCTCTGGTTAGTAACGATAGGAATGACTTTTTAAATAGAAGATTTTTAGAAGAGAAAAGCGTCATATGTTATACTTCTCCATGTTTGTGGTTTGTATTAAAAATGTATGCAAAGAAAATACATATGCAGAACTACATTTCATTTGCATGAAAGGAATACTTGAAAATGCAATTTAGAAACACCATCATAGATAGTTCTGGCTGAATACGCTGAAGTTTTGCTTGGAAACCTGTGTCATTCTTCTACAAACCAAGTTTACTCTCATCTCATTTTAGTATTCCACGATCGTAGAGATAGCAGCTTCTGTTTCCGCTGCTGACCCTTGAAGCATACTCCCGCCTCTTCGTGCAGCGTGCTCGTGTCGCCGCGTCGTTCCGCTTCCAGCAACCCCAGGTGCGTGGCCATCTCCTTCCCACACAGAGCTGTGTGACGCGCCGCGCGCGCACGTATTCCCTGAATATGTACCACCCCCACGTGCGGCCACGAACCCGCGCAAATGAACAGTTTTCCACAAGCGCACTCCGGGGACCATAGCGCGTCGCGTCGCTTCGGAAAAGCAAGTGCGTGGGACGCGCCCTTTTGGGACTGGCAAGAACCAACATTAGCGATGGTGGTCTACCCTCACACGTTCAGTAGGGTAGATATTCATAATAGAATGGGAAGGGAAGAATGGAAGATGAGGACTGGGGTGATAATGAATTATTGCAGTGGGAGTACGGAAGTAATAGCAATTGTGGAATTGTTCAATAGGACTGTCTTCATTCCTACAACAAAAACGATTCGAACGATACGAAGAACAATTCTAAACACTATTTTACGAAAAGTTACCACTATAACTGCAAGCCAAAGCTGAAAACTACATTTCTCTATACCTACATGACAGAAGAGGCAGACGAATAAAAAATAAATACTGACACAAATACCTATTATGCAATGGTTTTTTTTACATAATCAAAGAATAATCATAAAATTAGAGTAGAGATCTGTAACTGATTCCGAAAAGAATTTTATCAGATAGAGGGGCTTTATTATTTGGAGACATCAAATTCCGTTGCAATTATAACTACGTCAATTTTACAGATCTTCATATCTAAAAGTCTATTTTATTAAATTCACAAGAAACTACTTTGGTGGTGGAATCGTGAGGAAAAAAAGTGAGAGAAGAATGTATATTGTAAGTATGGTTGAGAAAAGCTCATAAGAAAGAACAAAATATTAGGTTGTAATCATTAACATGATACTGATTAAATAAATTTAGAGTAAAAATCCCTGCATATGACCTGGACAACAATAAAATAATTTGCTTTCCGGAAGCAACCAAGGGATCATCCTTTCAATTCCTATCAAGAGCCCTAAGTAGAGGCGGATTTATTATTTCTGCGCCCCATGGCAAGATTATGGCATACACCTCCTAAGATCATAATAAAAATAGTTTGCAACATGTTTTAATGTCAATAGATTACAAACAAACTGAAAACGAATAAATGATCGAGAACACGTTAGCCTTAAGAGCACAAATTCGGGGATAAGGCACGAGAAAAATTTAAAGTTCTAGGTACAGACTCACTGAAATGTCTTTCGAGAAATAATAGATTGTCTAAAAATAAATAAAGGACGTTAATAAAAGAATATTTTAAAGAGTAATCCTACACACTAAAATTGGTGAAAATGTATTTCTCTTGAGTATTTCTGATGGTAGTAATTGGCAGTGTTCTTCTTTCTCATAAACTTGGCATTCAATGTTAAGTACTCCATTTACATTCCAACCTCACCACAAACAACTGACCGCCCAGGGACACTTTGCTACGTGACGTGAGTGTGTACAATACGTTCAGGTAGTGTGCAGTGTCAAGTGTAGGCCTCAAGACGGTTGCGTGCGTGACGCGTTCGCATTTGCACAACGTAGCCCCACAGAGGAACCGATCGGGAAGAAGCTATAAGGTGAGAAATAAATATTCGACATTGGCTCATATTTTCACGCCAAAGAAATGAATGTTTGAATTTTTTCATATATGTAGGACAATGGGGAAGTATGATGGTAAGAAAAGAAAATGTTTTGGGGATATTGTCCACGCGCGTCTGGTTCTGTATCGTTTCAGAAGTCTCCAGAAAGAAATGTTTTAACTCCACAGATTTGAAAAACTGAGACCTAATTTATATCATATATAGGGAATAATAATGTCATACATGGTAATACATAAATCTAATATTTCGAGTATGTTTTAACGAAAGAAGTTTTCATAATGCAATCTCCAATTTCTCAAATGCAGGAGGAGGACGAGAAATATAGCACTTTGGAATGCTTTTCGCGATAATACATTCTCATTCAAACTTCAATCAGATATCCCACAAGCAATTTTAGTCCCTTGTCATAATTCAGATTGTGTGCCACGAAATAGGAATATTTTTGAAGTCTCCTCCAAATAATACAACACAGATTTTTTTTGTTATTGGCCGATGCAAATGCATGAATTACGTGGTAGAAAAAATTTTCCGACACAAACCAAGAAGAACATATAATTTTTCATTTTATCTGATCTCTTTCGAACGTTCTTTTGAACAAGTTGGATGGTTCGGCTCTCAGAGTATATAATACGTGGTCGGATGAGAAAAATCCAAAAATAAAAGTGAAGAGAGGGCTCTTAAGTTAGAAAAGCATGGTGCGTGAGTTTAAATCGGAAAGAGGAGGAATTCCAATATCTAATTACAGGAACAAGTATGTTTCATGTCAATGTAACAATATTGGGAGTGAGAGGATGCTACGTACGTAGAGAACAGAATAAGAGAAGATATAAAAAGGAAGATACAATTTATTTTGTGGAATGTGGGAGGCTTCCCGGAGCGGTGGGTTCAAGCGAATTACGGGTGAAGTGGACAAGAATCCTTTCCGCTCCGCTGCTCGCAGACCATAGGCCATCCGCAGATGCTACAGCCTCCAGCGCCACAGATACAAGCACACGTCGTTCCGCCCACACTGACTGCAGCGACGCATAGCAACACATTGCGGTGAATGACTATGTAGGGAAGGTCTGGACCAGAGGCGTGCAATCACACAGCTAAGCTTGTCACATACTGAGGTTGAAGAGGCATCGCAGCATAAGACAAATCTCACTTATCTTGATCAGATTATACAGAGGAATGTAGTCGTCCAATGTCGAATCATTTTCAATAGCAACAAAAATTGCCATGACGTGTATTCCATCCAACAGAATTTATATACTTCTTAAAATTGGAGTTTATACGACTTTGTGGCTCAGCATGTTATTACAGCTTGACAAGCAACTTAGCAGTTAGTAAATCGATTATGAAATATATCCACAAATACAAAACAAGTATGATATAACACAATATTGTGACGTCACAGGTTTCCGTATTTGTTGGTTAAACATTTCAAATTTAACAAAATTACGGAATTCATTAACGATTTTGAAATGTTTCACAAAACAATGCAACACCAATGTTGCAACAACACTCGCAATTTTGTTGTGAGGTAATTTATAACCAACTGAGTGCAGGTTATAACTGCATAAGTGTATATAAGCCATTGAATGTTGAACAGGAAATCAGACACTGGACAAAGGAATACAAATTATTTTCCTCGCTCCTGTAACATGCCCTAGGAAGAATGTAAAATTCAGAATGATGGTGTATTAAACACTGAGAATCATTAGTAACTGAAAACAGTAAACAGGTCGCTCATACTACCTTAAGTGGCTATTTACTTATAATGATAGAAATTCCGTCCCATTGTCAGAATAGCTGGAAATTACAATGTAAAATCACGCTTCATATTGTGTTCCTTAAAAAAATCCGACAAGTCGCATTATTAG
This sequence comes from Laupala kohalensis, assembly GCA_002313205.1. Taxonomy (NCBI): domain Eukaryota; kingdom Metazoa; phylum Arthropoda; class Insecta; order Orthoptera; family Trigonidiidae; genus Laupala; species Laupala kohalensis. Next base: position 245,205 of record NNCF01129157.1, read on the forward strand.
TCCTATGCCAAACCTTGGGCTGATGTCATGCGAAGGGCGTAGAAGCTAGTGACCACCCGCAACGAGGGCGGCAAGAGCGCCTTGTTGGAAATTAAGCTGAGTGCGCCAGTGCAATCTCAGTGCGGAGAGGAGGCAGGGAATGGAAGAGGCCACGCGGGAAATGAGTGGGCAGCTGCTCGCCGCGCAACACGTATCATGGACAACAAACGAAACGTCTGCCTATTCGCCTCGCACGGTTACTGAGACGAATGTGGAATCAGAAAGAGAAAGGAGAAGATAAATCTCTAATAATCATTTGGAACTAAATACTCTGTTAATCAACAACTTACTTCTTCTCGCGTTACCAATGTTAGAATCATAGTTGAGCAGAAAAGCTCCATTAATCGATAATAATGGAAGTGAACATGTTGTTTAAATTTTTAGTTTATTTCTAAAAACATTAACACTTATAACTTCCGTTACCATCTTCCGTTAAGACAGCTCCAGACGTTCGTCATTCGGCGAATCCCGAATGGCGAGCGTCGCACACCAACGCTCGTCACTGCCGCCTTCCTCTGATGTGTCCAAAAGACCGACACGCTGTGGGTATGATTAACTCTGCCCACCTCTGGGTATAATACATCTAATCAGGCTTGTAGCCAGGGAGAGTTCCGGGGCCCATTTCTATTTTTTTACTTGCAAGTACTTCATCAGTATAAACTATTGGTAACTTATTTATTAATGTACAGCATGAATTAAACAATTGAACAAATTTAAAACACTTTAATGACAAATCTCAATTTAAAATTATAATTTTTTGTGAGAAATCCTACTCCCATATGATATATGTCCTACTCGATAAATGTCTGGAATTGCATCTAACGTGTATTATAATATGGACGTGGAAGCCTGCTACTTTGCAAATGACGGGTGTTTTCCCCTTACTCAACGAATTGTAGGCAATGGTCAAAAAACACGCGAAAGAGAATGGAATCCCGCCCTTTCTATGCTTGTTTTCAGCATTCCGTTGTTCAGTCTAACTAACACAGTTCCTTCATTAATGTAATTTCAAAAGGTGACGCCCGAGGCCTTGAACAGAGATGGGCATATATTATTTGATGGAGGTAAAACAAGTCTAATCAACAGCTCGGAATATTTTTCATGGTTTTAAGACATATATATATATATATATATATATATATATATATATATATATATATATATATANTATATATATATATATATATATATATATATATATATATATATATATATATATATATATAATAAATGTATAGGCGTAAAAAGTAGCACGGGATATATGAGAAATTAAAATGGGAGAAGGATTTTATTTCCAGGGATATTTTCATTGAGAAAAGGTCGTTAGTTATCATTAAGTAAAAGACAGCGATACAAATTCCTTAGATTACTAACATTAAGTAAACAATAGTAAGCAGTTACTTAGTTGTTATTAAAACTTCTAACAACATAAGTAAGGAAAATTAATAAAAATTCAGGATAACAAAGATAAAGGGAAATGAAAATTAATCCAACATTATTACGATTTAAAAATTGCTGACACATAAAACACAACTAAATACAATACGATAAAGTATCTTACTTAATGTCTTGCAAATTAAAACCTAAAAAACGAACTGCATTTTGAAAGACCATTATGTCCAATAAAAAATTTGAACCACTAGTAAATCGTCATTATGTTTCAATTCATTCCGAACAAATGGACGATTCTAATGAAATAGAGAAATTTGCGGATCAAAAAGAAGTGAGTTACATGTACAAGCACTTCACGTTTTCAACAGATCCAACGTGAATAGAAATTATTTTATAGAAACTTTGTCGTCTTGTCGGCAGACGAACTTTGCCCTGCCACGTTGCCATGTATGTTGTAAGATTTTCCTAAGCAATGTGAGAGCATGAATTAAGGTTTCGTTCATTACAGCTCCCAAACAGATATTACGAGCTGAGTTGTGGCATAAACCATTTTCAAAAATCAGTTCACAAGTGTCACCAGGATTCGAATCCACTTTGTAGTGACAGAACAATCATAGCAGTGCTTTACTGTTCTTAGCCAATTATACTTTTGCTGGAGGAGGTAAAATGTCTGTTGAAAAATTCGAAGAAATAAATAGCCACTCAAGTCTGCGTGTTTTAGTCGGTTTGACAATGAATGACATTCTTTTTTTTCTTGAACTGCCTCTTGCAACACCGCGGGGTTTAAGATTTAATAGATTTATAAGTAATATAATTAATTGAGTTGAGAGTGCAATTACAATTCAAATTATTTTATTTGATACCAGAACTTTGTAATGTTTGTACTAATAAAGTGAAATTATACTTTGAAATTAAATTGACGTCATCCTCAGAATTATTTTAATAATTCTGCATAATATCATTATTTAGTACACCTTGTTGAAATAAATTGTTTTAACTGCGTCTCTAAGTAGTAATGTTTCCAATATCTTATCTTATCTGATCAGATAACCTCGTGTTTCTCTGTGGAGGGGGAACCTGTCTCACACGGAATGCTTGTCTGATCAGATAAGATAATGGAAACATTTGCTTTTAAATAAAGATGAACAGGAAAGAAAGACACAACGCGGAAAGAAACAAGGAAAGAAAGAATGAATGAAAGAAAGAGAGAGAATGAAAGGAAAAGAAGGAAATAAAGAAAAAGAATGAAAGGAAGAAAGGAAAAAAGAAAAAGAACCTATGGTATTAATATGAGTGAATACATTTCAATTTGATTGGAATAAATAAAAGGGATTTGTCTTTTTTTATTTATTCATATCTGAAATGAGGTTTTCATATTATTGATCTCTGATTATTTTTTTAGGTTGCACGATTGTTATATCGTGGATAAATAAGTCACTAGAAGATGTAATTTATTTGTTCCTTAATAGTTTTATATTATTTATAACTCGAGAATTAAACTTTTGTGTTATTAGTTCATATTTTAGACAAACGTTTTCTATATTTATTTAATTCATTTTCACATATATGAAAAACTTAAGAGAATCGCAAATTATGTGAAATTACTTTCGACAATACACATCATTTGTAGGCAATGAGATTTGATTTCTTTACTTCACTGTATAAATATAAGAAATTATAGGAATATTTATAAGTAATTTGTGATTCGAATTATACCAATTCCATACGATATCTTGCAATTATATTCAAATTCTGTTAAAAACTATATTTTATCACAGTATTACGCAAACGTTTTTTACAGAAACTCTAATATCTTTTACATTGCCTATGAAGACCTTGCGAGACAACGAATCTCGAGATGTCGTTTAAATATAGAGAATGGTAAAGTTTATTGAAGTCAAGAATATACAGAATATTTTTGTTATAGAAGTCCAAAATGGGTATAATAAAAAAATACAAAATATTTCTTTAATAGCGGTGTAATTAAACATTTTATCTCGTTTCGATTTACCCGCCGCACGATGTCTTCCAAATATGGGAGCCGTTTGAAATAGACCTACGATTGGTCGAACGAAACTTTCCCACTCGAAGGGGAAGAAGGAGGAGGAAAGAGGCGTTGCAAACTTAACATATCCAAAACTGGTCAGAGCGTGGACTTAGAAAAATAAATGGGCCCTTTTTTGTTATCAGCAGTGTACAAGCACTTCACGTTTTCAACAGATCCAACGTGTGGACACAAAACAACTGAAGTTATTGAGCAATGAGGCAGATTACATTGGCATTGGCGAGAACCAAGAGGGTTTCCACATCAACCGCTCCTGCAAGACCATCTTTACCTTGTCAGGTATGAATTTAAAAAAATGACAAAGGCGTGGGAGATGAAACAACAAAGGAGTGAGGAAACAGTTGTAAATAATTATTATGAGTCATGCACGTTGGATCTGATGATGTTAAATGACCTAATTCAGTTGAATCATTTTGTTGTACTAGCAAAATATTAAATTATTGAAAATATCTGAATGTAACAGGACAGGGCATTTTGGACATTTATTTCCCAATTTCTTTTGACCCATATACCTTTCGGACCCAAGATGATAACACTTTATAGTTTTCTTGTAGCTAAGAAATATATTTGTCTATGTGAAGTAAAGAAATCAATTCTCAGAATGACTGCGAGATAATTCCTAGAAACCATTTCTGAAATTAATAACTCGACATACCCAAATAACCACAGGGAGAAGTCTAGATTCAAAGATACATTTCAGAAATTGGATGACAAGTTTAATTATAATTTTTAAATCATCCATAGAAGGAAAACCAAAGTGACAGAGTAAAGCATAATCACATCAAATAAAAATAGAGAAGTAAAAGTAAATTTATATATTTAGATGGAAGGCCACCTTCACAAAGAAATGCTAAGAAACATTGTATACCTTATTTATCAGCTTAACTTCTGCAATACAGTTATTACAAAGTTTAAAATGAACACTTTTTGGCTTACATTCATGTTCCAGTGTGAAATAACTATTGATTTCTTTTCAAATACATAATACCTTCCACAAAATATGAACACGTTAATATGATTCTCTCTCAAAAATATGAATTCAACTTTTTGTAGTAACACAATCGACATATACCACCAATTACACTTTTTTTCGCAAATAATGTGACAAAGGATAACTTAAGAACATGAAGAGTTGAAACACCCAATCAATTTTGTTACTTTTTCAAATTTTTTACGGAAAAATATAGTGAGTATATTAATTGAATTTCATCCCATAAAAACATTTCTATACAGTGAATCCACATTGACGTTGGAAAATGAAACCCTGGGGAAATAACGTAGAGGCGCCACTTGACGGGCGAAGAAACACATGGGACGGCGGCGCTTTCAGAGGAAAACAGAGCACGCCCATGTCGATGCGTACATCAACTCATAAGACACCACCTGCATAGTGTATGAGGTGAAAAATATCTCCGTCCACTACCTCGATTCTCTTCCCACGTCATATTTGGGGCCATCAGTGCAAAAGTGGCCTAACCCATTTTTATTTTATTTTTTATATTTCAATTGACTCAAAAGATGTTAAATTTTGAAGGAAACATGTTTTTTCTAGTTTGACGTTAGATGGCATTACAAAAATCGTTTTTGCGTTGTTTGGTTGCTCTGGTGGCGAATGCGAACGTGGCCTAAGCCGGTTAGGTTCATTACTCTTTGGTTAGGCCATCGTTGCCTACTGGAAAATCAGTGATTAGGTGGGCTAGGTCAACAGCTGATAACAGCTATTATAGCTTTATAGAAGACATGATGTTGAAGAAAACTTGCGACGTAAGCATAAACATAATGTAATTCATTTTCTTTTGTTTCAATGTTTCTGTCGATAGTTTTTTGAAAAATGTGTTGTCATTTTCAATTTTATTTGGTTCGGATTTTGAAGACTCAGGCTCCGAAAACCAGACAAATCTACCCTTTCCGTCGATTTCGGGAAACATTTCAAATGAAAAAACACGATATGTAGATGAAAGCCCTAAAGTGCTCGTTAAGAAATCAAGAAAGAGATTAATAAATACGAAACATTGGGCCCGCAATGTTAAGAAAACAAAGCGTTCGAAAGGAGAAGACTATGTTAACTTTAAGGAAAACAAATTGCCAGCTGTCTCCAGTGGTGGGGTGTGTACATGTCAAAAGAAATGCAATTTGAAACTGAATGCAGAACACCAAAGTAAATTGTTTAAAGAGTTTTATGATTTGAATTGCAGACAGTCCTGAATACTCTACTGAAATAATCAATCGAAAAGTTTTCGTTAGTGGCCATACATACACCGACAGCGTTGGTCGGGTCGTAGCGTCTTCACTTCCATGATCTCGCTGAGCCGTAGAGCTTGGATTCAAACCCTGCTCGGCCGAACTAGGTGAGGTTTTCAGCTGGAGTTTCCTTTACCTACTCCGGACAAATGTCGGTTCGGTATCATAAGTTCCCCGACAACCCAACATCTCACCTTCCCTATTCCCTCTCCTAAGTCCGACGGTTGGGTGGAAGAGCATGCCTCAAGGCCCGAACCTCGCCAAAAGACATTTAAAAAAATAAAACTATAAAATGTCTTGAGATCAAGATTTAGACCTTATGGAGAAGCAGAAAAGATACTTCAAAAATATTTTTGTACCTCAGGACTGGGAGCAAGTTGTTTTGGCTGCTGGAAGAAAAGGCCATTTAAAATAATGAAAATTAATAAAGATTTAATTTTCTTCACCTAGTCATTAGAAAGAAATATCACCAACCAAAAAGTTTCTACAGAGAAAGGAAAAGTTGAGTGCCTAAGATTACAATGGTTAAAAAGCACCCTTTTATTTTTTTTCAAGTATACAAATAATAATGATGTTCTCTTCCAAAAGGTAAACATTCAAAAAAGAAATTCCATTGTTATTGAAAACCTAGATATTTAATATCTAAATGGCCATGTAATCAATGAAAAAAAAGAAAAAGAAGAAAATATTTGATTGAACAATTAATTACATACCACCCATACATCACAAATTTTATACCGATTTAAAGACTTCAGTTAATTTAAAAACTTCCATTAATATTATTTTCAATGATGATCAAATTGAGGGTTAAGAATTCAAGTTCTTGTTATTCAATAGTTCAATATATTCAATTCAAGATATTTGTTCAAGAAAATAGTACTACTATAATATGATTAATTTGTTTTATTATTGGCCTAAACTTTATACATTTTTTTTTTGAAATTTCCTACATCTAAATGCAAAAGTGGCCTAAGTCACAAAATATTACTTAACAACAGTTTCTTTTGCACAAAGTTCATTCCAATTAAAAGGTATTGCTTAAAAAACAGAAAATTATTTGATATTAAATTTCTTCATACAATAAAACCATAGTAGATTTTAGAAGTACATGAAATTATTCATCCTCCATTTTCTCTATACTAGCTGTCTTAAACTTCGGCCACTTTTGCACTGACAGCCTCATTTATCAGAATGCAAAAGTAAGGAATGTGAAATCATTGTCACTTTAACACAGTTGTAGCTACTAGAGAGAATAATAATATCGAAAGTTTTTATCGAAAAACAAGAATAAAATAATTATCACCTTGTCTTAAATTATTAACGACGTACATTGAAAATTTATTTAATGTCAACAGTCATTCATAATAAGTTTAAGAAAAATACGATTTTTTACAAGAAGATGTCAAATGACGGAACCATGGTAAGAACGAAACTAAGCACTTACGCTCCCAGAAGAGTTCCATCAATCGATAAATGAGGAATACAAATACATTTCTTGTTCCGAGTTGGTCTGTAGAAATGACAAAATTCAGTAAACATGCAGGGGAAATAGAACTAGTAGTAACGCTGTATTCATTGGACAAATCATTTTAATTATATTTCATTATATGGTTATTTCAACAAATAAGGATTTTGACCAATATATCGTCAAAGAATAGTATGTTAATGAGGTTTTTGTCAGTTTCATATTTGTTTTATACTTGTCAACCAAACCACATAAATATACTGTTTTTATTATATCAGTTGTTTAATCTCATTAGCATACCATCCTTTAATAGAGTAAATAGACAAAAACGTCCTTATTCTTAACCAATTAGGGAAAAATGTAAAAAAATGGACGAATTAGTCACACTGCTCTAATTGAAGATGAAGTAACAATTTCAGTAGAAATTATTTTTGAATCATGAGAATTTACTCCAACAATGGACACTTCTTAACTACAGAATAAAACTAAACTTGCGTCATCTATTTGGAAAATCGGAGAAAATATTGCTCACAATTGATACATATGATGAAATCATAGAATACCGAATGATAACTCTTATTTCCGAATTTCATCCTTAACAATACAAAATTACATAAACGTTTAAAATTTTAAGCATTTTTAATATTTCAGGAAAAAGACTCATTTTCAATTTCACATTTTTGTTAAAATCTTATTAAGAACAACTATTTTACAAACTACTTACACAACAGTCTGTCAATGGCAACTACTGCAACATAAAAATCGAACGTTCCTCTTGTGTCACTCATATTTAATAATGGTATAACGTCATCATAGTATTAGTTTTAAATTTTAAATATATAAAAAGATAAATTAAATTTCAACTCTCTCTCTCTCCCATACACAGGGGAAGCTATAGAACCTTGGGTAACTCGGATGTAGAGAAGAAAGGTTGAAACTCGAGGGACGGACGGACGCTGTCTGTTGACCATCACTTACGACGTGCATCAAAGCTGCTGCACGGAATGAGAGAGAGAGCGGTCGTCTGCAAACATACCACGCCCTCCGTATGCGTCCTTCCGCAAATATACTCTCTTCCTCCCTTTTGTGGCCTTAATTATCATGCAACACATTTTATAAAATCTTCACAACTACACACTTCTCTACATCTGAGCTCGACTACTCGTCTGGAGACATTATTCATGAAATATCTATTGAGAATGACGAGCGTTCAGATAAGAGAGTTGGTACGAAGGTCAAGTAGAGTACCCATAATAATATTTTTCAATCCATATTATCTCAAAATAACTTCTAATAAGACACAACAGTAATATTTACAGAGCGTTCCCTCAAAATGAAGTTTTTCGAGATGTTGTGTCATACTTCTTCATTTCTACGCCTCAGAAGAGTTGATTAAGAAACATATCGATGCTTTGGTCGCCGAGAAACGTATTTACTTTACTTTCTTAATGACTTGGTAATTGTGGAGCTTTAGCAACATTATCAAAGCATGATAAATTGAAAGGCGTTTCTATGTTGCTTATTGTTTTATTGGTATAAAGCTTTTTCGGCTGCATAGCAGCCATCGTCAGTAACATACACTGAAAAATATAAATGTACATAAAATAACAATAATAAAAATAGAAACATAATATGAAAGTATACAATAATTGGGTGAAACAGTATCGAAAGAAGTGTATTTTTGGTTGTTGTTGAAATAAAGAAAGGAAAGAACAATGAAAAATGAATAAAAGAGAACAAATACTGAGTGAGCAAACCGACAAAATTACGTACCTGAGTATTGAGGAATATTTTTGGCGAATGCGCAGAGTACGCCGAACGGAGGTCACAATAAGCAACATAGAAACGCCTTTCAATTTATCATGCTTTCCTAATGACATTTACAGGGAATGTAGACGGTTATCAACAGTACCAACAGAACTATTATCGATAGTAAAGCAACACGATAATTTTTAATTATAGAAAAAAAATCGATCATAAGCAGTAGCCAAGTTTTGTTAACAAAATATTCTAAAATACTATAAAACAAGCAAGATCTCATGAGTTCACCATGTGATCTTCATGATTCATGGATTCTCGAAGACTTTTAACAAATTAAGAAAAGACTTTTAACAAATTCGCAACATTATTTTCTCCCTACTTCGCCCAGATCCAGTGATGCGATATCGTTAACTACTGTATCCTATCCATCACTTTTTGTGATTCCCTGGACTATCTTAAACCCCATAGTGCTACATCATTCTCCGCCTCATTAATTCCTTGTAGTTCTACCTCGGCGATTAAGGGCACGACCTTCGTATCATTTTAGCACTCACGAGAGTTCATTTTTAAACACTTTATCACCATATTTTTCACACCAAGGCTTTTAAAAATATTACCTTGCTTCGCGGTATTATATGATAACGCAAGCTAAAAACGAATCTTCAGGAACGTCCCATGGAAATATTGGAATATTACACATCTTTATTTGTAATAGAATATCCGACCCCCATTTCCATACATATTACATGGCGATTATTTCGTCATTACAGCAAAAATCGGTATTAATAGTCATTTCATTTGTTATGTTATAAACTCATCACATGAAGTTATATTAATGCTCTTAAAAATAATCCGAATTATTTGTACAAACCAATGAAATAAAGACACTAAGCTATGAAAAAGGAAACTTCGATTGCCATTATACCATGTTTGCGGTTGACCATTAACGATACAATTAGTAACATAAAAATATTTGTATTACGAAAACAAGTTATTACAATAAAGAGAGAAAATAAGTAATATGAACAATAATAACTTGAAATTTTGATGTACGCTTTAACATTCATGGTGGAATGTAACCCTTCAGTGGTCCCGCTAACGAATATGTCGTGAGAGGTTGCGCGGATGGCACTCTTCATCCACTTGCAAAGAAGAAATTAAAGTGCAAAAAACAACATTTTATTAACATTGTTGAATTAATAAGAATCATACAAATATTTATCTGAATTTTTGATAAATTAATTGCTCGTTAAATAATTTATATAAATCAATGTTTTTACTGAATTGATCGCTTCTGAAGAATTTTCGCTCAGCGCTCATATGGGTGACATCTGTCATCCATTTTTAAAGTAGTAATATCCATTAATACTTCTAAATACTTTTTATGCATGACCACGTAAGTAACTTTTTGCTGTCTATTAATTCACTTTGCATACTTAAGTTGATCATAAAATAAACTTATTATATTAACAGAAGTCTTCACACAATAAAATGAGCTTGGGAGAGATTATGAAACCACAACTGACGTTCACCCCCTGCCTGCCTGGGGAGCATAGGGTATGGTGGGGAAAAGTCGGAAAGCGATGTAGGGCGTGTCCGACGGTCGTTGCGGGCGGGTGTGACGGGGTTAGGCGCGTCGACAAACTCAGCAGAGCAGGTTGTTCCTTCCGCCATCTCGTCCTTGACCTGGAGACGCGTGGGCACGCGAGGTCGCCAGCACGCCGGGAGAGCTTCCAGCGGTTCAATACAACAGGTTGCCTCACGATGACGCCTACCCTCTTGGCAGCTTACCATGTGTTCACATGCTATCAACACTTGTAGAAATGGCGTGTGTGATGCTAAACGCTTTACAATAGTTGCTCAAGGGACGAATGCTTGGTTGACCAGAAGGTACATACATTTTCAAAATATTTTCAAAATTGCATCTGAATTTTTGCCATTTAAACTGCACGACTCTAACTGTCCATCAAGCTAACCATTATTGACGTCGGTATTAAGATTCCTCAATTTCTATGATGTCGTTTACAATTCATTAATTTGAGTAGCGCTTTAATTTTGTTCATATTTGCTAATACTTTGTTTAATTGTATTAATGATTCGAATTGGGCTGTTGTTTTGTTTATGTTCTAAATAAATACAGTAGAAACTCGATTAAACTTGCTTGCAACTAACGGTGTTCACTCTTCCGTCGAAAAACAGAATTTCATCTATAATTTCTACTATAGAGTAAATTAGTTAATTGTCCTTCACGTCGTCATACGCAGTTTGTACTGCTTTTTTGACAGCAAATGTGTTATCATATGTAAATCCAACTACTTCCTACTATTTCCACAGTTGTACGTAGATTCCTCGAAATTTAGAGACAGAGACCCTCAGGTACCAATAAAAGCTTTGACTTCCAGGACGTAATGAACATCTTCGAGTCATACTGAACATCGTTCATGAGGAAACGCGAGGAACAAAATGTTCGTTTCCCAGAAGGGAACGAAATTACATATTTCATAATAAGAAAGGGATTTAACGAAAGGTGGAAAATGCAAAATGAAACTCCTCGTCTGAGGAAGACAGCGGAGACTTTCAACATCACCGCAATTTAATCCTCGAGTCCAGGAGTGGAGAGAAATGTATGCAAAAGTAAATAGGAACTCAAGTGAAAACGTAAAGGTCTATTACGCGAGGTGTGGGAGGTTGAATTTATTTTTGCATCACAGAGTACACATTACGTGGCAATAATTCAAAAGCTAGTTCGAACAAAATGGGTCGTATTCCACTAGAGAGTGTTTATTGCTTAGCCACGCTCAAATAAAATAAATGTATTCCTGGTCACTGATACAGAATGAAGATTTTCCTTTCGAAAGCTCTTATTTTCCAAAGTAGCAATGAAACATTTAAGGATTTAATATTAATAAATGGTAATCAGATGGTGTACATCAAAATATAATCGTTCTTTCAGTCACAAAAAAAAACCGCGAGCCTTACTTCTGTTTAAAAGAAGTCGACATGGTAATCGGAAAAATTGGTAAAATGTTATATATATAAAGTAAATACATTTTAGTGTACTATACAGCGGGGGGAATGACACCAGATCCATTAAATATCCAAGAGGTTACGTCAAAGCAGGTGCATTCTGATTCAAAGTTGCAACATGTGTCCCACTATTTGTACTTGTGAAGCCAAAAATAATTCAAGGCAAGATGTAGTTGTAGGGAAACAAATTCTTACACCTTAACGCAGAGCAAAAAGAAAGAAATGTTCTAGTTAATGTTTTTCCCACATCCAGCGAGACAGTGTTATTTTCTCTTGACCAGAGTGTATAAGCCAATCGCCCAGTAACTTACAAACATCCCACTACGAAGTTAGGCACTCGGATATTTCATGATTTGAGAAGTTCGGGTAGAACTGATACTCCAACTATTTGTTACTTCTGTCTCGAGTTTTGTCCCTCCGCAGTCTATAGAAGCTTTAGAAAACTTACACTGCAGACTACAATCAAGATATTGCGGGAAGAAATACTAAACGTTACCGACTAGTTGAAGATTACAAAATAGGTAATTGAATTATGTTAATTCATCGCTTACCAACCGAGCTTTCAATATCATTAAATACTTTCTGATGCAATTCCTGGAAACACTAATAGCTAATAAATAAGGAAAACTAGGGTTGCAAAACCATTACACATACTTTCTCACATACGTTTCTTCGTCTGCAGCATAGAGTGAGCAAAAATTTTATATTGAAAGGGTCATTTCTGGTGTGGTCCTCTATATTTCGGTCGTCTTCCAGTACTCTATTCATGCTCAAAGTTGCTAGATGAATTTATTACTGCCCTTTATTTGAAATTTGAAAGTAAAATAAATAATCATAATAGTATTTTAAAACATGTAGCGACGTATCAGTCTTATAAATATCGTAGACAGAAATTGATGTATTTTCGTATGTGCAGTGAGTTTGCTGCACTCCTATGTATTTTATCACACACATATCTTTCATTTCAGTTTACTAAAAGTGTATTCTACGTCTGCTTGGTTCATTTACACAGCTGAATATTATTCAAGTTTCTTGAAACAGTAAACTAATGTGTAAGTGTAGCAGACAGGAATTATTTTACTGCGTCTGTACCAAGCTCTCAAGCGAAATACCGCTAATGCGGATGTGATGCTACTAATTGTACTTTACGTTCAGAAAATTTAAGCAAAATCGTTGGAGTCGTTTTTGAAACATTCAAAATAGTACTTCGACTGAGAGAAGAGTCATGTGAAATACCCTTCGTTTCAAAGAAGAAAAAAATAGAGCAAGTGAATTTACAATAAGTAAATTCTACTGAAAATACCAATTAAATTGATTCATCCATTTACTCAGAATCCCTGCGCACAGACGGACGGACGTTATACCAAAAACCACTTTTTCAGAATCAGGGATCGCCAAAACGGATATTTCCGTCGAAATCTCGTTTTCGAATTTTTTCACGATTAAAATACTTTCTATGTAGTACGTATATGAGAAAGTAAAAGTAACTAAGTCTGTGTTTCCATACTGGTATCAACCTTTAACATGTTCTTCCATCATTACATAGTTGAATAATCCTGACTTTGCCCTGGAATATTAATTGATTATACAATTACGGATCAAATCTTTGATTATCTAATTTTAGCATTATAATTTATTTCTGTTGATTAAACGTTTATTTAACCTTCAGCAAGTGCTTTGTCCACTCGTTGCAAAAGACATTTGGTTCCATTCTGCATAATATTCACCTCACCCTAATGCTTAGTATAAGTGAAGAAAAAACGGTTGAGAAGACGATGTGCGACATGTAGTTTCATGACAACGCAATACCACTACAGCTGAACATCCATATAATGCGACTGTAATACACATGGTTGATATATTGTAATTCATTTTAATACATTTTACCTAAAGTTTCCAGATGGTTCTCAATTATTGTGTTTAATTATAAGCAGGCATCAATACTATCGATTTTGTCACTCATTGACCTTTAGCCTAAAGCTCACTAATATGCCCAGAGAAACCACTGCAAATCTAGGACTAGGTTTGGGTGCAGAAATCGTACTTAATCCAATTCGGGTCACTATTCATCTACATGGCTCCAAAAACCTTTGGATTTGACAATGGTCGGTCGTTTTCAATTACTTTTTCTTAACAATCCCTTGCCATTTTTCTCATGGGAGTTCTTAGGATGTTTACTCATTCCACAATGACTTTACTTGGACACCATGGCAAGTGGTACTATTCACCTCAGTGACCCTGACAACTATCGATTACTGTCATATCGCCGTTTTACATAAACTTTTATAATTCACCCCGTCCCACTTAACTCCTAGGGGTGTACCACCATATTCCTAACTTCCTCCAAACGGCATCAGGAGTATAATAAATCCTCTCAGCTACTCGGATTACTACATTCGACATTAACATCTGCCGTTTCCAATCATTTTTACGAGTCACGCTCTTCTGAATTTGGACACAACGGCAATACAATTTTCAAACTCAGAAAACCTGAGAATAACAGAATCAACGCAAATTGACCCCGAAACTATAGCATCAACTATAGTCTGAATACTGTAATACAGTCGTTTTCGAATATTATTAATTTCATTCCCAGCATAACCCTACCCAGTGTTCATTTGCCCTCATATGGATCATATCGCTGAAGTGGTATTGGAAGAGTCACTCTTCACTTCAGCTGCCTCAAAGTCATGTATTCAACACAAATATCGTTCGTTTACGTTTATTTTCACATATCTCGACACCCATTTCTTCTCCTTCCCCCGTTCTTTCACCTACTGCTTCCTCATCTCGCACGTCCTCATCGATTCCTCCTGCCGCCCCCATACAGTTACAACTTGCGCTCAGGAGTACGATGTGGTACTCGAAGGTGACAATCGCGTTCAGGTGCAGTGTGCGGGCTTGATCCGGAACTAGAAGCTGTACCAATTTCAAATTCCTCTCCACAATCTAACGTCGATTCCATTTCTCGTGAGTCACCAACTCTTTGCGAAAATAAAATAATTATATTTCATCATAATGTCCAATCACTTTCAAACAAATTGACAGACATTGAAATTCTGGTACACGAAAGTCGATTCGATTTGCTATGCCTCACAGAGCATTGGCTTTCAACTAACAACATCAACGATACTGCTATTTCTAATTATTATTTAGCAAGTTCTTACTGTCGGCAAAATTTTAAAGGCAAAAATCCCCACGGAGGTACGTGTATCTACGTTCGTAATGATATTTTATCTTCTCCACTGACAGGCTACGAGAACTTCTGCGTAGATAGTGTGTTCGAAATTTCTGCAGTTGAACTGACCGACACCGGTATTGTTGTTTTGTGTATTTATAGACCTCCTCAATCAGATCTTGACATATTTTTTCGGAACTTCGAAAATGTTTTAGAACATATCGCACATAAATCTACTAAATCTATCGTTATATGTGGTGATTTCAATATCGATTTCTTGAGTACATCCGACTCTGCACATTCACCAGTTAATCGATTCAAGAATCTTATCGACTCCTTCAACCTTATTACTACGATAAACGACCCCACTCGCCTCTCCGGCTCATCTCAAACATTGCTAGATCAAATTATAGTCAACAATGGAATCTCGTATCTCTCTGAAGTGTTTATCGCCGGATACAGTGATCACCTTGCTCAAGTATTGACTATTAATAATAAACTAAAACCGCTTAAAATCCTTTACAAATTTACAAGAGAGTTTAATGACATAAATAAATCCATATTCGTAAATTATTTGCGTGAAGAAACATGGAAAGATGTTTACAATTGCCAAAACACCGACGACAAATTCAATGTATTTATCTCAATATTCCTAAAACATTACAACTCTAGTTTTCTCATAAAACGCAAGTTAATTAAAACAAAGAAATACAATAGATGGATCACCCAAGGGATAAATTTCTTCAAAAAACAAACGCCGTTTATATTATCTTTCAAAACGCTATAAAACCA
>NNCF01129157.1:273273-306428 GCA_002313205.1 Laupala kohalensis
CTGTATAAGAAATCCGCCTCTACCCGAAGGAAAAACGGAGAAAAACCCGGGCCAGGATGGGGCTACAGAATTTATGTACACAACTGTGCCAAAGTTGAGTACACATAAAACTAAATTAATATGAGCCATACGGCAACCCAACCATGCAAGAAAATAGTTTTTGAAACTGTTATAAGTCATTTAAAAAGCGCTACAGCAATGGCGTGATAAAATACAAGACGAATTTAACTTTTATTAAAATCAATAAATTCTTTTACAGTGTAGAAGCACTGGTGCAGGAGGTAGTTTTTAACCGCCGATTTGAAGAGATTCAATTTCATAATGTCGTTTATATTCTTGGGCAGGGAATTATATAGAACGATTCCCGAATGATAAGGTCCTTTTGGCAAAGAGTGGTTGACACTCTAGGGCGATGAATATTATTCCTATTGCGAGTATTGTGTTCGTGAACGAGACTGTTTCGTATAAGGTGTGATACACTGAAAGTTTTGTACCGTATTCCCATTCATCTTTTCTTTCTTATGGGGCTCTAGGGCTCGCCAGCATCAAGGTTGTTAGAGCCCTTTCATTTTCATTGCGTCAACAAGTTAGCGAATCGAACGTGTTTCTGGACGTAGCGGCTCTTTGATTCCGGATTCTCCTGGCTCCAGGAGTAAAATCTTCAGTGACAGGCAAGGACGTGTGGTAAGATTAAAATCCTGGTCAAAATTTTCACACAACGAACCTGAATACTGTAGTTGGTCTGAAATGATAAGTATATTTGCATATGAATGGCCTTGCCGCCGCAATCTAAGGATTGAGTTACACCACCAAACGAATTAACTGGCAGAATGACATCCATTCTTTTAATATGCTTCACCTCTATCATCAATGCATCAACAAGGTCGATTAAGAAAGTTTCTCAAAATTCTAGGTAGGTCTATTTCTTTGAAATTGTAAGGATAATTAAAGAAGCTCTTTATCCAATAATCTATGCTGTCTTCTACTAGAATTTTGAAAGAAAGAGCAATTAATCAAATTTCTTTCAGTTTCACTTACACAATCACTTTCTAGGTAACTACAGAAAAGAGGTCACCTTGGTACGTAAATAGAAAATATTTTTTGTAAAACTGGAAGGAAAAGTACATAAGGTGAAAGGAAATGCAATACTATTTGAGACATTTTTTGCTGAGTTTGGTAACATACGTTTCGGGAATATGGAAATAGATGAAAGATGTTTCGTTGACCACAATATGAACTGTCTAATAAGGCATTTGGCTCATTACGGGAAATTACATATACGTTATTGATTCTTGGAAGTAAAATTTGAAGAATTTTTTTTTTAAGTCTCACTCTTTCATGGAGAAATATTAATAAGAACAACGTGTAGCACTTGTCTGACTGATTCCGGAACACAGAAAGCGTTATTATTTATTTCTATGGTTTCGCCGAAAGAGATAAAACCGAAAAGTGGTTGAAAGTAATGAGAAGAGGTGTTTGTCTCTCTTTCTCGAATATCAAATAGAGAGAGGACTCTTTCCACCCTCGATGTCACTCGTTGGCAGTGTAGGGTGTTGTCGTGTGGCGCCGGTTACGACGCGTGGCGTAAATTGCCGAAACGATAGCGCCGCCGTTTCTTGGCATGCGTCCACAAGAGGCGCAACGGTAACACATCGCACCCGCCCCCGCCCCGCCCCATCAGCATCCGGGATCATCGGCCGCTCCCTGCAGCCACAATGCACACGAGGGAGAAGAAACGAGGGCGGAATAAAGAGCAAGGAACAGGTGAAGAAAGAGTATAACGGAAGGGAATAAGACTAGTGTTCTTTCCTAGGGTTGGATACCTCTAACATTACGCTCTAAGCGATATAAAAACCAAACGATAAGTTTTAAGATGCCATGTAGAGTGATATCCCTTTACGTTGTAGAACCACATGTTAAGTTAACAGAAATGTGAAGTATTGATCGAATTTTCAGATATAGCACGTTATTTAAGCGTGTGAGTCCTGAAATTAAATTTATTCAAACAAAATTCATTAACTTATTTAATAATAATTTAAAATGAAATAATAAAACTAAATTACTAAATAAATTCAATGTTAATTTACATCAAGCTCGTATTTGCTGAAATTATTAAATTATAAATTCATCGATTACTTCTACTCACTAATCGAACCAATATTGTTTGGTTTCACTCATCCATAATCGATTAATAATACCAAAGTTGGTATATCTAGTCACCCATTGGATATATCATGATTAAAGCATTAATCGTAAAGTCCGAGCCCGCCGATATCTCTCGAAATCATTTCGCTACCCACTTATTTCAATTATTATCAATCCTTTTCATGACCTCAGTCCTCTGCCTTCACAGGTCAAGAGATATACACATGATAAGTCACAATCACCTTCCCCAAGAACATTCATCACTCAGTACAGCCACCTATCCCTTCACACTTACAGCATGAATTTTCATGGAATTCTCGCAGAATAATTTCTTAACAGCGCAATACGTCGTTTCCAAGCGGTAATTGCAAAACATCAGCATTTAATGTTCTCTCGAGTCCTCGCTGTAATCGAGCGAGGTCCTCCCTACATAACTCACCGGAAGGCCACACGCCATGTGTAAGGCGATACCAACGCACTCTCCGGCTCCATAAAGAATCTCTTTCGTACCTGTAAACAAAAGAACACAGTTGAAGAATAGCAAGGCAAGGGTTAATGAACACACACACATAAAATATGCCTTCAAATAACCTTCTCAAGATTGGTTCTGAATGGCCGGATTTCGTAATAATAACATAGTACTGTATCTCAGAAACTAGAAAATTGGTTTCTTCACATTGGTTGACAGAATGATGCACTCATTTGGCTAACAACTTCCGCACAAATTCTCTCACGATTCATAAGACCATCAAGGAAAGTCGCGCAATATTTCTTGGTCCCACTCTATTACCGCAACTACGGAAAAGAAGGAAAAAAGAGAAAGTAGAATTGTATAATTTCTGTGATAAAAGACAAAGAGTAATTGGATGAGACCAGTTGAATGGAACGGGTTCCGAAATTATACCCTACAGGTGCAAAGAAAATAATATGTAGTTGCAGATCATTAATACATTGTTCCATCACAAACTAGAATTGTCTTTCATTCCATGGTTTCTACAGTATTTTAAGGGAAATATAATTATTTGAGAAGTATTGTTCACAAACTCAAATGAGCCCCAACGAAATCACAGAGTTCCTTTTACGTGCAGCTCATAGATATGCCTTCTACATCCGATTTAGCAATTCTGTTCCATTTTTATTACACTATGAGAACAATGTACTTTGAAATATGTATTTCTTGGTATCATTATGCAAATATAGGGCTTTTATGTGTGTGTCCTTTACATCAAAGGCCAGCAATATGTAGTTCCTTTGCTTTCCTAACAAAATTCAAAATCACTCAGAACAGCACTCATCATTTGTGTGAAATTCACAATTTAGACATCTTCCAAAATCCATCAAAATACTAATCAATTCTTCCAACATGGAATCGATCCCATCACAAGTACATTAAATAATGCGCTCCCCTGAGGACGCCCACGCTAAGCGGCTGCATTGTCAAAGCGAGAAGTATATGCATTGTCGTATTTTAGTTAGCGTGCTCCATGGCCGTATAAGGCCAAATAATTCATAGTGTTTCAAAGGGTATTATCTCATTAGTTATTCCATGACTTCTCATCCTTAGCAAAGGCATGCTTGTTTTCAGAAATGAGAGTCTTGGATTAAGCGAAGGCGTTTTACGTTTGTTTGTAGTACACAAGGAATTGAAGGTGTTATTTAACCCCCTTACGAATACGAAAAGATTTTTTTACGAACATTTATACTTAACCCTCATCATGAAACTACTAAAAAGTCAACATGTTATCTACGTTTTCTTATCCTCAAAAATCTACAGTGGCATGAATTCTATTTTGAGTCAACGAATTTTCCGAGATTGTGATATTCATTCCAATAATTTTAAAACGCAAATCTCTATAAGACCTGAGTGACTGAGTAATACATTTATCTCAGTTTTTATATGTAAATGTAAAGAACGCAAATGCATCTAGACCAATTTCTGTTTTTTTTTCTTTGAAATTTTATTTCTATGTTAGGGACAAGTGGTAAAAATATTTTCAAATTAATTCTAGAGTTAATTTTAAAGTTATGGTAAATTACTATTGCTGTATCTCACTAAAATTATCTCCGGTTATCATTTACAAATGTTAATTCAAATACACTGACACCACGGTGATAAAAAATTGTTTAATTGGAAACGATAAATCGATTTTATTTTATCTTTTCTCTTTTCAATTTTAATTGAAAATTTCGATGGTTCGAAATGTTTTAGTAGTTCCGAAAATTTTAAAATACTAAGGTTTTATTAAATTAAAAAAACAATTACACAAAAAAATTAGTTATAAAAATAACAGAAAAGAAAATGTTCTGTCCTTTGTAACAGCATCGATTTTATGTTTGACAGATGGCATTTCCGGTATGCTGTCAACGGAGGATGTTTTGAAACTTTCATTCAGTTTAATTGTCAATTTTACAATACTAATTTTAATCTTTCGATTTCATTACAAGTGAAATATCGTTTTTGAAATGGTTTCGGCGCCTCGTTTCATTCAATGGTTCATAATATTACAGAAAGAAATATCACTGCTATTCAATTTTACAAACGTGGTAGTCTCTCTTTATAACGAAATGAACGAGGGCTGTTTGGTTTACCATAACAGTAATGTATTTACTCTTTCTCTACACCGATATTGCTCTCTTTGAGACGATGGTATTTCAGTCGTTAAAGTCCTTTCAGTTCAAGCTAAAGTCGCTACAGTTCCTTTCGGTTTCAGGACCAAGTCAGGACAATGCTTTGGAAGAAAAGGAAAAAAAATAGGATGATGAACTTCTTCCATTAATGAAATAGAGTAAAAAATTGGAGAGTGTAATACGGTAAAGATATGTAGGTACAGCAGAAAATACTAAAACAGCTATTTTTTATTGAATTATTTGTAAGATTTTATGTAATAAATATATATTGTGTGAGTTTATATATAAATATAATACGGTAAAGATATGTAGGTACAGCAGAAAATACTAAAACAGCTATTTTTTATTGAATTATTTGTAAGATTTTATGTAATAAATATATATTGTGTGAGTTTATATATAAATATAATACGGTAAAGATATGTAGGTACAGCAGAAAATACTAAAACAGCTATTTTTTATTGAATTATTTGTAAGATTTTATGTAATAAATATATATTGTGTGAGTTTATATATAAATATAATACGGTAAAGATATGTAGGTACAGCAGAAAATACTAAAACAGCTATTTTTTATTGAATTATTTGTAAGATTTTATGTAATAAATATATATTGTGTGAGTTTATATATAAATATAATACGGTAAAGATATGTAGGTACAGCAGAAAATACTAAAACAGCTATTTTTTATTGAATTATTTGTAAGATTTTATGTAATAAATATATATTGTGTGAGTTTATATATAAATATAATACGGTAAAGATATGTAGGTACAGCAGAAAATACTAAAACAGCTATTTTTTATTGAATTATTTGTAAGATTTTATGTAATAAATATATATTGTGTGAGTTTATGACATTTCTTTATTTATAAATATATGTAGTAACGTAGAAAAAAAGTGAGAAATTAAGAAATCAAATAAAGAAAACCTGTCTTAGTAGGAGTTCGTGCATTCAAGGATCTCCTTAAGAACGAAGTAGCAATAGGTCGGGAGGAAAGTAGCACTAGTTCATTAGGCGTTGTGCGAATAAGACGCTAGCTGTCTAGCGAGACACACATCCACTTTCACGCAAGTAGGCTACGTCAACTCATCACTCGGCATCCTTGCAACAACAACAACGAAGTTTCCCGTTTGGAAATAACTCCACGTCCAGACGAGCGTCTGGAGGCAAGAAAGAAACTGAACAATGACATGCACCTTGTTCACTGGGAGCCGTCGGGTGGGTGGGCGCTTCTCAGAGCATTTGATTTTGCGGTGGAAATGTTTTTTCGGGGAGGCTACGCAAGTGAGGAGCACTGACCGCCAGTGCTCGCATGCATTCAGTCAGAATTCATAGATGTCGAACATAAACATACAACTCGAACATATTTCACAAGTCGAATGAAGTACAACGTTGAACTAGGATCGACGAGAATTTTGGATTTTGACGTACTAAGTGACCTTTTTTACTCATAAGTAAAAAGTAATATTTAAAATATAATCAGTTTCACTGGATGTTAATGAAAGGTAAATCATTAAATGGGATCAGTTGCAAGAAATTATTTTCCATTAAAAAAAAGAAAACAAAAATTAATCAAGCAAGACGCATATTTTAATGATATTTGCTTACCTATTCAACAATAACAGAGCTCAATTACTGAAGGAATGATTTTCATTCAAATACATACGTGATAATTTGCAATATATAAATAAAAATAGTAAGTTAAAAACAAAGTCAGATACTCATTGATTTCTACAAAAGAAAAACAAAGGTTTGAATTAACTGAGCACAACACGGCGTAACACGGCCAATACATTCTAGCTTCAAATATTCATCCTTTTATTGTTTATGATTTTCGTTCCAACAGATTGATGCATTAAACATATCAGCGTGGGGCCAACGCGATTTATAGCATAAATAGTTCGCGGTGCGAATGTCACGGAGAAATGTCACCGGGTTATTGCCTTAAGATTGAGTTGCAACCCGAGGTTTATGAAGGTCCAGCCACACAAAAAATTTATGTGAGGTGTAGCAAATTAAGAAAGATGGTTCTATGAGTTCTAAACATATGAGTATACGTTTTGTTATGCTGAGCTCACAGACTAAATTTGAAACATCCTAATGAGTATTGAGTAGTAGTGTCATCGTAGACGAGTATTTATTCAGGCATGACGTCATAAAAAACTAACTAGAAACTCGAGGTCAAAACCATTGCACTCACTTTCTCACATACGTTTCTCCGTTGTGAGATTTTTAATGAGTTAATGAGCAACATACAAACGACTTTTAATTTATCATTCTTTGATAATGTTGCTAACGCTCCACAATTACCAAGTTGTGTTATTTGATTTCAAATGTTATCAGTGGATTTGAAGCAACGTTTGGTAGCTAACCCCTTCTTCCTGCCAAATGGAATATTTTATTGGGTGCATAAACTATTTCAATGGATTAGCGACTTATTAGGTGCCAGAAATATTTTTCAACCAAACAAGGAGGCAACAGAAATGGGAAAAGGTTGGAGGAATAATGCCATAATAGAAGCTCAAATATATGAATATTACTTATGACATAGAAGTCTAATAAGAAATATATTTCAATAATGAATTAGTCGACATGCACATAGTCGACATACCAACGTTGTTATCCTTCAAACAATACTTACATCATAATAATTCCAGATTTTATAATTTCTTTATTGAGTACTAAATGAAAAAAAATCAGCAGTACATCTCGAATGTTCGCAGAAAACACCGTAGCGTCACCATTCACAGGTCAACGACTCTTCGTCGCTTCGCGATCTAGCATTTTCATCCAACCATCCTTCTTCGCCCAGTGAATCCATCCTGAGCGCAGGTCGATTCGGGTCGGTGGTATGAGACGATGTGGGATCGCGCGCTCTCACAGTGGTATGTATAGACAACGTTACAGAGCAAGGGAAAGGAATGTTTCATTGTGTGTGTGTATGGGAGGGGGAAGGAAGATGAATACGAAGGGGTGTTGAAATCATTTACCGCATAGACGCGTCAAATCAAATAATTAAAAAAAAACTCAATAATTTATAATGCAACACATGACACAAGAAAATGATTGGCTTAGTGTTGCGGTAAGTATAACATTATCTTCGTTGCTTATTAAACGGCGCAATAATTTAAATACAGTAAGTTTCTGTCGGAGTTCTGTTTCTTCCAAATTCATGAGGATCAATTTATTCCTTCTATAATTTGCTCTATGACAATTGGTTCAAGTTCAATACCGGGATGGTCCTGACCTTGTTTTCCCAGTAGGAAATATACCCCCCCCCCCATTCCATCTAATTTTGTAATAATAATTTATTTATTTAAGGCAAAGAATTGCTATGGAAACGACGAGGTAGTCGCAACATACGTGAAAACAATACCAGAGTTGGGTGTAGCGAGGTGGTAGCTACACAGAAGGGAATTTGAGATGCCTGGGATGTGCAAGCGATGCTATCATGGTGCTCTACGCTCCAGCGGACGCGTCACACTCACTACCTTGCCGCCCACGCAGATCATCCGCCATCGATAGCTCTCGCTCCCGTTGCAAAAAAGTAAACGCCATGCACTCACAGCTGGCAGATTTATTGTTAATTTTTGTTTGTTCAGAGCTTAGTGTGTACGACACAACGTAAACATTTTTTTCATTTTTCTTTTTTCTTTTTTTTCATTTATTTTAGCGACTGTCAATTGTCACAACCATTACAATACGATACAATCATTACATATTTCTTAATATTATTTATGTTTCTCCTGTCTACGCCACTTTCTGCTGCAGCATTTTGCTTCGTGTTCATGTCACCTACCTCTTTCGATACCAGATGTCATCTTGTATCTGCTGAAATACCTCTTAATATCCCTTTTTCTAACACATAATTTTCATATTCAATGTAACTATCCTTCTCATCAAGCAGTTTTGTTTTATCTATTAAATCCAACATTTTCTTCCCTATTATTTCCTTCAGATATCTTGACCTTGCAGGTAACTACATCAAACAATATCACCAACATATGCATCGATTCCATAGAGCCAGGTGAGATCATTTACCCTCCACAACATGATGAGGGGATAGGTAAAAGTCTGTGTTACAATTTTTCGACCCAAGAGCGATGTGATTCAGTGCAACTAGCACTGCGTGCTAAAATTTTGCTTCTTTGTATTAAATACTCCTACGAATCATAATTGGTTCCATTACTTCTTCCATATAGAGAGATTACCTCTTCTCTCTTCCTATTCGATATTAATATTCACTGAAATTCCCGCTATGGGGATGTGTCGCAAGCCAACCGGAGCAGGCAGGATGGATGTAGTGTAAGGGCTTTGGGAGTCGAGACCGATAGTAAAGAAGACATGATCTCATATACTTACATATGATATGGACCAACGCGGTCTCTACTGCGAGTTGTCCGTGATAACATGAGACAGAACATACTGGTCTAGCAAATCCGCTTGGAGGAGGGAAGGTATGGTGCGCAATGACTTGGGCGCAGCAGTCAGAGAGAGGAATCGAGTTCCCCCATCTAAGTCGAACCAGTGCATAAGATCGCTGGGCCTACACCGTATTTAAGTCTTTGAAGACCGCTCCTTTCTTGGTCACCTCTTGTTCCTTTCGATCCCGACGCCATTAGGGCTAGGGTATCTTTCATTTTCCTCTTCCCCCAGGGGACTTACATCTAGTAAGTATGTGTTTGGCAAACACGGGGTCCCGAGCTGAGTCTGGCATTGCTTCCACGTACTTGTGCAGGGCTCCTTCCTTTCTCTTTCCTGACCTTCCTTGGTCACCTCTTGTTCTTTTCGATCCCGACACTAAGGTATCTTTCATTTTCCTCTTTCTTCTTCTTCTTCTTCTTCAATGATTTAAGTAATGTCTTGACATATGTCGATATTTGAGTTTTGAGTTGTAATTCAGGAGGGTTTTTAGTGGGCGTGGTTGAGTCATTCGGCGAGTCCCACACGCGGGAAGAGTCATGTTGGCTCTCCCTAGTGCGTAACTGCATTTTCCCTACCTGTACAAGTTAACTAATGACCTCGACGTCGACGAGCCCTAAAGTCCCACAAAAAAAAGAAAAGAGAGAGAGAGGACCGCTCCTACCGGAGCAGTAGCTTCCGGGTATAAGTTCGTACGTCGTTATACTCACCCGACGTAGATGATGCACCTTTCATTTACGAGTAGGTACTCGGAAGTTAAGAGTTGATGTTCTTAAATTGTTAACTGTATCAGTAGTTGATATAAAGAATTGTATCAGTAGATATCATATATTTCTAAAAGTAAAATTAAAACGCCATCCCCAAAAACTTTTTATGTTCTCCAAATTGCACATATTGATCTATTCCTAAAAAGGTGATTAAAACCCTGATAAAAAGATACAATAAGTCATCAATTTCACTCGGCATCTAAAATTAACCTATTCATTACCGTATACTGGAGCAGTCTTTATCCATATTAGGTAATATATGCAAAATAATCAACTGCCTTACGCTGCTACAGTGGAATTATCAACTATTCAAAGTGTTGAATACATAACAATAATTCACTTAATTCTAGTACTATTATGTAACCTAATTAAATAACGTAACGAGCTATTCATAAAAAGTAAAAATATTATTCGTCCATCAAAGTTCGTAAGTTTTAATTATTTATTTAATAATTCATTTAATATTATATGGCATATCATGTGTTATTTCATTGCTTATGGCATGGACACTACATCCGAAATTTCATCATTCATTGTATTTCCAAAGGTTCTACAGCAACTTAAGCATCCAAACAATGTCTAACGCGTTTTGAACCATAGCAAATCCCCTCAAATTACACGCAAAATAGTTTAAATTTGTAACAAAGTTTATTGAAGAGGTACAATGAGTATTCCCTTCGTTCCGTTATACTTTCCTTTTTAATTTTAACTTTTCATTTCCTCATACGTATGTTCATTTTTATAAAAATACTTACCGTCTCAGTCGTCGCACACAAGGGAACTGTTTCAGCCAGAGAGAAGGCGCTTGGCCCTTTCACCTCGTTCGTCGAGGCGGAGATCAGACGGACTGCTTGCTCGAGATATCGNCTGAAAAGGAGAGAGTGAATTCCTTAACAAAGGGAGGCTTAAATTTACAATGCGTACTGGATATTCCACCAAGGGTATTATTATAAATATGTCGGAGTACCTGGATAAAGTGTCGAGAATAAAGAACTCAGAATAGTAAAAATGAAAATTTACCTGATGACAAACATAATATTTTGCGTATGTATTTATATTATTATTCTGAGCTTACAAAATGTGAAATGTTTTTTCTAAACAACTTGATCAAGAGTCAGATCAGATTTTTATTTGAGAATTTTGTTTTATTTGAAATAGGGATTTGGGTTACTAAATAATTCTTATTTTAATTTCCCATTAACCTCAAAAGTATTGCATTATAGTTTACCGTGTACTCGAATTCTTTAAAATATTTATTATTCTTTATCTCCGCAAAAGATGAATTAATTTAGTTAAATGCAAATTACTAAAGTCTTAAAGAAGGATGCGATGTTTTTCAGTAAAATAACAATAAAACAACATTAAAAACCCAAATATTTTACCTGAATACAAAAAGGTTAAAAATATTCTATAGATGAATTAGATATATTTTCTGTCCTAAAGTTATCCCACAAGACCTCGATACACGAGGATCCGACAACAGTTCAACATCCTTTTTTTTTCTTGGTTACCGCACTTTCCTTTCTGGGAAAGAAACTACAAAACAAAACGCTTTAGAATGAAGAACGATAATGAAGGAGACAGATAGTCGAATTTTTCTTAATGTATACGCACAAGGACTGAAAATCAAGAATTGAAGACATCTTGCCATGTAGGGACGTTACGAGTCTGGCAGTCAACTTCATTCAAAGCAACATCAATGGTGACAGGTTCCTTGCGACTTCGTGGAGTTCCTCCAAGAAAAGCGGAGAGGCTTGTGGACAGATCATGAATGAACCAAAGGGAAGACACAAAAGATTTGGGCAAGAAGTTACTTTGCTAAAAATATCTTTTATCCACTTCGAACAGTTTTAGTGCGGCCAAGCAAGCACATCTAAAATTCCCACTCTAAACAAATACCGCAATTAAGTCGTGATTGTATTACCAAATGCAAGGAATCTGTGAATTTTCATGACTCACAATTATGTTCTCGAGTACTACACAATCCAAGTAAAACCAATGGGTTAAGTTGTTTTTTTTTCCTTCTCTTTTTTTCAGGTTATATAAAAGTATCAGTTTACAATTAACGACATTTTAACAGTGAGAAAAATAAACGTAAATTACGTTGGAAAATGTTTCAGTAAGTATGTTATAAATATTTAGTAAATTCAAACTATTAAAAAATCGTAAAGATAAAAAATTGCACACGATTTATTAAAGAAAGGGATGTGTTTTGTAATAATCTACGATGTAGTAGATGACGCCTTCTTAAGGATTATGATACTGAACTGGTCTTACCCTATAAATGACAGTAGACAAAAGTTTCGAGAGAGTTTGTCTTCTGGGACCAAAGTTGCGAAAATCAACTGGAAGAAATTCTTTATAAATTTACCTTTGACAATGATTTTTTGCTAACAATAGCGAAAGGAAACGTTCCCTTTCTGTTTGGAAACCTTTTTCGTTGAATTTTTATCTGCGGAAGAACAGATCCTTTTCGTCTCAATATCTTGTCTAAATGACAACCAAAATGGCTAAATTGAAAGAAAATATTGCCCTAATCTTAACATAAAACTAAACATTCATGGAAAGGGCAGTGATGTAGTAGAAGATGCAGATATTAATTGTTCTGAGGAGACGAGAGAAGTGGGCCAGAAGTCAGTCTTGTAATGAATATCCACGAAGCCCAGGAAAAATAAGGTTTTACCCTAAAAAATAACCTAAAGCTGGAATCTTCTAAATCGTTAGGAATCTTCTAAACCTTCTAGAACAACGTACTATAATTCTCGCACTTTCCTCCCCGGGCTTCCCTCTTTTTTTGGGGGGTGGGGGTGGAATAATCAGGACCTCGGAGTTACAGGGTTATACCTGTACGACTCGAGCGTCAAAACTATGGTGTTTGTTCTAGTGAATGAGAATTTAAATGAAAGAGGACATCTAAAGGTTGCAATGAATAGTTAGTTGTACATAGCACTGCCGGCGACAAGCGCGCGTCATGCAGACTGAGGCGAGCGAAATTTAGTAGAAATTCCAGAGATCGCGCGCACGCCGTTTAATATTGACGAGCTAAATAGATACCTGTGGGGTTATATTAGGTAGATGTGATTGAAACACACTTTCAACGTTGTATTTACATATATTTTTATTCACATGTATGCCAACTTTAATTTTTTGGCGAAAGTTTTGAACGTGGTGCACGAGTCCGATTACCGTGGTATATGGCGCGAAGACGTACGCTGGCGTCTTAACACGCGCCATTGTGAAAATAAATATAATAATTGCAATGATTTTGTATTACTTGACTAGAACTAAAAAATAAAATTTTAAGAGAAGGAAAATCTAAATATGATGCGACAGAAAATCAAAAGAAACGCGGCTGACGAATTTTGCGAAGTAAGTTGTAACAATTGTAGCATTTACGTACGTGTGTATGCCATGGACATTTATCACGAAGAGTTGTTTCCCACTCGTAAATATTTCGTGTGCGAGAAAACTTGCTTTCAACTTCCAGAACGTCTGGAGGCTAAAGCCAGGGGCTCTTCATCTCCGGCCCACGAACGGAGTCCACTCGTTCTCCCGCTGTGTGGCCTACATCCACACCTGAAGTCGGCCATCACTAACTCCGGGTACAAGTCTCAGAGGGTACTTCTGTCACCATACCTAGACTGCGTGTTCTAGTGCATTTGTTTCTCGTCGAATCAGCAAAGTTAAGAAAAATGAAGAGTAAGAAAAGTTTAAAATATTTATAGAAATTCATTTACAATAAGAAAAAAAACAATTTTTACTATGTTTTGCAAACTTGTCCATTAAACGCAGAGTCACTCCCGTAAAGTATACAACTGAAATTTACTCTCTAACTTCTGAAAATGCGACACGCTTTTCTGTTTTGGTAGCGGTCTTTTGAATGTAAAGAGTTACAGATTATATTTTTGTGTCATGAGCTATAGATTTGATGTTGCAGAAAAGTATCCGTGTAAATATTAAAACACTCGCAAACCTCTCTTACCAAGATTGCTTCAAGTGGGTCACGAAAGAGCAAGATACTCAGTACATTAATCTTATAAGAACATTTGCTCTCAAGAATCTTGCTAACTGGAAAAATGATCACTCGAACATGATTGGAGACAGGATACATAAACTAAAATTAGAGTTCTAGCTCAATTTTAGCCCTATAGTAATTTACCTCATTGATATTGAACGCTTGATTGCATGACAATGTAAAAGCACATACCATAAACGAATTAGCCAACTACACAATAATCTCATTAACTAAAGATTTATCACACACAGCGTACCTCGGAATCTGTCTTCCCTTCCCCGAAGACACGACAAAAAATAAATAAATGAAAATTAATGTACGATGATAACCAACGAACCGTGATATTAACCTGTAGTTTTATCATTCAACGTAAATCTACATTCCCCAAGTTGAATCCATTATACTTGATATACTGAATTCGTACACAGGTTCCAAGAAATATTGAAATTTAAGTGTCAGATCGAGTTCTTGCGTAGTTCGGGTCTCTACTACAAACCACACAGAACTTCCTTCAGTATCGAACAAACCAAAATACGGTTCGTAGCCCTGTGACATAATTATCGAAAAATAAGTTCACACGAGCGAAACATCGTTTATGGTCGAATCGTGCTTCCGAAAGAGTAAAATGCAAATTGCTCTTCAAGAGAACGTGAAAAGCGTGAGATACACACGTGCATCAGACGTGGGAAACCGAGAAGAAAGTGAGAGGACAGCCTCAACCTCATGGGTGTGGAGAGAGAGAAGGGAGGGGGTACCGCTAACAGCGTAAAATAGAGAGATTTCAGTAAAACAGCACGATATAATTGCAAGGTATTTTGCTCTCCCCACGACCGCTTGGATAAAAGGAATAGGGATGCATTAAATTGAGTTAAAATTACTTCTCGGCAAGAAAATAAGGGTATGAGCGCCCTAATAACCAATAGAAAGAAAACTTATCAATGATTTTGAAGGACAGATATTTCAGTCGGCTAACGTATTTCTTAGTGATAATGTTCAAGAACTATATAAAATGCATATCACACGTTCAACAAACATATTATAGATGTATATTTGAATGAATTTTTTTTATTAGTATGAAACCATGGCGTAACAGTCGAACACATCTTTCTCACCATTCAATCTTTTGGCGATACTTTTAAAGGATTTGTCACAGTTTCTTTACGGTAAAGAGTTGTTATTATTTGTTTGTTTACTTCTTCTATCGACCTCGCAAGGCCGAAAAGTCGATTTAATGCCTTAGTAGCAGGAATGACGTCTAAGGGTACGAGAGACGATCAGCGATAAGAGGAAAGAGAAGAGTAACGTGACGCTAACCTTCAGGCGATGACGAATGAGGGCGTCTATGTCGGCACTGCGACCAACGATAAAAACAACGAAAACTCTTTGGTATGTTTCCTCCGCTCTTATCGAAGCTAGGGTCGCCATTGTTGTTGCAACTTCGAGATTGTATTACATTGTTCTGCGATGGATTTTGAGCAATTGATAAAAGTTGCGTCCACCGAAGAGTCGCGTTTTGTGGCGCAAATGATTAAAACCACAACAGGCGATGTGACTGTGGAAATTAATTCAACGAGTACATTTGGTGAGGTTGTGTTGAACGATCAACTGAACGCAGGGTTCTGAACATATACCCATGCGTAGACGTGTCGATGACTCCTCCATCGTCGTTCCAATATAAACGGAGTCGCGCCGGTCGCTTCTCCGCTTCTTGTATCGCTGACCTTCGCTCCAACATAATTATACCCTTAGTCAAAGTGTCCCACAATAGGTCCCTAAGATGCTTAAGGTTAGGGGTCACTGTGGGTAGAGCTCCGCAATGACGAAGTCTTGGCAAGAGGAGGAGGAAATATGGCTAGGAACTCGCTCCGGTAAAGGCGAAAAAAGGGCCAGAAAAAAACCAGTATTCATTTAACGCCAGGTTGGGTAGGTCTGGGAGTCAGTCTGGACGTTAAGATGTGATGAAAAATTGCCACTGGGGATCGAACCCAGGCCATCCAGCTAGGACGCCGACTCTGCAGGAACGACGTCATAAGTAATAAATTGACAATCGGTGGGTGACAGCTCATTCAATATAAAATTTAAAAAATATTTTAACCTAAAAAGGAAACTCAAAGAAATTTAGAAGAAATTTCTTAATCATTTTAATGCTTAAGAATCGTGTATTTTGAAACACGGGAAATATTTGAAAGCAATCGATATTTAACCCCAGAAAAGTTTACGGGAGGGAAATGTGCATCCACGCACAAATAATACGAATCCTTTCACGTAACAACTCCACTAATTGTGTTTGACCCTAATTGAAACTATAAATTCCGCGAAGTACAAAATGTATCTCTCTTCATCGAAAACGCAGAGGGAAAAACAAGTGAGAACGAGTGAGACAAAAGACAGAAGCTTAAATCGCTGAAAGAGAAAACGTCGCGCATACTAAGGTTAGAGGAGCTTTGTGTTTCTGGCTGAACTGCTCCCAAAAAGCCCTGAATTGTCTGGATGAATGCATCTTTTTCAGGCACGAATTTCAAGCTGTTCTCGTAGGTTATTACTTTCATACCAGACCAGTAAAAGCTTATTATGTCACAAAAAGTCAGCATTTCTTCCAATGCATAAGGACACAAAGATTGCATACATTTGGTAACATGCATTTTTAAAAAGATTGTACACCTAGGAACGAAGCGAGCTATAAGTTTATACATGAAAACATCCATAATTAAAAATCATCAATTTTTTAAGCACTCAATATTGAAATACTTTCCAAAAATTGAGAATTGAAATATTTTACCTTACAAAGGGTATTAAAATACCTGTCAACAGGTCTGGCTATTTCTTTTTGTCTGCTTATTTTGCCCGGGAGAATATTCTAAATTTATATGTTAGTATCCATATTTCTGTACTTTCGTGATATTAAATTTTTACTTTTGTTAATTTCAAAAATTAAATATCACGAAGAAAGTCTACAAAAGTACTTACGATTTTCAGTATTGTATGCTAATTACGAATTATTTCAAAATCCATGCAGAAGATAATTACACTTTACTCAGAAAGCTTAATAAACAGAGCGCACAGTTACGACCTGTGAACTTATTTGATTTCATTTCACTTTCAGGTTATGAGCTTGAATACAATGTTTTCTCACTTTTTATACGAGTTTGCTTCTACGACTCGGTCACATAAATTACAAGTTCAGTGAATAGTCCGCCTGACGTAACTCAATCGAATTCTGCGGACTGATAAGTTAGCTTCACAGTCAACAGTCATGCGAGAGATGATGCACAGTTACTGATTAGCAGCCTATTTTAATTGTTTTTCTGCTCTTGTAATTCATCAATATTAACCATACTATGAATTTTGATTGCAATAACCCTTAAAAGAGTCATTTGAAATTTCAAATAATTTTATCGGTTACTTTTTCTGATTCCCATGCCACAGATATTCCAAATAATTCACTTTTATTAGTATCAATTTATACAAATAGAAATAGTGGAGTTTAAATTCCCTTCGCCTTAGTGGGCGATCCTGAAAAAAATTTGTAAGTACTTTGTAGTAAATTTTATCCACTTTATTTTTACAGAGATGTTTTTCGAAAAGAGTGGGTTATTATAAAATAAGCCAAAACCAAGAAAGATTTTTTGGTTGAATTGGTTAAATATTTTCTGAATTTTCTTTAGGGGAAAAACTTAAAATTCGTTTTTACAAACTTAAAAAACTTAAAATCAACACCCCCTAAAACATAGTGGAGCAAAAATTCTGAACTTCACCAAAACTTTCTCGGGACATTTTTACGAGGACTAAATGACTGGACTATGGAAAGCGGTTGATAAGCTAAACGTCTGACCAAACTTCTCTCCAAAGACGATCATTACATTGGACAAGGAAAACTTCACAGGGAAATCTCTCATGATGCATCAGATTCTGGAATGGAATCAATTTTCGTGTTCCCACTCCAAAGGTGCGTAGACGATATCATTATAATCTATCGAAATGCTCCACAATTCCTTTGAAAGAGTAAAAATCACGAATGGACCACACCAAGAACATTTACTCGCGCAGCCGATGAGCACTCATCGTCGAACCCGTTTTCCATCTCGCCCTAAGTCTTGCGTCAGCCTGCTTCTACGTGGCAATTACAGCCAAGCGCCTCAGCGCAGACCTAATGACAGCCGGGTTTCCACATTGAGTTACGCTCCGAATGAAGTTCTGTGAGCGCAGGAACGCCAACCAACAGCGCACTACGTGATGAGCAGTGGAAGTGAAACGACAGAATGGATATCCAGCGATCATGCTCCAGATACTACTCTTTGCGATTATAAATTATTGTAAACTAATGCTCAGTTGTTTTCACAAAGTTGAAATCAATTCTATGTCACATTTCCATCTAAGATATTGAAAATGTGACCAGAATTTGAAAATCAATATTTATATGTCGCATTATGACCATAAACCAGGAATCTCGTTGATGAACGACGTCGCTGACGCAACTGTCTGTTGGTTCCGGTACGATAATTGGAAGTAATGGATACTCAGACAAATTAATAATCCCACCGACATATAAATGAACAACCGAGAGGAATACTGAGCGGGTACGACCGCCTTTTCTGCTCTCCCCAACCAGCCTCTTCTCAAGAGGTTCCAATAGACGTAAGGTTTAACCTTCAACCCCACCCTCGCTCTCTCGTGAGCTTGCGAGAGACAGCCCTACCGCCAGCAATGCTCTTTTTCGCGAGCTTCCGTCGTCTCTGCCCTGCCGCTAACCCGCAGTCCGCCGTCAGACCTCGATCTCCTCTGACAGTAACCGAACGAGCGATGTATTGAGTTCTCTGGCGCGCTCTACCAGAATTCTGCACATACCCAACTTCAACAGATTTATTCGCGTAACATTTGACTACGAGAGGCGTCACATTATTGCGATTTCCTTGCAAAAACAAAATGTACTACGAAAACAAATCAATTCCGTTTAATAAAATCACTATCAATCCACGACATACTATGTATTAATGAAACTGTTGAAACATCACTGGAATTTTTATCTGTCATCTGAATCTTTTTTTTTTCAGATTCAAACGTATTTTTACTTTTATTTTAAAAATTGAATCAATTCACGAATTTATTTTACGATTAATTTCACGTCTACATAAATTGTTGTATGGATTTGTTTACTAACTTCTCAATTTCCTTTTTTTAAAAAAATTGTTCTATTATTCGACATTGGAAATTATTGGGGAGATCTTTCTGACCTCTTAAAAGTTGTTCCGTCGAGTCGTTGTTATAAAGTGTGCGCATAGCCGTCTCCAAATCGGGCGAAATGTCGCTCTATCAATCACGCTGGCCGAGCGAGTGAGCGCGCGCGCGGAACAGACGAAGGTCGTCGGGCGTTTATTCTCCTCAAAGACAAACGGGAGGAACATCGTCCAGGGGAGTTTCTTCTCCGCAGAGTTGCAAGGTCGGGCGCATGGAACGTCCTTGTCCTCGACGCGTGCATTGGAGCGATGCAAGCATGGAAGGAAAGAAACACTATGTGTAACCGTGCGTCTCCGTGTGACGTCACTGGGAATATAGGTATATAAAAAAAGAGATATTTGAGCATTTAAACCGTTATGCATTTCATTAAAATCCTGTCGGAATAGAAGTCGGGTATAGAATGCGCAAACGAACGTGAATCTTTCCACTAAAGGGTCACAATTACATGTAATATCAAGTTATGTAAACAACTCAACATCTCTTTTTGCGTTACAAACACATTGGTTTTTTAATTCATAGAAGAAAGGTGTCGCTGTATTTTCAAGATTTCCGTAATGTATTTTAGACAAAATACAGAATAGAATGATAAGATCTATATTAGTTGAAGTGCGAATTGGAAAAGATCAATCGAACGTTCAAGAGTGGAATACTTATTAGTATTTATTCCAACAGTCAACATACCTCACACATAACTTAAAAGAAAGACCTTTCACAATACTACATATGGGCATCTTGTGATTGAAGCACAGTACGTTCAAATCTTCTTTACCATCATCAGTGGTTGAAATGAAAGCTGATCATTACTACGAGCGTTAGTGTGAAGAAATACTTGCGGGAGTGGGAGGGTAAATCAACAGTTGATTTTCTCCCTGCCAAACTGGGCTTTCCAGAAATGAGCTTTTCAATTGATTTTAAATTTTTTTACGCTTTTGTTCCTGTTATACTCACATAAATGATGATAATATGACGAATATTAATTGAATAAGATAACTGAATACATTGCATGCATACTTCATTTATTATAATAATTAAAATAATATAACTTCATCAATATATTTAATATTAAAACATGAACCAATTATACGAAAAAATACACTGCAAAAGAAGTAATTTCCTTTCTAAAATTGTTTCAGAATATCGGCATTGCTTTATAGATACTCCAATACATCACAAATAGATTAGTTGAATCTGAACATGTACAGATTAATGCATGAATTAACAGTTTACAGTAAATGAATTTCAATTACAAACAAACACATCGTTACTCCAAAAATTTCGCTTTTATTTTGTGGAAAAATATTCCCCGTATCACAATATCAGTCGTGGTCAATTTGCCCTTATGATAGACAATTAACGTTATTTCTCCAAACATAATTAGTATTGCGATGTCTAACGCTTCTGTTTTCTGCTCTTCGAGGTATACATGTTGGACGGAACCATGCATGCATCAAGTTTAATTTTACTCGCAATTTCATTATTTACACGATCACCATAACGGTGTTATATAATAAAAACTCAGTGGTAGGACGATGATTCATAAGTGCGCTCTTATCCAATGCTCTGAAACAGCAAAGACAAGATAAGAGTAGCGACACCGCGCAAAACGATTGTTTGTAAACTTACATCATATCGAATGTA
The DNA here is from genome assembly GCA_002313205.1 of Laupala kohalensis. Lineage (NCBI taxonomy): Eukaryota > Metazoa > Arthropoda > Insecta > Orthoptera > Trigonidiidae > Laupala > Laupala kohalensis. The sequence goes on from NNCF01129157.1 coordinate 294,129, forward strand.
ATTTCACTTTTTTAAATAACAAATAAAACAAAAAGAAAACATTTAAAATGTAAGCTTACGATATTTTGAAGTCAAGAAATAACATGTGTAATATTTACAAAAAAATATATTTTTATTAATAAAATATAGCAATAGATTTTCAATAAAGCAGATCACTACAATATAGCAAACCTATGAATTCATTTCTTTCGAAACGCCACTCACTACAAATACGATAAAGTCAATTCAAAAGGAAAGTAATCATTAAAATCGTTAATGAAAATCAGTACGATATGAAAGAGTGACATATACTCACATTTAAGTCTGTGTATGGTTACGGAACGATGAGATTTGAAGTCCGACAAACCAAGATGACGATGCTCGATATATACGCCAGACACAACAAGCAGCTTCCAAGATAGCACTGGCAAGACTAAAATCCACTGTGGATTTCTTAACAAGGTCTGGAAGATATAAATCTTTAGTAAGTCGTATTTTGTATCATGATAACGTGGGCGAAATCGTTTTAAATCCATTTTAATCGTGACCAACATATACAATTACAATGTCTCTAACACGCAATACCCAAAATATTTAGTTTGTATTACAAGAAATTATTGTATTGACTCTAAGTAGAGCGTCACTATCTAAAGAAAAGAAACAAAATTCAACTTTCTTTCACAGTATGAAATTGTAATTACAACTTACAGAAAATGATGCATAATGATAATTATTTTTTAATAGACTTGAGTTTTGAATATCTAGGTTTTTAAACCAAACCATAGGCAACTTCGTTTCGACACAAGATTTTATTTACAGATCTTAATCAAGGACAACTACCGGTCACAAACATTTTCTCCATTGTAATATTCGTACGCTCGCTGTACATTCCTATATTTATATTTTTAATTAATTTAATTTCTGCTATTGTGTTTAATTAATGAATACTAATCATCTTCGACGAACTGCGTATAAAACTTTCATTAAGACGTCTGGAAGAATTAATGTAATTAGGTCAACGAATCAGTTACGCTCCATATTGTCATTTAATACATGCTCTACTTCCTTCGTTAATGAATAATTACTGTGTAATTCAAATAACAGAATAATAACTAACCTTCCACGAAAAGCTATAACATATCCTCTATATATAGATACATCGATAGAGATAGAAGTATACTTTCGCACTGCAGATAGATCATGTAGGTGTAAAATCTTTGGTCAACAATATGAATTCTAAATGAAATCAATGATGGTTCTATTTTCAATTTGATAAAGAAAATCAATTAAATGTATTAATATAAAGAAAAGTCATAGTACGATCTCAATAGAGAGCACAAGAACTCCTTGGATTCAATAGAGGATAATAAAGAACTCTTCAGCGACTAAAAGAGATCACAAACTTTCACTTAAAAATTCAATCCTTGCGGTCACAGAGCCGGCCTTAGATATCGCGAAGACAGCGAAAATCCTCCACGAGTTACGTGATTGAATATAGTACCTCCGAATTCTTAGCTATTTCCGCGAATTAGCGAATTCGTAGAGAATTTTGCAAACATCGTCTTACATCATTGTCGACAAGTATTACTACCATATATTTAACGTCAAATAGGCATGTTTTTGAATGGGAAATATGTAAGAAAAGGAAAAAGAATGGGAAAAGTGTTTTAAGGTATGGATTGCCTTGCAATCAGAGCAGGAGACACGGGTTCTGAACTATACACTATCACTATTTTTTTGTGAACGATGTAGTATAACAGCATCACATAAATAAAGAACATCTATATCTCGACAACCTCCGGTGTGTGCAGTAATCTCTGTTGACGGATTCAACGCCGCGCAGTAACCAATGCACTGTCACAAAAAACTGCCACCTGGTGTCTGCTGACCGGATGGCGCGCGCAAGGGCGGACGAGGCATTGCGGATGATGATGATAATAATAATAATAACTTATTTAACAACAATCTTATTACAAATAAATTGACAATGAGTGAATCTTAACTCTTTTCCCGTAGTTTTTACAGAGTCATTATACGGGGAAAATGTTAACTCATCTGTAGCATAGCAAAATACACATTCGTACGTCCCCCTTTTGTTACTCCTATTAGATCATTTTAATTACATCTCATACCATGCACATTCTACTGGCGACTTTGTGGAATATATTGTATCTTGTTCTTGTAGGTGATACGTCCGAGTCGTTATCTAGCCGTCTAACCCCTTCTTTCTGGAGTCGCAAAATTAATTCACGTCTTTCCATATAATAGATGTCGCAGTCCCACAACATTGCGGATACTGCTATGCACACTAACGCAGTGCCGCTAGGCATCATCTCGCGAAAAGTGTTGCAGGCAACTGTTGCTGCCTGAGGGAGAACGCAGCCGACAAGGCTGGATGTAGGTTACACAAATACGAGCATGAAGAATTAAATAACGGTGTCATAACTCTAAGTACAAAAGAAACAAATAGTTTCCTTAATCACGTCACATGAAGAGGAAATTAGAAACTGAAGAGTAACTCAATGATAAAAAGTAAATTGATCCTTTGTTTAAATTTCGTTTTCTGAACAAAATAATCCTCAAATTAAAAATCATATCAGAAAATGTTTATGTTACGCTGAAAATGTAATATTTGTATACGACAACATGAGCTAATTTGGTACAAATAGAAAGAGGAGAAACGACCCATGTTGCAAAAGTACTGATACATAAGAAATATTGTACATCATCAATGCGTTGATCCTGATCATATGACGTCGATATAATTCCGTATATCAAGACAATTTCCTCTAAAATTAATTTTCCTTCGTGTAGTTCAGTATATTAAGATCTAAACTAAGTCGAAATAAGGACATAAATCGTATAAATTGTACACCAGACGAATACAAGCAATGACAATGCCAGCAGATTAATTTATGAATTTGTTCAGGTGAAGGGCATAAAAAACTTAAGGCATCATTAGTTCAAAGCATTGGGGTTCATAAAGTTTACTATGTCAAGTGAATTTAAGATAACTTCATGAATGAATGTTACTTGAAAAGGTTCCACTCAAAAGAGATTTAATTAGAACAAAGGTATTTCGGTTCGGAATAGTACAACCAGAAGCGTAAAATTAAAAAGGCAGTAAAGAGTATAAGAAAAAATATACGGTTATTAGCACTTCTGCTCAGAAATAAAGTTAATAAAAAAAGTTCGTGATCTAATCCTTCAAAAATATTTTGGAACCGTACCAAATTATATCTCTGCAACTTTCACCATGCAGTAGTAACGTATTTGCAATGAATTTCTGTAAAATAAATATTAAAAAACACAAAAATTCAACAACATTGTATAATGGTTATGGTAAAGCTAAATAATTAAAAAAATATGATTAGTAAAAGTTCACAATTTGAGCAACCAATATACGTGTGAATGTTTTTTTAAAGAAAGATGAAAAAAAACTTGTATAACTTAAGAATGCAACATCAATACACTACATGCTAATATACATAAATACATTTTATAAGTGTAATGTTTATTAATTTATATCATACGTAAAACAAAATACATAGTATATCCTGACGAAAAGCGATAGCCATCAATTAATTGGTTCATTTCTTTCGTAGAATTACGACACAACCCGGAAGCCAAGTTCAGTAGTAAGCCCGAAGTGAGAGAGGGTGGGGAAGTGCGATGTATCAAACAGACTACGCCCATCACACGCGAAGAAAATAAATACAACAGAACCTGGACCACCGCTTCACCTGTCGATAGGAGAACGAAGTGAAAATTGCTTCTCTTCAGCGTAGACATGGTTATCCAGACGAATGGGCAATATGTTGCTTGTGAATGAAGTATACTTGATAACTTGAAACAGCACAATGATAAAGAATGCTGCTTAAATAAACGAATTATATCATCACGTAATAAAAGAGTGAACACAAAGTAAAATAAAGTATGACAAAGGAAGGAACGCAAGAAGGAAAAGGAATATGGAAAAACAAAGACTTCTCATACTCATAGTTCTCTTCAAACACTAGGGTTCTAATGACGTTGACGAGCCCTAAGGCTCCCCCCCCACACACACACACACACAAAAAAATCTTCAGACACAGTCTTCCTATGATAACGAAACAGAAAAATAGGTTTTTGAAAAGAGGTAAGACATTCCAGGATACAGATCCTACGAGAAATAAGTGTCCAAAGATTTGAGAGATGATATGAGAATCCTTTACATCATTTTAATTAATTTATGAAGTTTCCGGTCCACTATTTATGTATATTTTGTAATGAAAAGATCCATTTCCAGGTCAACAAAGGGACTTTTAAACTATGATGTTGGAGAAAAGTTTTCTAATAACAGAAAAGAACAACAATTCAGGAAATGAAGAATGAAAATTATCCTAAATAATAAGTAATACAAGATAATCCATTCTATTATGGACAATGAAGTCAAAATTTGAATTTTTAAATTTAAGTTTAATATACATTGTGAGGCAAAACCAGCGACGCACAAAATTTTTCTAAAATCACACTTTCAACACAGGCATTCAACGATTTACCCAAACCATTGATATTCCGGAAATACGAGAATGATGTATATATTTCATGCTTCATATTAGTTCCTTCATATTTATGTTCAATTCTCGCAGATTCCAGAATATTCCAGAAGAGTACTCCCCTGCGGACTGAGCAGCTTCTATCATGTATTTCCACTCAAGCAAATTCCATTATTTTCTGAATTCATTAATAGTTTTATTCATAAGGAAATAGCAAAACAACGAAATATTTGGAACACTTCTGAGATCACGTAGGAAGTATTTCTTTGTATGGATGCATTTTTGTACCCAATGTTCCACATCAGGTTTGTGTTGTTATAATTAAGTTATCCATCATATTATGCAGTATACTATGAGTAGAAAACACCATCAACGAGGTATTATTATGTATCTTTTATCAATGAATGAGAGAATACAACGCTCATACAACTCCGTGAGGACATAATTCCATGAAAACATGAAAGCACAGCATGGAATTGGTATTCTAGAAAGTGTATCTGAAAAACAAACTCTTGAAGTATTGTATAACAATAGCTATTTCAAATCATAGAAGAAAAAAACTACTAATTCCTTGAAATTGAGTGTCTATGAAGTAGTGATAGAAGAAAATCGCGTAGTATAACATATTTTGGATATTGCATGTAATTAGTTCAATGCTCAACTATTGTAATATTTATCTGAACGCAATCTTCTGTTCAGTCATAAACATTATCTCTCAATTCCTATCCCGTGCGGGATTTTCTCCAGATCCCTCTTGGGTACTTTGATCATAAGTGATGAGATGGTCCCCTGCTTAGTTCCCAAAAGCGAAATAGCTCATTGTCCTCCACGCGGTTGCACAAAGTTCTCATTGCATTTTGTCAACAAATTAGTTATATCATCATACTTCCCATTTTGACAAGGCATTGATGGTTAAATTCTTGCTTGTCCCCATAAGTTGAAGTGAATTTAGATTGTAAAGATTGCACTGTTAAGCAATCTAAATTATACTCAGACGAAAGATAAATCTTTGAAATTCCCTTTTTTTTACATTTCAAATTGCCTCCAAGACCTGAAATGAGAGCTACAGAAACGAGGTCTCCATGTTTCCCGAATTACTTCAACACTTTTGTGCCTAAATTCGCACGAGTTGTTTTGTCAGGTATGAATAAATTTACGGGCCAATAATTAGAAAACAATCTTTGAGCTCATTTCAGAAAGATATAAAATAAAGTAAGTTCGTATTTTCTTTAAACAACCAAGGAATCCAGCCTTATTTTAAATATGGACACGACAATACGTCAAATTAGAGCATTACGGTAAATAAGAACTAATCATGGTAAATAAAGACGAATCACGGTTCAACAATCACGGAAAACATATATTTTATACAAATTATGGGAGCACATTTTGCCAAGAAATTCCGAGAACTCCATGCACTCTCCAAATTATTCAAACAAAATATTAAACGGCATGACAAAATAATTTATAGAAAAAATTGAACAAGCTCAGAATACGTCAGTTTATCTCATGGAAAATTCAGTCGAGCACGGAAAAGTATTGAAAAAACGAATGTGGCGGAATAGATTTTCAAGAAAAGTCAGAGGACAAGATAATTAATTTCTACCGGCTTTTAAGCGACCAAGCACGTCTCGGTCTATATACGTTTAATGAGGTCATTATTATGCAAAGGAAGCGTCTTCACCGTTTAGATGCGCAGATTAAGTATCATTGACTATGTTAACACGCAAATTGTAAACCATATCTCCCATCGTCTTTCACTACAGGGTTTTCTCCGCGTGAGGATCGGTTCGAATGGGAAAGTGTTCAAAAGACTGCTGAACGTTTGCTACGCTGTTTCATACAATAGAACAAAGAGCAGAAATGTTACATTAATATTTCTGCAATGAAATGAAAAACGGTTCAGTAATAATATTTTGTGATTTTTCCGTGTTCCCCACGGGATTTAATTGACCAGTATGTATGTATTTATAATATTGCTTAAAAAAATCAGTCTGCTGAATTTTCATAGAATTTCTTACGACGCAAAATCATGAGCACGTCTCATGATTTAAATTTTTTTCTCATCTAAAAGATATTTCAGAAGTCAGTGAGTGGTATTTCATTTTTATAAGAATAGATATATTCCTTGAATTAACTTCACACAAATAAAGTGAAGTATACATTTTAAAATAAATTAATCATCTGAAATAAAAGACGAAACTCTTACTGCAAAATTTAAGGGGTAAAAGAACGAGAAATTCATTGATATTTNAATTTTTTTCTCATCTAAAAGATATTTCAGAAGTCAGTGAGTGGTATTTCATTTTTATAAGAATAGATATATTCCTTGAATTAACTTCACACAAATAAAGTGAAGTATACATTTTAAAATAAATTAATCATCTGAAATAAAAGACGAAACTCTTACTGCAAAATTTAAGGGGTAAAAGAACGAGAAATTCATTGATATTTTCACGAGTATATTATTGTCCTTATATTCCGTTCATGCCCGCAGCGGTGGTGTGATGGTAGCGTATTCCTAAGCACTGTTGAGAGGGACAGTGCGGGTTCGATCCCTCACTAGACTGAATTTATTGAGGTTTTCAGTTGGGATTTCCTCACTCATTCCTGCTGGACGACCGGTCACTAGGAAGTCCTTCATCCAAATATTAATCGGGAGGAAGATAACGTTTGGTCCAAACTTCGCTAAAAGCCAGAATAATTAATAGAAAATAAAATAAATATTCCTTTAATTTCGTGGATATCCGTTTCGCATGATGAAAAACGTACGTTTACAGTAATTGGTATTTATGAAGAAAAAAGTGTTGGCAAGAACTCCCTAACTTTCGAATGATATTAATGTTCTGTTGAAAGGTTTCTAAACACCTTTCACTGGAAACGAGTCGGCGTGAATATTTAAATAAACAGACTCTCTTGACATTTCATTCCGAGCATCTCAATCAAACTGCGAAAGGAAGAGTGACGGAATGTAGCGAAATATACTAATGGCAGAGACTACCATTCGGAAAGGAAGAGTGATGTTTTTTAAAATGTTTCAGTTCCGTTTGACAACAATTTTCAGCAAACTCTTCATTCAATATCATTCAAATAAATTGTTCTATTTCTCAGCAATAAAACATACTTTTAATAACACTGCAATAATTCAAGAAAATTTATTTATGTAATTCAGGAAGCAGATACGGAGAAAGTACATGGTCCATTTCCACAAAATATATTCGTCTAATAAATTAATTTAATTTTAATATATAACTTTTATTTCAGATTATGCCTTTATTTCGTAGTTTTAAAGGAATTTTTTTCTTATAGATAATCACAAGGTGTTAAAACCATTTCAAATTCAAAACGAATTGATTGTTACATTTCTAAACTTTTATTTAAATAAAACTTAGTCTAAATACTGTAACTTCAGACAGACTAACCCCTGAAACGGACCTCCGTTGACTACTTGCAGCTTGTTAGTACGCCTGAAAGGGCGGAAATTTCCTGCTCTGTTAGTTAGAGAACGAGAGGAACTTTCATTGCGTGTTTACGGTACACGCGTGATACTTCTTTGGGAACACAGAATGTTCAACCATTTAAAAGAGAATAAAAATAAACAGTCGTAATACATAACTTATTAGTCAGCGTGGCTCAGTGGGTAGAGCACTGAGCTGCTGGCTGGGGTTCAAACCCCGGTGAGGTGGGAATTTTCATCACACCTGACGGACTCCCAGGCCTACTCAGCCAGCTGTAAAATGAGTATCAGGGTCTATCCTGGGGTCAAACCGGTAGGAGCAAGATGCTGACCACATCTCCTCCTTCTAGTACCGAGGTCAAATAATTGCGGAGCTCTACTCTCCGCGAACCCCATAGACCTTCGGGGCCTCTAGTGGGATAGTTTGACTTGAATACATAACTTCGATTCGATTTGTGAATAATATGAAATGGCATTAAGTATTTATTATTCAAAATGAATTCGAGATCATTCAGTGGATAAAAAGTGACTATTCTTGTTTTAAAACTGAAATAACCTTATCCGTTTTTACTCGTACGGTGATTCACAATATATTAAGTACAAGTATACTGCCACAATAATATTAAGTAGATTTACTTTTATTTGCTCCGAAGCGTTTAAGGGCAAAGTTTATTTTTCGTAACATCGACCAAACTTAAATATAAAAAGAACGAATTGGTAAACATAATCGATGTGTTTATACACAAGTGTATGAACATATGAGGGAATTGCGTTACCTCAAATTACTGAGTATAACATCACGTTCGCTGAAAAATTTTGTCATTATTTAGTAGATGAAGCATATGAAATAAATATTATTCAATAAAAAACAATGATTCGTATTGTACTAGCACATAAATGTGATCTATCCACAAATAGAGTCCACTTTCCAGTTAAGAACTGAGAAATCTTTTTTTCTGTGATTCTGTCGTGTAGCACGAAAGATACGCATGGCTGTNTTATTTAGTAGATGAAGCATATGAAATAAATATTATTCAATAAAAAACAATGATTCGTATTGTACTAGCACATAAATGTGATCTATTCACAAATAGAGTCCACTTTCCAGTTAAGAACTGAGAAATCTTTTTTTCTGTGATTCTGTCGTGTAGCACGAAAGATACGCATGGCTGTATGAACTTTTCTTCGTGCCACTTTCATTACCCTTTTGTTTTCGGTTTGTAACAGTGAAGTATTACACGCTCCTACAGAATCAAAACATATTGCATTATGCATGTTAATGTATTAAATATTAAGGAAAGGAGTATCCTTAAATACTTGCCAGATTTAATACATGAATATGTAGATGAGACACAGATTCTCATGTTTCAAGTCCTGCCTGTGACTCTAAAACATGTTTGACTGACAATTGTATCAAAGCAACGTATTTACTTCCCCAAACCGACCATCAGACAGCTACGGATTGTACTTCATCCAAAATCGCGCTCTAAGGAAATGGACTAGGATAGGTATTTCTTGTTTCATTTTTTCACACATTTAAGTTCTTATATCTGTATTAATTACATTAAATTATATACACTTAAACTACATTACATCGAAATGTTAACTTTATTCGTAGGTAAAGATAATTTCAATGTACGTAATATAACCGTCCGTGTTTTTAATATTTTTTCACGAATAATCGCAACACGAATGGAACATTGTTGAAAGTTTACATCTTAGATTTATTTATCATTACATATTTTTTCCAATAAAATTTATAAACAGATTATACTTTATAATTTTATTATCAACTAACCTACAGCCGTAAACTGATTAGAAATACTTTTACGCACGTAACATATTACCAGTGGGTGTTATGATTAGTTTTTTTTGGTGAAAATATTCTTCACGAAATAACGTATCTAAACAAATGGACACTCAACAAGGTCATGTTTCCGTTACATGAGTACTAAAACAATTGCATTTTCTTCACTTTTACTTCTCATCAGTGACCTAGTAAGGAAGGTAAGAAGAAAGCACACACTTGAAATGGCGTTCATCAAGATTGTCGAGCAGGTAGACAAATCTGCCTGACACTTTCTCGCATGTTAGCTATCATCAGATAATTCAGACATGAAAGTGTAAAGATGCACTCTCTTCCTCCGCAAAAGTAGATCTGGGGAAGTTTATTTTATTTTGCATGATACGCGAGAGGACCCAACGTGTGCTTCTCATCTTGACAGAGGTAGTTCGGGCCTTGGTTCTATATTATTTAGTAGTATTTGTAAATGGAAAAATTAGTGTTTTATTGTAGCTTATGTACATGGGGTAGGAGCAGGGTGGTAAACACTATTGTTAGTACGGTGGGCCGTTTAGGTGGGTTTACCAACAATTTCGCCCATTTGGAGGTGTTTGTAAGAGTAGTCAGTAACAGAAAGAGTTAGTGACACTAGTAGTAGGAGGAGGTGAACCAGAGCAGATGCAGATTTATATATTGAGGAGAGTGAACCCGTTTGGTATCAATCCCAGAAATGCAAAACATTAAATGATCCCTAGATTTAATATAATAAATTAAATATATTACAAAATAAAAAATATTTATTAAACTGTCACATTTAATCAGCACGTCGTTCAAGAAGCAATGACAGTGGGGAATTTTTCAAAACTGGATCTTAAAAACACACTTCGCCCCAAAATGTAGTAGAGTCACTGATAGTAAGAATCATTGCCTTTCGTTAATGATTCATAGAAAAATCAAGACTGTAATCAAATGTGTAACGCATTCACACGAGCTAGTAATTACGATCTGCCTCATGCGTACAATTAACACAGCAGCAATTTTTGCAACGAACCTTCCCTAATTACTCTGAGAAAATTGGTCATAAACGATCTCATTAATATACTTTACTAGCATTTCAACACTTCAAAGACACTATCTCTCACTGGTGTCATAAACACACTGTCCATAGACACGCTACAACACAATACGATAGCGATAAGACCGCACTACATAGCATGATTTACTGGACAATAAAGATGTTGGTAAAACATGAGAAAAGCCTTCTGATTTTAAGTTCATCTTAAAAGATTTGAGATACCCTTTTGGAAAAAAGAATGACGCAAAGGTACCTGAATACCATTGTTATCCAATAATTTTGAGAGATCGCAATATCTCTTTACACAACGAGCGAGTGTTAGTTTTAATGCACTTCACCTAAGTGTTAGCTTGTCAAGCCTACAAGGGAGGTCTAGAAAATCTTAGTGTACTCGTTTCGCATTAATCACATTCAGTCCGTATTTACCGGGGCACAATAGCGTCCCGTTTCTCACCGAGTGAGACCTCGTGCCTTAGGCAGCGAATGTGAGCAGAGAAAGTTACTTACACATGCTTCACGTTTGCTTTTCATGACAGATAATTCAGTACTGCTTTAATGCTGTGCGCGCCAAATCACAAGTCTCCTATATAATATGCATATAACCCGTATTATTGCTTAAAACCTAAATATAGCAAAGATTAATCTCACATGATCTACATTCTACACAGTCTTGGAACGGTATCGACAATAACTTTTTTTTCATTAACCAGGAGAAAGAGAACAGGAAATTTCGAGAAATACCTTGAAAACGTTGTTAAGCACTCTCTTGCTTAAAGAAGACATGAATGATTCTTCGGGTATTTTTTCTGCTGTTCTCAACAGCTATTCTACAGTGTACTTGATCTTCAATACTAGATGTAGAAAAAATATTTATCTAACAGTCCAGCATTGAGTAAACACTTGTTCTGTTGCAAAATGTAAAGAATGATAAAGTACAGTTCATAAACGCGATGCTTCGCACCGGAACGAAGACGACTACTCTTGGTCATGGATAATTGAAAATTTCGTTTTATGAAAAAGTACATGCAGAATGCTTTTTACTAAAATTACGCTTTATTCTAAAAAAAGCTCGTATTTCTCAACGACGGTAAGTAAGTGTGATTTCAAAATATCAGAGCTGATCGAAGTCACGTTTTCGAAGACAAAGTCATCGCGCAGCACTCACAGTCCCTCTTTAGACTCCCATAGTTCCTCGTGTACCACAGCATGCCGTACACATCCAATACTTAACCAAACAAGTGTTGTTTTTTTTTGGTTGGGGCCTTAGGGCTCGTCAACATCGAGGTCATTAGAGCCCAGCAAACAAGTGGCATCGAACCATATTCTGTTCTATTTGACTCCGGAAGGACTTCCTCCCTTGGGTCTAATCATTCTCTGAGAGACGATGGTGTTCAGAGGTGGTCAGGTGCAACGACTCTGTAGCTGTCTCAGTTCACATACTGGACTAGACGTACAGTTGTATATATAT
>NNCF01129157.1:306501-333241 GCA_002313205.1 Laupala kohalensis
TATATATATATATATATATTGCAGTGACTCCATATAAAACTATGCGCGGTGTATTCATGATTCATTTAGACCAAAGTTTTTGTTGTCAGTGAGTTGCAAGCTACATAAAATTTACATTGACTGCTAACCTCGATTCAACACAAAATTACGAATTACCCCGACAATTACTTTTTTAATCCGTCTTGTTCTTTTCTAATTGTTTATTTGGAGATGATAAATTGTTGCTATGTTATGCAGTAGGACCTTTCTATGTTTCAATAGTTAACGCTCAATTCGAGTTGCCACGAAAAATAATAGTATTTTAAAAAACCGACAAAAAATGTGGAAGTGAATAGTTTTTCGCTTTGAACAACCTTCACACAATTGCGCACGCCAGACTGTACTGACGCACATTTAACCGCACCACAAACCTTCATAAAAAATTGCTTTGGCCAAATCCAGTTGATTGGCATGAACCCACCCCATTGCAATTTCCTTCACACCACTACCGTAACGTTCACTACAAACACCTAATGTAGGTACCGTGACCGCCGACGGTCTCGTGGCCAGCACTATAATTTATCACCGCAGCAACGACCAACCGAGTGAAATACCAACACAGAGTTTATAACCGCCACCGCCTTCGCCATTTGTGTGTTCACCGCCTCCGGCGCCTCCCACTACCTCTCCGCCGCTCCACATACCTCCCGACAAGTGAAGAAAGTAGACGCATACAGACGACGAGGGAACGACGGCGGAAACGAGGACGTGATAAAGGACGCGGTCACATGATCATCTTACGCTTCAGATACGTATAAACGGGGAAATAGCGCAAATACTATCGGGACACAAAGATATGAACTCCATAGCTTTGGGAAGCTGGAGGTTGGAGAGTGCTAGTGTGGTAAAGAGGAGGAGGTAGTAACCCATACTACTGCGACTTATACTGGGTGCAGAGAGCAAATTACATCAAAGAAATCAAGGTAGAAGTTATCATCGGAACATACGGGAATTTATGGCGTTCAAATAACATAAATTCATTTTTTTTAATGTATAAAACTAGTCGATTCTGCCCGTCTTTGTACGGGAGTTTTAACTGTCCTGATCCGGCATGTCCTTCGTTACAATTTAGACTAAGACTAATTCGTTGTAATTATAAAAACAAACTTTATCAGTTCGTGATATTGAGTAAAAATTCGTAATAACACATTTTACTCTAATTCATCCACTTAAAATGGAACGGTCGAAAACCCCTTCCAACAATTAAAATATCGAATATTCCATAAATAAGTTTTTAGATACTGAGACAAACCACAATTTTAGCAACATTTACATACAAAAACCGAGAAAATGAGTTAAGATGTTGGCGGCCATCAAAACGTTTTTTCGGGAAAAAGTTTCTTACTAGTCAGGTAATTTTTGTTTTATTTCATGCTTCATAATGTTAAGTCGTTTCATATTTGTAATGTAATTTTCATCTTAAAACTTGGCAGTTCTGGATAATAATACTTCCCACGAAAAATGGATTAAAATCTACGTAAAACCAACCAGAGCCAACTGATTGAATACATCTCTGTTGTTTCAAGAGGTAGCTTGTTCCCATTACCAGTGTTCAAAGAGAACGTCCTCATAACTTTTCTCCGAAGTGTTAGAGTTCGCCTTGTACTTCAATAACCCTCGCGTCGAGTTCCAATAAACTGTATTCGGTCTTCAAATAAGTTGGCTCAAAGATTTTTTTAAATATTCTAATCGGAAGAGCATCAAGCTATTGCACCAACTTTATACTATCCATGCATTAAATAAAACAGTATCTGCCTATGTTGCAGTTTTTTCTTCTTTCTCCTAACACAAATGTATCAATATGAAATCTAGCTTTTCTCCAACCAACTCAAGAAACATTTCGTTGAAGACCTCGAATAAAGCTGTGCATTAGTAATAACAAAAACTACATAACTTGGAGTATGCGTATTCCATGCATGTTTAAATATAAATAAATGACGATTACGACACATAATATGCAAAGTCCAGATATCGTTGCCGCAAGGCATGGGAGGGAAATATGCAGTTGTCTGTGGCATTTAAAGAATATTAACAAGTCTTTAAAATTGTATAATCTCTCACATAGAATTTAGTCGTGCGACGTTGTTGCATCATCGTCTCAGTCATGTCGACGTCAGGTACTACGACTTCTTTTCGACGTCGTCAACTCGTCTGCATGCTTTCTTCTCTCTACGACTTTCTTCGCGATTTTTCGCGGTTGAAATATCATGTTTATATCAACTTCTTTAGACATTATCCATAGTCTTAGCCTGTTTATTCATATTCAACAGACGTATTCAACCACAAGCCACGTTCCGGATGTTCTTCTTCAACGTCCGACAGCGCCGGGATTTGATCCAGAGTACTTCCCAAGGGGAGAACGCTACCATTGGTCTTCTGAAATCCGGAGAAATATTTGGCTAATTTTTTATACATTTGTGTTTTCTTAAATAAAAATAATGTTTGTGTTGCGCTGTCTTCGTATTGTTATACCTTAGCATTGGTACCATGAATAGAAAACACGTAAATAGTAATCCCGCCTAAAATGTACATAGAGTTCTTAAGGTACCAAGAAAATATTGTTTTTATAAATCCAAACGTTTCTTTATTTTGAATATATTTGATATTTACTCTTCTTAGATTAACCTACAGAAATTCAAAACATCGTCAGGGTACAGCTGTTTGACGTCGACACAACGTAGTAAATTTTCGTCGTCTCGACCTGTTCATTACTACGTCGTCTGAATTTAAGGGCAATGCGACGTCGGGAGGGCGTCGTTTATTCCACGTAACTACGTCGCGACGATCGTTAATCCGACAACGTCTGCAATTTCTGGTTGGGCTGCATTGTAAGTATTGACTTGATCGAGGTGTGAAATAGGTTACTTCTTGGCCTCGGTGAAAATTTAAGTGTATTATAATTTTTTCTTCTTCAGATTTACTAGTCTAGAATAGAGGAGTTCTACTCCTCATTGTGAAATAAACCTTCACATTTGGTATATTTGTATCATTAATTGTTACCGATGCGAATTCACAGATTACACGTACAGGACCTTAATCTTATTCCTTTTATCTTAACGCAAACGAAAAAAAATACTAATAATAATAAGTTAATTAGCTACTACTTAGACAACACATTTCTAGAAATACAAATGTAAAAAGCAAATATTTTGAAGTTACTTCCTAACATTTCAATTTGACCTATATTCACTACAAACAATAATTACGCTTCATAGAGCACAGATTACACTTGGAAATATGTTGTAGTCATAAGAGTTCATTTAAGGTAAATAAATAACCGTTTTGGAAACCACCTGGAACTAGTGTTCCGCAGCACCTGCCACCATCTGTCCCCTCTTCCGGTCCCACTCGGAAGTCAAGGACGACTGACTGTACGAGTGGGCGGACGCACCTGCCTTCGTCGCTCTTCGTTTCATTTCTTCCTTCAACTCAGATTTTTCCTCTCACTAACTCAAATGCACATTTCCTTTACACTCATAAAAGTCTCAAGATGGGAAAATCTGTACCTAGAATTCTTCCATCACCCGAAAGGAAAATAGGTCAACAGCCAAATATTCATAAAATTAAACCGACACACACGAACTACCCATGGCCGAACAAATGACCAACTCAATAATGGAGGAACGAAGATCTGTGTCAAGATAATAACTACGCCGCGCAGTTGGGAAAGTTAAAAAGAGAATTGAAAGTGAATTATTTGTTCATTGGTACATTTGTTTATTGGTGCAAAATTGAAACACAACTTTATTGATAAAATATCATAATTATCTAAATACTTATATCCTCATGTATGATTTATGTATTTGACTTTGTTAGGGAAGCAACACGTTCGTTAATTTCTAACGAACCTAAGTAATATGTTATTAATCAGTTAGTAATTCTCACAACGTAGAAGCAAAATCCGTTCCTGTTCTTTGACGATAGTGTATTTTCAACGAACCAAGTTTTATCACAAAAATTCTACGTCACAATTTTAATACATTTTTTTTCAATGCTCTATTTGAATCCAGGAATATTTCGATATATGAGAGACTTTATCATATATTGAACGATTTTGAGATCTGACGATGAGAAACAAGAGATTTTTCCCGCGCAACGTAAATGAAAAAATATTTCAACACATTTTAGGAGAATGGGCACTCCTCATAGCATTAGCTTTGGGAGGAGACTTGAATACCTGTCGGAAAGGAAGAGCGCGGAAAATAGGCAGGTATACAGATATACATTTCCTAGAAAGGTGTTATTGAGACCAAAACAATAAAAGGATTTCTCTAGTTACTGAAAATTTGTATGAAAATCTGTATACATCACAGGAGTGACTCGACCTTTCTGCATGGATGCACCTTCTTTAAGGTAGCTGTCTCGTCTCTTCTCCAAACTCGCAAATGTTTTTCGCAAAAATGTCCGGTACTCCTAATCGAAAGTGGACATAGATGTAAAGGAAATTGAAGGTGGACGTCATAAGTACCGTACAGGAAGAAAATTTTTATAGTTACTTGGAGCATGTCCAATTAGAGAAATATTTTTCCTTAAGACAAAACCCAAAGATTAAATCGTGTTTTCCAAAAACTGAGTAACCTGCAATAATCTTCAAATAATTACCGCTTTCAAACTAATAGGGTTCTTGCAGTACTGACAAAAGTTTACTAGGAGTTCAAAGAGAGCACGCTTATCTTTTAAAATTGAAGATTGTGTTCAAATTTGATGTAAATAATACAAGACGTCTAGAAAAACAGACAATAGGTAGAGTTTACAAAATAGAATACTTAAAATATAATTTGTAAAGAGCCATGAACTTCTATACATTACATATTTCAAGTTATAATCGCTGTAATTTTCTCATAATTAATTTAAACAAACTTATGCTCATACTAAAGTATGAATAGACAAATTTTTAATTTTCTGAAGAAAAAAAGGGATTAGAACTAGGTATACCGAATTAGTTTGCTATAAAACATTTTAAGTTCCATTCGAAAGGATTTCGCTTCCTGCAATTGTGAGTGAACATCTTATAACAAAACGTCTCATACCTTTCACAATATTTTTTCACACGATAACCCCGGCTCTCTGTAGCAGAATTAAAATCCATATCTGGTTCTTATTCTAATGTCTGTTTGCAATTTTCAAATTCACTTGAAATTTTGAAGGTCAAAGTATCTCTGCCCTCCATGACCCCTTGTGCACTTCCGAGGTCTGATGTGGGACAGTTTGACTTAGTTTAAGATTGTAGATGGATTAGTTGGACTAGACTATAACTCTTTTACTATTCATGCACTACTCGAAAATATGCCTCCACAATGAAGAAAATACACTATTACGTCAAAAGAAGGCTATTCGTAAAGAATAACAACACCTTTCCTTTAGGAGTCTCTTACTATCACAAAGACTTCAGGAAACATTCCTAATTGGAGTATTTGCCAGGACAAAAAAGAAGAATACACCGTGTATAGAATCTCCTAGCTATAGATAATCCTAAAATCTAAAAAAAAGAGGTTTTTGAGTAATTGTTATTTCAATTTCAATAGGCAGTTTATTTACAAATATTATTTATGTACAAATGTGTGGCGAGGATTTTTTGCCTGTACGCCTTTAAAATGCGCCTTAAGTAGAGCCGTGGGCTGTGCATACAATGCCCTGGTATTCACTCTCATTGAATTGATAGTTGCAGTTTTAATTTTGGAAATCTTTGTTTTGAACTTAAAATGCTTGTAATTTTATTTACTTGTGATTCATAATAGTATTTTTTTTATTTAGCATCCATTAGTGCTTCTTGAATATTGTTTTTTTCAGCTGTAAAATATCTTTTAAGTATACTGCAACTACGGATTAAATGAGCACCGTTGGGAACCACGGGAAATCAACGGTCAGGACACGAATATATACAATTATATAAACATATTTACAAAAGATACTTAAATAAGAGAAATAAATTATAATGTAAAATATACCAGTTTTGTCATAGAAATAAAAAAAACATAATTGACGTAATGCTTTGACGTCTTCTCAACATGTCTCCGCCTGAAACAAAAGAAAAGGACGAAGCGGCAGAATCACGGTTCATTTGAATCAGTGGTTACAGCGTATATTACTCTTTCACTCATCTCCCTCATAGCTTAGGAACTGACCTAGAGACTGCACTTCAGATACTCTATTGTCTCTCATTATCGCAATGGCTAAATCTACGTTAATGTGATAATTTTGGAATGCACCTACTCGGATAAAAGTTCGTTTTTGATCTGTTTTCGGGCATGTTAGTAAAATGTGAATCCAATATTCATTTTGTTCCCCGCAAAGTGGGCAAATAGTCTCTATTCCCCCACAGTTTTCTTAATTTCCACCCTCCTACGCGAAACCATCAGTAACCCGATCGTTCTTTTGATTTGAGACAGTCAATGTATGGTTTTCTACCCCATTGTCCAGCTACTAAGGTTTGCACGATAAGTGATCTCTTTTCCAGTCTGTTAGTTTATATTTCACGACGGTATAAGTCTTGGAATTTTCTCTTCATATCTTTTAGATCGTTTAACGATGGACTATTCTGACTCACACAAGTGATTCCTGCTTTATGATTTAATTTTTAATTTGCCTGTCCCATTTTCCTTCTGTATTACAATGGTAAGACTGAGTTACAAGTGGGTTCCTGGTGCCTGCCCTTATCGAAAGCCAATATTTAATTGCTCTTAATTGGAGAGTTAGTTCAATATGAAGCAACCCAAATTCCCATAAAATGCCACTTTTTGTTGTGCATGGAGCAATGCCCGTTACCATTTTAAGATATTTCGTTTGAAGCGAGTTTAAAATATCGTTATTCCCCGCGCCCCATATTTCCGCTCCGTACGCAATTCCCGGGATGAGTAGAGATTGAAACATTTTATCCATGAGTCTTGGTGCAATTTCAGGAATTGTAATTTTTGATTTTGTTATTGTACTTAAAATGTATTTGCCTTTTCGTCGAGCTTTCTCCATATGTCTCGTCCAAGTTACGTTCATGCAGATGGTTACTCCTAAATATATGTATTATTTAACGTTTACTAGCGTTTCTCGTTTATACGACCGTTTCATTCTTACTGTAGACCCACCCATTTTTAAATGTCATGTTTTTTGTCTTATTAACGTTAACTTTTAGTTTCGTTTCTTCGCAGAAAATTTCTAATTCATCTAAACTTCTTTGTAAACCTGCTTGTGTTTTTGAGAAAATAATCAATTCGTCGGCAAAAAGGAGCGCTGGTATTGAAATATTTTCATATCCGATCCCGAGTAGTTGTTATGAGACTGGATAAATAATATTATAAAATGAAACAGATTCACTTTGACGGATGGGTGAAAGTCGTCCAGGTCACATTGTTTTACAATTTCGTGTTCAACATTTTCCCCAGAGTATTCCCTAAAGACCAACTGCCATTAGATAGTGTATGATCCTGGTGAACTCAAGTAGACAAAACCTCCAGACAGCAGACAAAATTATAGGTCACCCTCTGCCACTAAAAGTGCAGATTTCTGTTGGAAAGTTTAAATGTGAGAAAGATGGACTACACAGAGGAAATATCAAACATTTCGTTTTGAAATAAATTGAAGGATACGTTATCTTATGTTGTTTTCCATTCATTTATCGCTAGAATATGAGTTTTAACAATAAAATCTTTACCCTGAATCGTCATTACTTTAGACTCTAGAAAAAGGCACTAAAAAGTCATTGGAGCGAACAAAGGAAGAGAAATCGATTATATTTTGCCAACACGTTCACGCAAGGGTATGCATCCTGCAGTTGTCTATTGTTTCACCAACCACACGTTCCATTCCTGTCCTTCACATTTCTTCCCGTCCCACGGTTGCTACTTCAGTGGCCAATTCTCTCTTAAATTCTGCTCATTTTTTATTTTACAACTCTCAAACAATCACGAACCAAAAAAACGATTATTTTCAATGCATACATGAATAAAATTGTTCAATTCAGACAATAAACTATAAATTGAAGTACTATACAGGTAATATTTTTTTTGGATCACAAGTTTGATAAGAGACAAATATTCTTTACCAAATATCGTACAGTATTGCCAATTTCTACATGACATTGAAGAACCTGTAGGGGATTTGAACAAAGGTAACTTCCCCAGTCTTCATGAATGATAAATGGCACAGTAAAGGTCGACAATGCATCAGAATTTAAACTAAGAGTATTCATAACTTGCATGCATGTACAATAGATGTATGCAGAAAATTGGCAGGAGGTCGGAAAAATCTATTAGTTCTTCCAGAACTAGTTTTTGTTGCTTCAAAACGACAAATATTGTAAGAAGCTACACTTTTGCGAGATCTAGTATTGGTCATTTAGAAAACAAAAACAAGCATCTTACATTGGAAGCTAATACATTTTCTTGAGTTAATACACGTTAAATACTTTCACGCACAAAAAAATTAAGAAATAGTAATAAGTTAACTTTTCATTAGAACTATTTCCCCCACGCTTTACATTTAATATTAACATGGGTATACACTGAATGTGAATAAAAAATCTCTTATGGGGCTGAGAGGCGTACTATCCCATGCAGAAATCACTGAAGATGACTTGAGGATCTTCACAACGTGTTTCGACGTTACATGTGTACGGGTTGACGACGACATCACGACGTTGTTTTTCGACGTCAGCACGAATTTGACGACAATGCAATGACTTCGCTACGACTGGAAATTTCTGCGTGGACTACTTTTTCAAGCTATATGGTGTAAATAGGCAATCTTGATGTTTATTATTGTAACATTCTATTCACAATTTATTACATGTCCATTCAATACATAATAAAATAATTAATTCGCTTACTTGCAGTTATAGTGCACACTGGGATCAGAGACGAAACATCACCGTGTTACATTCATGTTATCGGTTTTATTCTGACAATTTTTATTCAAAGAGACGTTTTCATTCCTAATAAAATGGTGGTCCCATATTCAGTCTGTTTAGTCATAATCCAGTTCAATAGTCGATTACGGACAATAATGCTCGGTCTAGAAAATAATTTGAGGTACGGTTTCTAGAACACGTCAGAAACAAACTTAGATGTTTCTGAAGCGTGTCACCAGAAGATTGCCATATTGAGGTGAAAGATTGTATGAAAGTATTGGAGGTCTATTTAAGAGAGCAGAGTCGTCGATATCGGAGTAACGATATTTTAAAAATTGAGAAGCTGATTGCTGAAGGGTGTACGACAATTGCAACATGCAGAGCTAAAGATACTCGCCGTTGCTTACGAACTAGTGGAATATTCGACATCCCAGGGATTGTCCAAATTGTGCAGATATAGTTCTCTACGTCCGTTGGCCGAATTCGGGGTTTGGGTGTAACTTATACCATTAAAGTTACACGAATTGTTAAGGTTAATTTTAAAAAAAACGCATTTGCCTTGAGCTCGGCTGAAGTCATCCGCACTGGTATTACTTTCATCAAACAACAGAAGTTTTGACTAAAATTTAGATATTTCTCATTGTAATTATTTTTCATTAAAAGTTTGAGATAATATACTTGCACTTCAAAGCTTCGTAGTACAACGGACCGAGAAGCGCAACCGTATTCCGAGTCGTACCTTCAATTCGACCCTTTCGCTCTGCGGAAAAGTTTTGTCGCATAATAGAGGACTAACTACGTTGACCGTTGCCTACTCGGCACCATCGACCTACGTCCCGGAAAACCAACCCGAACCACAAACCAGCCAGCCCCCACTGACGGCTTCCCAGACGCTTCTGGCGGTCGCTTTTGTTGTCGCCAGAGCTTTAACCATCCCCTCGCACAAGTCCGCATTTACCTTTGGTTCCTATGGCGCCGCGAAGACTCCACGCTACCAACCCAACATCACGACAAAGGTAAAAATAAAAAAAAATTATATCGCTGAAGTTATTCTATTTATCAATACATAATACTAAAATTTCCATGAAAGTTTTAGTAATATAAAGAAAAAACTTTTATTACAACAGCGAAGTTTACGTCTAGTACACCTACTAATCACATCTTCATAAAAACTAAATTAATTTGAAAATTTTAAATTTCAACAACAACAACAAAAATAATAATGTCTTCATATTCAGAATTCCAAATTTTAAAGTAAAAAACTAGGGGTAAAATGTAAACTACTAACATCGCCGATGCGCTAAATTTTATTTATCTCTATAATGTTTACTCGCCCAGGTTATTCCATTTTTCTGTGCACAACTACATCAATATTTAATCCAAGAACACTATCTTTATCATTTCCATAGTCAAAATTCATCATCATCTCAACACCAACATAATACAACCTGCATATCACAACCAATACAAGGAGACAACACCTAAACACAAACAAAACATTTCCACAATTATTTCCATCACCACCCTCCGCAAGACAGAGTTCCACAGTTGCGGGGGCGCGGCTATGATTTACTTGTCAGGAGTAAAAGCTCTTCAAGTGAAGACTCACCCTCCACACCTCCACTTTCTTCTTACCTTCATCCCCTCCCTCCTCCATAACACTGACGCCTCAAAAGAGCGCGTTCGGCCAGCAGCAGCGCACAGTACTCAAACACACAAGTATGCTGCTATGAAAACAATGGAACTCACGCGAATATTTTATAAAGCGTTTATCCCCGTTCTCTCAAATTTCCTTCGTTTCACTTGCTTGTGAATTCTGTGTAAGGAGCGTAAAATAAACATGAGTCCACGATATCGGATGCATGCACATCTTATACCAACGTTAAAGAGAAAGCAACTTATGTGCACTGTGACAGCGGAATGAACGTAAAAATACTCTTCGTTAGTTACCAATATATTTTTTATTTACGCTACAATATGTACTATATACTTGCATCATTTGTAATATTTTCGGTAAAGTGGAAAATATACCCTACATAAATCGTGTAGCACAGGGTTCTACAAAGTTTTAGAACACGGATCAATCAATATACGGATCATTTCCGGATAAAAAATTCTTTGTAAAATAGAGAAAACAATTTTCTCATAATGGTATAAAGTTAATACGGGTTTTATTATTATAAAATGTTCATTATATGGCGCAATGAATTGGGTCAAGAAACCTTTGACAATGTTGAAGACATACTAAATAAATAAATTTATTAATGACCAAATGGAACCAATTTACACCCCGGAAGCAAGAAACGGACCATCCCATCAATTCCGATCAAGGGCTCTAAGGCAGAGGCATATTGAAAATTTCAGCACACTCTTTAGATAATAAAAAGGAAACTAGCATGCAAAGGGAGCGTTGAAAACATACGTGATGAATATAAACTTTTCTCGCTTAATACTACCCGCACTTCATTCCCAAAAGCACACACATTTGCAATAGCTTCACTATTATCGTTCTAGACAATACTTGCAATAAATTCATCAACATATTTTTTTATTTCTTTAATGTCTTACAGCGAGGTTCAGGACATGAGACCTGCTTTTCTCTCACCAGAAGATATACTTTTTGAAGAACGTAGGCCCCTCTTCAGCAATTCGAGGGGAGGGATCTCTTGTTTGGGTGTCACGCCAAATCTTCAGCTTTCATTCAACAATAAGTATGCATTATAATAATTATTTGTATTTTTATTGGCGTTTTAACGATACAATCTACAATATTTCAGTCTCAACATAATTTTAATTAATATTCAAAATCCGTAACAATAAGTACTAACAAATGGTGCTCAAGAAAGAGTTCTTTTGATTTCTTGTAACAGGAACAAAAACTAGAAACATTTTTAATTCATTTTCCAAATGCGGTCAAAAGTAATCCTACTCGGAATAATCGACAAGCCTTCCATCACTATCCCCACATTCACTAAACTTAACTCTGAAACGCTGCTGTAAACAATATTTTCCTCTTTATTCGCGGCACATCATGTTCTACTTAAAACCTCTCTCCCATTAAATGTGATTAAACGACTATGTTGGAAAATCGGAAATTATAAAATTAAGAAACAATTCATAAGCTAACCTTTAAGAAAAATGGGATAAAATTTCGTTTTTTCTCGTTCGTGATATTATCACAATTGCTCATAAAGAGTGAGTATTGTATGTTGCATATTGAAGGGAAAAGGGTGTGTGACCAGTATAAATAAATTTTGACCCGTGAACAATCCAACATATCTCTATATACCAAATATTTGTCATAGAAATAATGAAACTATGCCTTTCGAAAAGTATTGGTAAATAATAAAGGGTAAAATATAAGAAACGCGATACATGTACATGTAATACCAACATGTGCAAAACGATCTCGTAACTTCGCACAAAATGTGCTCTTAATCTGTCACTAGTGCTAAATGCAGACTGCAACTCCTTTCTCCCATCTCAAAACAAAACAAAACAAAAACATCTGCTGAAGTGTGCCCAAGTTACTTTAATATGCAGGTTTCGTTACTGCCAGAAAAAAAGAAGAAAAGAGGAAAACCGATCGTAACGGCGTTCAGTTGAATATTCTCAAATCACTCCGTTCTGGATTCACTCTCTCCTCCTTTCTGTCGTTTCTCCTTTCCCTTTTACTGCTTTTTCCAGATGTCACATAGACACGTTTCACACATTTTGCGAACAAAGAAGTCACATGTACTTTCATAATTTTTATCACTTAACCTTCTATCTGCTTAAAAGAAGTCAAGGGGAAATTACGGCAAATTGCGTGATTCATAAAGACGTGCCAAAGTCAGTATTTACTCGTGCAGTGTTTCAGTCACCATATTTACCATATAAACTTTACAATTGAGTAATTGAAATAATGCGTGAAAATTTACAAATATGTAAAATGTAATAAAACTTTATTGTAAGGAAGCAGATGGAAAAGTTTCTCTGGTTACACTACTTTACTTCATCATCACTGCAGAAACTTTTTTTACCGAAATAATTTCTTTGTCGCTGTACCAGCACACCACAAGCCCATATGCGATGTGCGTAAGCTTTTGGTGGAGAAGCGGGATTCAACCATAAACCACAACCTTTATGGTAGAGTTCGCTGTCACCAGCTTGGTTTCCCCAAACAATCAAACACACGAGTAATAACAATAGAACATTTAATTCAAATTAAATTATGCTCTGAATATTTACAAATGTAGACAAACTCGCAAATCATAAATACAAGTTTGAACTTGTTATTACTTGATATTGCTATCTAAAAGCAATAATTACACACAGTTATAACTACTGGTGTTATGAATTAACTCGGAAATCTACCCAGATTATCCGAAGTTCAAAAAGTTCCAAGTTGCTATCTCGAGATAAATAACTGTTCCAAACTATGTTATTCGCGCCTATAGCAAGTAATAGAATTACCGCAGCAATTCTCAGTGGTCTCACGACCAAACTAACCAAGTTACATATTAAATAACTTGCGTACTTCTATACGCTTTCGCACTTGTCTCAAAGTCTGAAAGCCTCCAGTATAAAAGTCACTTAGGAGCTGAAATCCCTCCAATATATATTGAGGCGGAGGTCACGTGACTACCTCTTCGCCACTGTTCCCAACACCCCACCTCGGCTTGGTCACTCCTCAGCTTCCGAGAAAAACATCCTTTTCGGATGAACACTATTTCTGTCAACTGCTGAAATATTCCATACACACTCATTTTCCTTCTCCGGGAGTTCATCTCAGTTTTTCAGAAGTAGAAGGGGGATCTGCCTCTTCACAATACGAGAGGTCTTAACGCGCACCTTTCCTTGTTTGGGCGGCGACGGGCATGGCTCTTAATCGTCTTTGGTATTTCCGGCGAGCACAGTGTTTGAAAATGTTATTTCAAAATCTGTACTGGCCACGATGTTACAGTCACATATATATTTTTATTCGCATTTTGTTTTTACACCTAATATTCTAGAGGTACACAATTACCGCTATTAAAGTCTCGAGAAGCCGTCTTTAACAAAAGCAACTAAGTGCTTCGTTCTTAATACGCCTGCCGGAGTCTGTAGTAAATAGCCTGGAACATCTGCTCTAAATGCCAACACCTAAAATGTCAGACTGTACATCATGACTTGAAATAAATGAATTTAAGGAAAAATGAATTCAGCGAGTTGGGATGGATTTAAAAAATTTGGAGATTCTTCTACATACCCAGTAACAAGAGTGGTTTGACGAGAATGCAACAAGAACCGCTTAAATAAGATTCACCGTATTTTCACGCCCGCTCAGATAAGATTCAAAATTGAAAGGACAATCAGTTTGCACAATTCAGAGGGAAACAATAATGATGCAAAACTGCAATCAAAATCCTTAAAAGTGAGAAGTGAAAAAAACAAGAACTATAATTTATTAAGAACGTTTCCAGTGTGAGGAAACGTAAATCGATTTGTCTTACTTAAATAATTATAGAAGAATCATCGTCCAAATAAAATTCTGATCGACTCTGTTTAAGCATCAATATCACTAAATCTCGTAGTTGGTCAATTTATCTGCGTCCCTACGTCTAATACCGAGAAAGCGGAGATAGGGCTAGTTCCAATGCGTTGCATATGAATCTAGAGAAATGAGTAAAGTAATATCGGTCCACTTAATCCGTTTCAAACTCCAGCTCTCGAGCGTCCAAATTATGAGCAGACAGGCTGACTGAGACAATTGGTGGTGAGAACTAGACGGAAAAAAGTCACTTCACCGCTAAAGTTCTTCTTTTACTGCTCCTCATCATAAAATAGTAGAGCGTGCTCTCTCCGAATTAAGAGCTCATATGGATTTTTGACTGAGTGAATAGAAAATTTAAAAGATTAAAACACACTTAAGCGGAGTCTACCTGCTATAATTTTATATTAATTTTAATGCAACAAAAATTTTTCATATGGGAGGGGACAATAGGAATTAACGTTGCCAATATATAAAATATTTTGTGAAGCTCTGAAAATACATTATCATCGCCAATGATATTTTTTAGTGATTTCATAATTCAATCACTTCATTCTATACAATAACAGAACATAGAGGAAAGAGAAAAAAGGAACTAACATAACGTGAAAGTTCATTTTAAATTATATTTGTGCATCTAACTAGCTTATCCCTTTTGAATCAACACAAATGTAATATTAAGTCATTTTTACAACATAAATCATTTTCAACGATCAAGATATTTATATTATTAGGATCTACCAATGTAAAATATGTACGGAGGTATTAACATTCGTTATTGCATTACCTCAATAAAAACCTTAACTTATGTAGTTCGTTTTAGTACATGGCTGAAAGAAAAGCTTATTTTAAAAAGGTTTTTTATTTATAATTTCAACACACTCCGCAATTTTCAATGATAAAAATCCAGTCCTACACGAACATTATTCAGTTCACATACACGATATTTGTTGAGAGATAATGAGAGATTAATATTGCAATTACGCTAATGTTTCGACCGTTTATTTCGGTTATCCTCAGGGCTCAAATAAAAATCCTTCATAGCCAGACATAGCAACATACATCTCCACGAAGATTATCACAAATAACACACAAAGTGACGGTTAAGCTCTACAACCAGCATCTTCATAACTTATTTACAAAGTAATCACAACAGTCCAGTAACTGCGAAACCAGTAGTTATTAGGTTTTGGTTACCATGGAGATAGTTTGGTTCACCGTTAGAAGAAGAACACGGTAGGCATCGCGAGGGAGGTGCAGAGTAGACAGTGGTGCCGATGACGTCACAGATACAACAACCTGCTTCTTGTTGGTTGTAGTTTGCTTATTGTGACTGATTCGCATGGTTATTATTTCACGGAATTTCTGTTTCTATACATCTGGATTATTTCAAACTAGTTTTGTACTGAGTAAAGTTTAGTTTAGTTGCGTACAGTGGTGTCGTATTCAGTTTTTTTCACGTGTTTTAATATGCTGCGATGCACAGTCCTCTTATGTTCCAACAACGAAAAAATCGAAAAGGTAAAGACATCTCTTTCCATAGGTTCACCAAGGATACGAAACCATTGATACAAGCGTTTAAACGTACTGATTAATTTTATATTGAATAAGCACGTGTATGTTCCGAACATTTTGAAGAATCTTGGAAACAGAGCGGATAAAAGAGAGAACAAACTGGCAAATGTGATCTCCATCTGGTTCAAGGAAAAATTCGAAAGTAACGAGCACAATGGAATTGAAAATAACATATATCAAACGAAAACTATGAAGCTAGTAAGTCAAACAATATTTCTACTTTCTCTGATAACAATGGTATTTACTCCGAAGAATTACATGACTAGAAAAAAGAAATAGTTTTGAAAGAAAATCTCAAAAAACATTTGTAGATTAGGAGCTGTTAAGGCTGAAAGCAGGGTTCTCAAAGAAAAACTAAAAGAATTTCAGTGTTTTTTTCCTTCTTCGAAGTGTCAAATAAATGAAACAAAAATAAACATGGCCACTGACGGTGGGAGGAAGAAAGAAAATTAATTAAACTTCAATAAATTGAGGTACGTCAGATTTATACTTTTTTTAAAACTGCTTTAGAATACTTTTTCTTAATTTTTAATAGCAATTAAAATGTTGTAATACACCTGTCCAATTCTGAAAATTATCCAAATAAATTCGGGTTTCAAATATTATATAAATTTAAGTTCAAACAAGAATACAAAATTACTGTTATTTTAAGGTGTCATTGATTAATTATTATGATAAAATATTAAAATTATGAATAAATCTTCGTATACAAAATACTCAATAATTAGAATAAAAATACGACACCGTTGTTTCATACCGGTCACAGAAAGGTCTGATATACCTGAACATAGACAAGGACGTCCGATCTTGCCTCGGTGACGTCCAGTGTGCTAGAGTAAGAAGGAAGACATGCGCGTGTCTCTATTAACAGTGCTTTGGTTTTTATAAATGGCTAATGTATGAAGGTGTTTTATTGAACCATGAGGATGACAAATATACGGTCGAAACGTTGGCGTACTTATTATTATTTTTTATTTCCAGCCAAATTGCAACAGTCGTATTCCCAAATTTAAACAATACTACTGGAAAAGTATATTCGGAGGTTGCTCATATTCACATCGATGCAATGTGCCCACTCATTTATCCAAGGCGATCGGGCACAATACCCCCACCATCATCCCTAGTGGAGGCAAAAGGTGACGGGCATCAGGATAGACGGAGGGCGATAGTAAAGTCAGGAAGGGCAAGTGCGGCGCCGGCGACAATGGCGTGGAATTAAGGGCACGGCGCCGAGTTCAAGGGTGCGTCGGCGCCAGGACGTCGGCGCCCCTAAATACCATCCAAAAGGGCAGCTAGCGAGCGGCAATCGCTGCAGCGTCTCTCCGCCACTCGAGTTCAGCAGGAACTCATCTTCCGCTCCGCTCGACTCGTCGTCCTCGAGAGGGTTGGACGGTCCTCTTTGGAGGACGCGGTGACGCGCGAAGCCATGAGGACTTGGTCGATATGACAGTCCCTCTCTTCATGGGGTGGAAAATTGGCTGCTGACGTCACAACGCATCCTTCTCTTTCACCTGACACTGCTTCATTCTCTTTCTCTTTCGTCTCTCATCTCTTCATACCAATATCTCCTATTTCTACATCAACCCTCTTTCACTATTCCATCATCTCGTCGTCATAAGTTCTAGTGGGTAAGGTATCAGCTTTCGGATTACAGATAAACAACATGGCATATTCCGTAAAACTCAAATATCTTAAAAACTCTTGATTTTTAATCAACTATTTGTCAACTAGTTTAAAAAAATGATAATCGTGGTCTTTACGCACGTCAATACAATATGTATAAATTGTTTAATATCGAGCTTCACTTCAAATTTTCAGAACAGTTACCCATCAGCATGATGGCAGATCTCAAGTCTGCAGTTAGTGGGTTTGTAGCAACTTTAAAAACCTGACGCAGTTGCTACAAGCAGTGCGAATCGAGAATGTTAGACTCATATTCAGAAGCGACGCTTTGTTCCCGAATCGAGTTTTACTCAGTATCTTTCGATCCCCCATTTACTTTTATACTAGTTAATCAATCCTCCTAGAGTTGGACAAAGTGATGCACGCTATTTGAACATTTGTTCTTGCTAACGGATGCAAACGACTTGCGTAGATGGTGTCAGAAAATGACTTCAAATAAAAGTTTATATCATTGTTGCGGAAGAATTGCAACAAATAAAGATATCCACCACTGATTTATAAAAAAATAAAAGGGTCCCTACTTATAGTTATATTTCTTAAGACATCTTTTTGTAAACATCTTATTTTCTCCCGTCCGACTCAACAAAAAAGTCTGTACTATTTTGACGTTAATCATATTTAAAATAAAAGTTAATTTCCAATTGTAATTTAATGATTTCCTTGTGAGGTAGCGCGACACATACCCTCTTAGCAATACAATAGCCTTGCTTTGCTTCTTAGAAGGGGACGTCGCGTCATGGGAAATCGACTTCCATGTTGGGAATTGTAGTGCTGCCTAACGGTCATCAATTGTCAAAGTAAGAAAGCGCAATAGTCAGCCAATTCAAAAAAAATCTCTCAAAGATTTCATTTCAATTTACGAATTAAACATTAAACCTCCTTAATCAAATGCGCGGTAGAGTGCATACCCCACACATCAAGAGCTGCGGTTATGTCTTCCTGTAAGTTACTATAATTTGATAACAAAGCAAAGACAAGATAATATTCATTCCACGCGCTCGATGCAGAAGGAACAGAATAGCGCCACAAGAGCAAGTGCATTGAATTGATGGCTGATATTGGCGATGGATTTAAGTTTCCAGAAATTGGAATGCCCTGCCAACATAACGCGTGGTTGAAGTATCATTACTCTTATTGACGATGGCGAAGTAAAAGTGTAGACTTCACTGTGCACAAGCGCTATAACAACATCAAGACGTATAGGTTGACAATAAATAAGGAAATAAATAAATAATTTATTGTCAAGAGAGCAGTTACTAATTGCCTAAGACTACGCTGATGACAAAATAATTTACTGTGACTAATATACAATAAACTAGTAAACACAGTGCGTTTGAGTTCATGATTTTTTTCTGCTTAAGTTGAAATTTCTCGAAGCCAAGAAACATGACTTCGAGTATGCGGTGATTGTCAATACGCGAATTTGCAAAAATATATCTTTGAATTTCAAACTAATGCGTACAACGGAACATTACTGTACAGAAAGAACGTTGAGTGTTCGAACAGAGCAATGTTCCCGGTTATTTAACGAACGTACATGGTTTTTGTCAAGCATTGTAAATCATAAATTGTAACAAAAAAATTCACTTGCAACTTGAAACATTAAACCAAATACATCATTATGGGTACAACTTCAAACAACAACTATAATGATAGTAAAATACTTATTTTCCATCATTTTTTTGCTCTTTTTTCTGAATGGATCTGGGCAAGTACAACGGAACCGTGTGGACACCGTTTGCGTTCCAACGGTCCAAGGTAGAGAGATCCATTGTCCTCATAGCAGACATGAAGGCAAGCGAATGATCACGACAGTTGACGGAACCAGCTCACCCTCCCTCGTGCCGCTTGCTATTGGCTCCAGCTCGCTCTTTGCCTCTTCCCATTCACCCGTATCTCTCACAACCAGAGGGGTTACAGCACAAAAATTGTTTTCACTGAAAAATCACGGCCTCGTCACAATTAGGGTGAAGCGAGCTGATAAGACTGACTACGAGGGATATGGTATGTACTTAATTTCTTGAATGTTCATACATAAATGTGCTTAAATGCAGATATAAATGTTACAACGTCGCGTCGACATGCTCCCGAGGGGGTTAAAGGCCACTGAAAATAATGATATGACAACACTAGAAACAGTTCAATATGTGTTCCCATAATCAGGTCAAAAAATTGAAACACTGAATAAAAATATCAAAATGGGTACTATAGAGATAAATATTAAGTTGTACATAGAAATGCCTACATACTGTACTATACTAGAAGGCAAAATACACTACTGCAAGCACCTGGTTATAATAAAGATGTAGATTTTACATGAATCCATGAATGATAAATATTTTCTCTTATAAAAAGATTAAGTATTCTGATCTGTGACATTTTTTCGGTCGAGAATAATTGAACGATGCTCTATACACCATTTCGCTACGGACAAATTTTCTACAGCAAATCTCTTGCAGTGTCGATATTTTTCAAAATCATCACATACATTCAAAATCCATGTTCTAGAACTGTTGGTGCTCAGTATAGCAAACTCACAGGAAAGGAGTTGTTTTTGTGTTCAACCCACATTTCTTACGCATACATCTCTGAAGTTTGAAGGGATTGAGTTAGGAATAGAGACATCGCAAAATGTTAAATAGGAGTCTGTGTCTCGAAACGTAATACGTAAGCGTGAAGTAAAAGAGGGTATATTAGACTTTAACAAAATATTTAAGATTAATTTGTAGAATAAGTTATGGAAAAGACAAAAATATACTTGTTTGCTAAGTGATGCTGATTTAGCACCATTTATTCTTATCCTCTCCTGTCACAGAATAATTTAACACCCAGAGATTCTCATATAACATACCTTTCCCATCCTCATGGCATCTTGAAGAGTCACCAACATCCAATCACTGTCGTCGCTTTGGGTTTTCCAGTCCCCACTTCAATTACGTGACTACCCTAATTATCGTAAGCGATCCGCACTCACTTCCTTCCATCCCTTTTCACTTCCCCATCGGGAAAGCACTCAAACTCTGCGCGATCCTCTTCATCCCGGAGGCCTGCATCGGACATCTTTGAAATTGATGTAGACTGTAGGTTGACAAAAGTTGGTACGTCAAATTATCCCTCTCTCTCTAAATCTCATATTTTTTTGAATTCAAAAACGACAAAAAAATAATTCTATCGTTATTTTAGCGTTTATACCCTGCATGTCTAATTATAATGACACTGAAAGGAAATAATATTTAACAACTTGCTGTATGTTGACAAAAAACTCAACGAATATACAATTGTGGAGATATTAAGATATTTCATAAACAGAGAATATTTGGGTTTTCGTAGATATAATCCGGCCGAAAATAATTGGCAAAATCTGAAACCGAAGAAAATTGATTTCCTATCAATGTCAATCAAATTAAAACGTCGTAGACTCTTCAAAATTCATGAAACAACACATTTTATAGAGAACAAGTACAATATAACAAAATGAGAAAATAATATAAAATGAATATAAAAAAACCAACATAGAATATACATTAACATGAAACATTCATCCTCCATCAGGATATTAGGTACAAGGACACCATAGGCCACCTCCCTTCTTGGTCTTCTAGAACTAGTGTCAAAGGACCCCTGTCACACTAGAAATATATCCAAAATGCAGAAAAACACACTCGAACAAAGGAATTATTTGGCTAGACACGCAGGGCGAAGCTCACACAACGAGAAACGCCACCTAACTAGGCTGGAGAACACGAGCGATAACATTACAACGAAATCTTCGATAACATTACAACTAAATCCAAGGGAACCAACGAAAATCGAGAAAAAAATGTTTAGCGGAAATAATCGACGATACTTGGAACGGACGATAACATAAGTCAACGAAATACGAGGTATTCCAGCCTTTCTACTTCAACGAGATTCGAAAATTAATGAAAAAGTACTTCAGTTTTATCGGTAGCAATAATTTCAATGACACGACTACATTTCCTCTTTATTCTCTTTAGAAACCCTAAAAAAGTTCTACATTACAATCTGGCTTTCTTCGAGGACAAACACGTCAGCCAGTACCGTTTGTCTAGATGTAAGCAATGTATTCCTAGAATTTCGCTCTAAAAAGAAAATACAGATGAGAATTATGCAGAATTAGAGATATCCAGAGTATAATAGGTGAGGGTCAGATCGCCCGCCATTACGATGTCATGTATAATTTACGTCCGTGTACTTTCATATTGGTTAAATTTTTTGTAAACAAATTAAATATATAAAAGATAAATTTTCTCAAACTGGTTTGAAGTAAGGACTTAAAAAAAAATCAAAATTGACATGCATAAGCAATGTAACTTGGGTTGCATGCCTAGGACTGAAAGGGGCAAAAGATCTAACTCCATCTCACACCCATCTCACACTCCAACGACAGCCACCTCCATCTCCGATCTGTTGAGAGGGAGGATCCCACGGAGGGCTGGCTGCAGTTCAAAGGGAGAAGGGGCGTAGAAATGGCTAGCTAAGGACCATAGAGCAAAATGGAGTGCGCAAAGCGGTGGAAAATGGAGGGAGGCTAACGGTGGCAGGAGACGGGACGATGCGGGAAGTCGGGTTGTGTCACTGAGTCACGCGTTAAGGAAATGCTCTGACGACAACCGTAACGCTCTGCAGCTTTGGACCGAGATACACGCATGGACGGTGACATGACGAGCGGAACAAATGGTGCCCCCCAAAATAGTTTCATTGCACTCGGTCAGGGTTTTGTACTAGAGAGGTAATATAAATATTATCAAACGACGAGAATGGAAAAATTGTCGTCCAATAAAAAAATAGTTTCCTCGCATTATAAATCGATAAATTATTATTTTTAATGTCTCACGTATAGTATTTTTTGCCACCGTTCGCAAAAGGTGTATTTACAAGGAAAATCACTGCGAAAAGGATGTAATAATTTTCTTATAGATATCATCATATGCGTATTTATGCGAGGTGAAATATGTATAGGGGAAAATAAAAGAGAAAGGAGCCTTCTCCATCAATACTACGAGACCCCACTTCCCAACCGTGCAAAGCTATCTCCGATACCCCGCTCTTAACGGCACTTTTATTGTCGGGGGATGGGGGTTTTGGGCTCAATGACCCTTTGCACATAGAGACAAAAAATTAAAATGCACTCTATTTTATAAATATATAATGATTTGGTCACTAGTGGGTATATACATTGTGTTAAAACATTTCTTCTTAGAGGATAGTATATATTTCCATATCCTCTGGTAACACCGGAGATCTGAGTCCCCAACTCCTCCCAAAAAGTTCTGTATCCGCCGGGTATAAGGAGAGTTCCTCGATTAAAACCTTAAAAAGGTGGAAATCAATAAAGAAATGTATTATAGGAAAAACGACTATATAGTATACAATGCTTCGAACATGTTCGTACAGGTCAACATGTGCATGTCGCACCAATATACCTTGTTAAATGTTAGCATACGACATGTAATAAAGTTGAAACGAATGTTTAATTTGAAGAGGTGGAAAGGAAAATCTTCCACCGCGCGCAGCATTGAATAATGAGACTTCAAACACACAAGCGAGCGCTCCAAAGCTCACTCCTCCCCTAACCTTCTCTAGAAGCAGCGCGATGGATGTTGCGTGGTGGATGCTGCGTGCGGCGTTCGCTTCGCAACTGTCAGCGGGAGGCGAGCGGCGAGCGGGCTGTATTGATCGACGAGCGGAATATCATTTAGCAGAACGCAGTCGCTCGCTCGCATCCTGCCTCTGCCTCCACGAGGGGGGACGGCACGCGTGTCAGTGACCCGGCAGATGGATCCATCTTCATTTGTCAAGTTTACCTTGTCTTTCTTTTTAATGTATTTTTTACCCATAATAATGATACATTTCTTACAAATCTATAAGACTGCGTTCTCTCGAACACTGAATTTACCTGTACTGCGAAACCCAGTTTCAATTATCATCATTCCAGGGAGCTTTTTTTCCCAAAATTCATTTTTTCATATTTTTCTAGCACCTCTTAGACTTCGCAGTTCTTCATCGCTGTTTCCCTACTCGTCATACGAGGACTTGTGCTCTTCTGACATTTAACACCTGATTAATCCGACATCCCGTACATTGCACTCAAATATATTATATATTTCCCCATTCCTCGGAAGTCTTTTACGAAGTATTATACATTTATCGGAATATCATTTTAGACATTTTCCCCACGCTATTTCCTGTTTTCTTCTTCTTCTTCTTCTTCCAATACACAAATTTTATTTTTCATATCCCACTCATTAAAATATGTAAACTCATATATTTGTTTCATTAATCTTATATTTAAAATTGGTTACACCAGGAAGCCACATTATAGAACACAAAGGAGTAAAATTTCTATATATTTCACTCGAGTACTTGGGACTTG
Source organism: Laupala kohalensis (assembly GCA_002313205.1). Lineage (NCBI taxonomy): Eukaryota > Metazoa > Arthropoda > Insecta > Orthoptera > Trigonidiidae > Laupala > Laupala kohalensis. The sequence continues at coordinate 330,547 of NNCF01129157.1, forward strand.
TAATTTTTAAAAGAAGTATACGACGAAATTAAACCTTTATACCTTCTCGGTGTCTCGCATGGAAATCTACAACAAATTTACCGACTACAAACCTATACAACAAAGGCAATAATCTTGAGACTGAAACAGGGAATTCAGATAAGAACTGAGATAAGATATGAACAGAAATAGTTACTAAACTTCCTGCGTGTACACAGTTCATCCTAGCAAAGTTTTTATTAATAGAAGATGAATTACAAATTGTTTTACGTAGTATGCAATCTCGGAACATGGGCAACCTATGAACGAATGAAAACTATTTACAAGAATATGAAAGTAAAGCATGGAAGAATTAATATGGAAGTAAAGCATGGATTAATTAATATGGAAGTAAAGCATGGATTAGTCTAATAACAGGTATAGTTATAACTGGAGATAATAAATGGAGGCAACATCGAATCTAACATAAGATGGCTTTATGCTAATGTTTCGGGTAAATAAACAGAACGTGGAAATTTCGGACTTAAATGGAATAAAGAAAGAACTTGAGGAAATGAAATAGTCTAATGAAATTTAAGAGAAAAGTGAAATTTAAGAGAAATATTCTAGAGAATTAGATTATAAGAGTCTAATTTAACAGAAACATTAATTTCTAATGCACGGTGTCAAAAAGAGAAGTATCAGGAAGGTCACTTCCCCTTCAAGGTGTGACACCTTCACCACTACTCCCATTCTTGAAAGTCCAAGCAACTTAAACGGACGTTCTTTTTTCCTCTTCGGTGGATACTAACTTATTTTTAATGGACTGAGAACTTAAGTTGCCTTCAGAATTTACGCAAGTAAACTGTACAAAAATTTCAATTGGAGATCCTTCTCTAGCACGTGGATCTACGTCTGCTTCACAGTTCTCACTAAAGTCACAAATACCCTTTCAATCACATGAAATTTACCGTGTAATTAAGCACAGAGAAACCATGGTTGGGCTCTAATGACCTTGCTGTAGACGAGCCCTTAAAACCAAAAAAAAAAAAAAAAAAAAAACAAAAAAAAAACAAAAAAAGAAGCCATGGAATCATGTTGTTTTAGTGACTCACGGATACGAGCCAAATGCACACTAGCGCTACACTGCTCCAAGAACGGCAACTAATCAGAAGTTAATAAACTCGTATTTCATCGCTAACATGTTAGCGTGTGTGGTGCAGATGAGCACCAGTAAACATCTCATGTCTTCACATGTTTAGTTTTACTAATTATATGATGACTGGGTTCAATATATATTGTGCACTAAGTATATATAACACAAATGTTAACAAAACAGTAAATTTGGGAAGACAAATTCGTCATTTACTCACTAAGACGTCAATCTCCAGGATTCCAACAAGTTGTTAATTACCTAAAACAGAAAACGATAATTTAGGAACTTAGATAAGTGCATTTACAGAAGAGTATACTATTATCTTTACACATAAACACACAAACAGTAATTGCTCTTTTTTCAAATTTTAATTTCTTTCTTTAAATACTAATGTCCAATCAAAATGAAATTTACCACATATCATACTCCGAACCCTAAGGAATATTGTGCAGGTTTTTTTCCGTTCAGTGGTTTTTGCGTGATGTGATTATTACAACAAAAGTTTTGTAAAACACCTGAGGTAAAGGTATCTTAAACAGTGGTTACGTACGTAAGTATTGCAGTCTTAGCAAAACGTATAGTAATGCATTGGATGTCTCAAAAATCGAGGTGTTACAAAAAACAATGATTTTACATACCTTAAAATCGAATACACATTAATTTCTTGAACAACCCAATACGAAATATCTGACACTATTCACATGAAGATAATACAAAACATGTGCGTTCATGTAACTGTCAGTAACTTTCATTGGCAAACATTCACACAAATACACTCAGATTCACAGAATATTCTCGACATTTCCTTCTGTTTGAGATATTTTGGTCACCTAAATGAAGACCTGTGACAGACGATAACCACAATGTGTACACAAAGCAACAAAACAGAAACACAATAGGGAATCACGCCAAACAAAGACGTTTTACTGAGCTAGAGTCAACGAAACTCTAGTAAGGTAGTAACCATGCTGAATACCACCATGCCACCATGATTTTATCCTGTGGTACTTGAGACAAATATTCCCGCGGATGCTCTAATAATTATGAGAAACAAGAGTAGCCACTGCGACTAGCTTTTTTTCAAAATCAAAGAGAAGTGCGAAATAAATTAAGAATGAGCATCTATTACCATCTGAACAGAAATTATCCAATATGTTCTCTAATAATTTGTTCTTTGTGCGTTATCACTTTCTTTTACATTACTGGGACTACTAGGATTTCTTATATTACTGGGATAATGAAAAAACTTGTATGTTATCAAATTGGTCATCACACTGTTTTATACATTACTGGGATATTTGAGGTGATCGTGAAGCAATATCTCTGGTTACATAATACCGCAAGAATACAAAATATATAAAGTTTTGAAAAAAAATTGTATTGATGAAAATTATCACCTTACTAATGTTGGGACACAAAAAGGGATTTTGTAACTTTTTGTACTCGAAATCATATCGCGTAGAAATATCCATTACACTCACAATAACATGGAACAACCAAATTACTTTATTTGTTAGGGAAAGAAAACGTTACATAAACACACACACACGCCCACGCCCACGCGCACGCACACATATATAT
>NNCF01129157.1:333307-565451 GCA_002313205.1 Laupala kohalensis
TGGCCACATTGATGCTAATATAAGAGTAATGTTTATTGATCGAAGATAATTGATAAAAATATTAACATAGACATACTGAGGAATTTGAAAACTAAGAAATTTTAAAGAATAATTGTTTTCTAACCCAGATTAAAATGCAAATTTTTAGCACTGCCTACATGGATGACGTTCGTGAGAGAATAGTAAAGGAAACATTGTTCATTGCAATAGAAATACTGCTAACTTCATTTAATTAACTTCATTCCCAAATGAGAGAACGTGAATGAACTCGAGAGAAACTCGCACTGTGCGCGGGACAAATAGAAGGTGAAGGACAGATGAAGACAATAGAACACAATCTACGTAATCTGATGCAGACTGCCAATTGAGATTTGCTGGAAGAGAAAAATAGCATAAATATAAGTAATTACGTAAGTATATGCACGTGTTTGGTTTTGATGGGAAATAATGAGAGGGATACATTGGTTATAATACATTTTAAGAAACTCGACTATTTTAGTCGCTCTTCAATTCAATCATGGTGTGATCTAAATTATATGCGAATGTGTTGTCTGAGACTATGAAGGAGACTAATTCCAACTTGACTCCTAGAAAATGCTACATGGACATGAATGGGAAATGTCTATCACACGATCGGCAACTATTGTACACATAAAGAACGCAATCTTCACATTTTTTACTAATATGAAGTTGTAATCGATGTATTCATGTGATCGTTTCGCATAACGACCGTTCAGCGCCAACTTTATACTCCCATTAGATCATTTGAGCGTATTCATCTGAGACATTCCCAGTAAATAGCGTTCTCAGGATTCACGTTTCTCTTCGTTTCAACGTCGCATTTTAGCTCCCGCAATCTTCGTTGCAAAACGGTTTCCGCGCTGCTTTCAGCCCTAATTACTGCAGTGATGTTTATCTCTATGAAGACTGTCGCGGCATCGCCTCCGGAGAAACCCAGTAGTCTTGACACTGAATAAGGAGAGGTCTATAGATTCCCACCGTAACGTAGTCGGTGGGTTGAAGATGGCTCAAAGTTTAGTAACACCACACACATTCGTGAGCACCTTTTATTTGCACCATTCATTACTTATTGTGCATTCAACACGTTAGTTAATTATTTACATAATTTAACACTAGAGTGTAATAAGTGTAAATTATTTCAATATTTACAGGAACCGACATCAAAAATGATTTCAGGGGTAAGGACCTTTCTAATACGTAAATATTATTCCTACTAATCCAAACATTCATGCTTCGATAATTAGCAAGAACAGCTACCCAATCGCTTTCAATTTGTTTTGTCCGTATTCCGATTTCAAAACATAATCCCTCCACGATCACATGCATTCTGATTTCCAGTCTCTCAGAAACACTTCCTTACATTTTTTGTCAGATTGATTTTTTTTTTCATTCAGTTTGGTACATAATATACATAACCTCGTCTACGATATACATCATTACATTTGTTAACCTTAGTGATTCATATTCATCCATCCCTTAAACTTAAATAAAAACGCAAATACTCTCCTCGCTCCTATCACATTCCCATACCACATGTGATGGGTCTTCATTTCCTTTCAAACACATTCATTCCAAGTCTCCTGTTTATACTCGCCAAATATGCATTAAATTTTCCATGCCAAAGCTGTCACATTTTTTGGTCATCACTGTGGTCGACATCGTTTTCTCCAATGCAAAATAAGCCCTCCTCTCCACTTGCTGCCACCACCACGAATTAGATCTTGACTTTATTGTCCGTTGCTATCGCCACCCACCTCATACACTCTTTGCGTTTCCCCCATTGGCAATCTCAATAATCCACAAATTCATTGCTGCTTAAGACCATTAAAGCCGTAACTCTACACAATTATCTTTTTACATTTACATTTAAATTACGCGTTTTATCGTTATTGCGTTTCTCACACTTTTCCAAATTTTGTAATCTTCTACTCTATGTATTACCTAACACTCCTTTTTTTTTAGAACTAATCGAACCATTTTTCTCTTTAATGTTTAGTGAAATAGTGTTATATCTTTTCTTCCATATTTGAAATTGAGTTTCGAATAATCTTAATATACGATATTCCAAAATTTATGAAGTGGTGATTTTAGGACTTAATGGTTCATTAGCTGATTAAAAGAGTGTATCATCATAAGCGTTTTCATTATGTTTACTAGAAGAAATGTTGAATCTAAAAGTTACGTTGAATTATAAAAACTTGAGTACTTGCAGTTCAAGAATGTTTATTTCGTACACGCAGGTACATGTAATGATCCGTAAGATGTTTTTTTTTCGTGACAGGTTTCTTCACGTAGCTTCTACTCCGTTGTATCGATATTCTCGACCGCATTATCGTGATGGGTGAAGCGCAGTTTACTAGTGAAGCTGATTTCACCAGTCGTAAGAACCACATTTGGGATTTTTAAAAATCCGTTCCACACATTTACATGTATTGTAGCAACGATTCGGCACCATTGTACGGGACCCAAGCGTTGGCTTCCCTGAAGGAAGAATTGCTAGTGCTGGCGTGACATCGACTGAACATTACGGAGAAGATCCAACGTCTTGACGACCGCAATCGCCAAAGTAACTCTTCTAGTATTTCCACTTAACGTCTTTTAGTGAATTATTGTTCAAGAGATTCCTGTAGGTTTTACGGAAGATCTCTTTGCACATGGCATGGTTGGAGCAGAAATGATCAGCATGCAGAAGGTCTTATTGAGTGTATGTGAGGGGACATACTTAGCAGACACACTTTGCGCCACCGACATCAGATTAACAGCTTCGAGCCGCTCTGTAATACACGCAAGTACGAAATCGATACCTTATACAAATCTGGAGAATTTTAATTGATTTGATTATGGGGTACCTTATCAAAACGTATAAACTAACTACCCTATACAGTCACTAGAAATGTATGAGAGGTTTTCTGACACTCTGTGCACACTCAAATGAAATCTTAATTACATTTACACTTATAATTGTAGCCAAGAATTCAAATATACTAATTGAGTCAAATACTAAGCTAACTTGGAAAACTGTACTGATTATCCCAAATCTGAAACATTATTTACAATCCTTATATATTTTTAATATTTGTTTTGAAATTTGAACGTCAATAACAAAATCCTCGCACTTCTGCAACCCAACGAAGTAATTTGATAAACAATGTGGTCATTAGGACCGCCATGTGTATTTTGTGAATCATAATGTTACCACAACTGACCCAAGAGCACCATGGTAACGAACATTACCATATGATCCTCAGCGTCACCAGTTCTTTTGCATCCTTGCCTCCAGTATCTTTTGTTCGTTCTCTCAGAAGCTTCCCACAGTAATGGAAGCATCGAGATAAGCGCCAAGCACTTGTTTCCGGAGTGCGCAGCCAACCGTGTCGGTTGCAACAGCAATTGCAATACAGCAGATCCAATGGACTCGGAATTCGCACGACCCATGTTTAAATGCACGAATGAGAGAATAATCAGTGTGCTTTTGCTCGTTGGTGAAGGCAGCTTTTGCAATGGGAGCGCGGAGGGAACAGTTGGAAAAAGCTCACGATCAGATGGCGGAACAGGAAATTATTTTATGTTCAAAGCAAGGATCGTTTTTTGTCTTAACGTCCAGGTTCTTTTCCCTGATTTTTCAATTACATTGAAATTACAGACCAATATAGTGCCTCCATATTATCTACATAATAAACAATAGCGAGTTACAGTATAATATTATGCTGGAAAATAATTTGGATTTCGTAGACATCAAGATAATGACAATCAAATTATGTGTTAATAATATTAAAGGTATTTAAACTATTCACTTCTCAGCTCAAATGAGATAGTTAAAATTAAAATAAAATAAAATGAATGAGACAATCAAAAACTAAATTACAACTCTTAAATGCATCAACAGACATATTTATCAAACTAAATATAACTTGCCCCAAATAGATTTATTTCTTCGCATTGAATACATTAAAAAACATTCTTATCCAATAGTTTCTTGGTAAAATCCCCAAAATGTTTTGTACAACTCAAGGATGCTTAAAAGTAGAAACTTGAAAGACAAACGCTAATGTAAACGTTTACATAAACATTAGCTTTTTAAGATAATCAAAACTTATCCTAATTACCGACAATTACTTTTTACAATTCACAAATCTTCCTAACAAAATATCAAATTATATGATTAACTTTTATCAAGAGATTATTTTCACTAATTTTTCCATTAATAACGGATTAAAATTCCAGTTACTTATTAAATTTTGAAGCATAATCATGTATGCGCAGAAACATTTGTTCACGTAAGCTTATCTGCTACATTCGCAAAAACATCCAAAATTTTAATTTTTATTGCTTTCGCGTCAGAAGTGAAAAGTTCTTCGAACAATATCGCATCAATACATATTAGTGTTGCATGTTAACGATCTTGTAAACATAAAAACATGTGTTTGATTAATGGTTTCCCTGGAGAACATAATGACTCGTACCCTCCTCCAGAAAGACATTGACTGACATGTTTTTGAACTGGCTTCGTAGCTTTTATTGATTAAAGGATATTAACGTTTCAAAATAGCATGCTTGAATTTTAATGACTATAATCAAATAATCTAACACAAGCGTTTGGGAACTCTGAACAGAGAAAGTCGCGAACGAAGAAATTTAATTGTAAGTTGATAATACTTCCCTTTCTAGATACTTATACCACAAGTAACTACTTAATCATTCTTTTTTCCCCTTTTTTGTTTTTATAAAATATGTATTATTTCGTGCTACCAGAGAAAGACTGAACTAGCACTACTTATAACTATATGACTAACAATGAAGGTAACGGTAGCTAGTGAAATTATATTGATTGATTAAACAAATGTTCTAATGATTTCCGATACAGATTATTAAGGGACGGTTCCGAAAACCGGTCGTATAAATTCCAAAATTCAGAATTCCCTAAAAAAACATTTGTTGGTTTTATAACTAAAGAAAAAATTCCTTTATTACGAGCATCATAATGTTGACAACGATGCAGGTCAACTATGTCTTGTAGAAGAGAGCATGAGAACAGTATTTTAAACATGAATTAGGAATTCCTTAATTTGACTGGACTCATTCTCAATTATTGCCCTCTGGCGCTCCGTATAAAAAGTTTCTACCCCATTACTAATCCAAAAGTTCTTCTTTTAATTAGTTGTGAAACATAAATAGCACAGCCACTTCGTTTAATGTCCACTACTTTCCTAGGAAACATTCTATGGACGCTGTAATTTTCTGACTACTGAGTAATAGGCGTAAATTTGCTACGATGATATGCTGAATATCACACTAATATGTGCAAAACTCGGAAACAATTTTCATTCATATTCAAAAATTCTAGTAATTATTATTCTGACGAACGAACTCAACCTCCTTCGAAAGAAAACGAACGGAAATCACAGAAAGGAAGATTTACAGGAGAATCTAGTGCCCGTATTTCTACTCACACTAACCTATTTCTATCTCCAGTCACATTCTTCGCATTATCGTTCACGGACTTAATATGATAGCGACGCACAGACTATCAATTTCCAATCCTAATCAATATCAAACCTCTCATCCAATTCAACATCGTCAATTCTGTTTTTACCCTACTTTCCGGGAGAAACGTCACCACCACTTCATCTTTCTGAAAACATGGTTATGATTTTCCTCTCTTCTATCTGAGTTATAACTGTCAACAGCGATTTCCCAGTTTCAACTCAATCCCCTTCTGTTCCTTGACAAGCGCCCCTATTCTCCCCACCTCTTCAACACAAGCAGCGCCATTCTTCGAAAAAAAACAAAAAAAAANCCACTTCCACCCCTTCGCAACAATGCTTGCATTACCACTGCCACTCTCACCAACCACATCAGCCCCTTCGTCCGGAACGAGACACGACCTCCGATAAATAAGTAACGACGGCATCCCTCTGCGCACGACGCCAATATATCTCGCGAGACAGCGAGAGAGTGCTTTGGCTTCAACCAACTTTGCACTGCTCTCCACGGCCCCCTCTACGCTACGGCTTCCGTTCCCCATTTATTTAAAACATCTTCGGTTAGGGAAGTCATATATCTCAGATATGACGAATAAACTGAAGAAGCATAGTCACTGTGTCCGAGCGCATCTCGGAGATATGGATCCGATTTCGTAATCGATAGAGGCAATTCCAGGTTTGTTACAGACTATCCCGAGAAATAAGAGTTATTGTTCGTTCTTCCCGTTGGTGCGGTGAAAGAAAAATATAATTTATTTGAGAGATTCCCACCAGAAGTACATTTGAAATGTTTTGATCTCTTTACACAGAATTATATCGTCTAAATTAGATAAAACACATTTCAGATAAATTGTTTATTAATCCTTTACGTCAAAACAGTGGACTATGTTGCGACCATAAGCATGAATCTCTTCAGATGCATCTACTTCAGAAGTTCAAAAATTGCTTAATAATATATCTGAAACAACAGTGTACAACACTCTTAATACATAAAACATTTCTCTCAAAACTACAGTCCAAAAAACCAAGACAGTCATCATAAAGAAACAAGTCTGCACATACAAACAAAAACTATGCGTCCTCAAAGGAGAGGTTTGTTAATCTGGGCTTTTTTGATGCAAAGTTTTTCTGGAGAGATGATTTTTAGTTTCCTAACGTTTTGTGGGTTGCCGAACACGAATCTGAGGTTCGATAACAAAAATTGACTGGGGAACATTTTTGAAGACAAAAAAACGAAAATTTTCTTTTGTACAGTTTTTTTTAATAAAATTTTTTCAGCAAAAGTTCACAAAACTACAATAAATTTTCTAATAAACAGATTGGGTTGAATTATTTGCGAGGGAAACAGATGATCAGAGAAACTAAGCGAAAAAATTATTTTAATGTTGTCGCGCTGTCGGTCATCACATTACTGTCGCACCTCTCGTTCCTTACATTCCACGAGCTCTTCTCGAGCTTGTGAGCTGGCAACTATACGTGTTCTTCATATTTTGTTTTTGTTACTACAGTCAAAATGTGTGAATATTAAATTGTAGTAATTATGAAACTTGTAGCCTATACCTCATTTTTATCCCAACTTCCTGGACTACAAAACATTTGTCATTTAGAAATCCCCTCTGTTTCGTTTATTGAAGTGAGTGTTTCAACATCTTAAATGTGGAAAAAATGTATATGACAGAAATAATATTGTAGTAAATTGTGGCAGTATTTTGCATTACCTCTACATTGCAAAGCGTTAAATCATCCGGTTAAAATGCCACATATAGAAACGAAATCAATTCGAAAACCATTACATAGCTAAACTATGCTTCGTCACTGATATAAATTAAGGATCGAGCGCAGGCGATTGCTTCCGCTAGTACAGCGGAACCACACTTCACATAAAAAAGGAAAGAAATTAAGAAAAATACACAGCAATGCACTAAGGATATTTACGAAAGTGCAGCATCAACTTGTAGTCATTGTTCCACACCTCATTGAAGTTTCAAACCACGTATTTCGCTGTACTTTTACTTCTCTTTTGGCAAAAGAAAAGAGAACGATATGAATCACTACCGACACTTCATGAATAAAACAGAATACTTCGCTTTCACGGAGAAATTTGCAACCATTGCAATGGTTTCCAGGACATCAATAGAGGTAAACTAGTGTTTGAAAGCTTCATTAAAAATATATCAGGTCTGTTAAAATGATATGAAATATCATGATCTTTACTTTTAAGTCTTATGAAAACTTGTAAGTCGAAGCAAGTTGGATTTCTCCTACATGAAATTGCCACGTACGTTCAACTCACTTATTTATTTCATTTTATATTTTCATTTAGTTGCAGTTTAATCTCTTATTCACAGATTTATTCTACAATAATTTGTTGCTCTGTTTCCAATACACTTAGAACTATTATATTTGACTTAATTTCAAATTTCAATAATTTCAGCTAGTTTCAAATATTTATAAACTTAACAAACATTCCTGTACATTCTTACATATTGTTATATTTTTAAATTTCTGTATTTCGTTTTATTTTAGACTGAAGATGCCAGCTAAGCTGGCGAAAGAACTATCGGAATAAATATTTTACTAGTATCTTTCATTTTTTCTTAAAAATGGATACTAGTATCGCCTCACCGAAATCCAGCAATGAAATGTACAGTTTATTGGAAGAATCACACATCATATTTCTTCCTTATAATGAAACTGAATAAATAACAAGTTTTAAAGAGGACGGGTATAATTTTAAGTTTAAACATATTAGCAATAATTACCATATGCTACAGAAAATGACTGCGGGTAAACGATCTTGTAATTACGAAAATACGTATAAATCGAGATAAATTATAATTGTGCACAAACGAGGTTTTTTATTTTATTTCTCAGATGAAACTTATTTGTGAATATTTACTTCCTGTTATAGATGTCAATGGGGCGTCACTAATTCTAAGACGAGCAAATCTCACATGTGCTTCCACAAGCTCCATGAATAATTTAACACCCCTGGAGAGAGCAACCAATCGATCTGGAAACACTTGACTAGAAACATCTGTCACTCCCACATGAGTTCTTGAATCTATCCACTTAACTCCACTGAACAGCTCTCGAAAGTACATTGAAAGTAGGTTTTAATATTAAAATGCAATCACCATCTCAAGTAATGTTGTAGTAAAATATTTAATAAAAAACAGCAAAAGGAAAGTTATTTAAATAAGAGTTAATAATCTAAAACAAATGTGAAGAAAGATACTTAATAAATGATTCATATATGAATCGTGACTGTAATAATTTGATATAGTAAGACGCGCACTTTTATGATTCTGCATATTTCAAAACAGTTTTTATGAGTTTGTTACGTGGGAGGTGTTGCACAGTTAGTGTTTTAATTATGTTAAACATATTTATTTTATTGTTTATCTTAGCTATTACCCCCACAAATATTTTGTCAAACACTTAGTGATGACGGAGAAAACAGGCAATAAAAATTCAAATTGTATTGTACGATATTCAAAGTTCGTAATATTTACTTTACAGTAAGAAGATGTAGTCAAGGCGGCCGAAAATGTCTTAACAAAGAACTTGGATAGTATGACCAAATCTTCTTTATACTATAACATTCAAATTCTCAAGTGTTGATAAACAAAAGAATTAAGAAAAATATACTCGAAAAGAAGTAGACTACAATAGAACGGCCCGGCATATACCACGAACGACCAGTACTTCGGGCGGCGTTACTGCAGAGTTTCTTTCTCCACGAACAGGTTTCGTTCTTGCGCTCAGATGTTTCTGTTGCAGGAGTTCATATGATACAACTGATCATCCAATGGAGTTCAGTTGACAAAACTGGTTGTTCGGATGAGAGACATGAACTGGTCACATGCCCGCATTCCCATTCTCCACACTGGCCGAAATCATTAAGCCAAATTATGTATTACGTAAACTGATTTAACGAGATAACCAACATTATATTTTGATTTATTTGACAAATTTTCAATTCATCCATTTACGCCTTTTTGTGTTTGTTCCGTCGCACATTTCTATCCTTGGCCAAGGCCAGGTCAGATTGAGGTTATGTTGCCGCATGTTCCCATCATCCGAAAAAGAACAAAATGAGTGCAGTTGCTACAACAAAAGGGCGGAATCAAATAGAGCTTGATGTAACAAAAAAAAGGTAGAAACGAAACCATTGTTCTGTTATAATATTTCGTTTGCAAAACTAGACAATTCTGTCGGTGATACCGAGCCCACTCTGGTTGTTAGTGACTGTTTGGCAAGATCAACTGGACTGTCGTCAGCAAAACGAGTTTGAGAACTGACACAGAATTCGGTTGTATCTATACAAGAGAATTCAGATGAAATTTATACTATAACATTCAAATTCCTCCGTTACAGAAATTGTACTAGTAATGGATCCCACACCGTTAATTGTGTGCATAAACCCACAATTTAGGAAGAAAATTTAGGGATAATTTTTATTCTTCAATTACATCTGTGATCTCGATAACGGAAAAATTTCATGCCAACAGAAATGATAATCTAATGTCATAAGTTGCAGTTTTGTGAAAATAGATTGTATGTTTAGGGAGCATGTTTCAAATAAGCTGATTAACACGTATAAGGCTTCCTGATGATTCTAACGTACATTGCTGCGAGGTAAAAATTTATATATATATAATTTTACAAATATTACAAGTACGTTTGGTTTCATTAAAATACAGGTATTTTTTCTCTGAAATCCATTCCACGAGAAATACATAAAATACATCCCAAACCTAAATTACACGATATAAGGATTAAACAATGATAAGCTCATTTTCGTCACTGATGATTTTAATCGCACTCAAATCACCTTGGGATTTTACTACTATCAAAGCCAATCATTATTCTTTTCAACTTATTCTTAAAACAATATTTACTTTCCTTGTTCATGAATTTATAAGCCATGCCTACGTCACAACGTGCTTTCCTGTCCCTTTGTGCTACCCAGCCTTCGCCGCAACCCATTCGCTGCTGCTGAGAGCTGTATCACAATATTTGGTCTGTGGCGCATTAAACGTGTGTTTGCGGAGCTGTGCTGTCTGCCCGCCGACACGGGTCTACTTCAACAAAACAGACCTCCGCGGTTGTGCCTCGTCGTTGACTTCGAGGTGGAAATTCGCGGCACGTTCCTAGAAAATTGTTAGATTGAAATTCTATTTTTTTTCCATTATTGACCACGAGGTATGATATGATCACACGATCATAATCATGTAGAGATATTGTTTCGCGCAAAATCATTTTCTTCTCTAGGTACAATGCTCTTCAAAAAAATTGCTTTCTTCTATTTGTTCCTCATAATGGAGGATATAATATAACTTCACGGATAATATTTTTGTTTTTGTATACTTGAAGAAGAGAAAGATATCTACAAGATGGGAAACACGTGAAGCAACAATATGAAATTAACATTAAAAATTATAAGAGGCCTGTGATGCTAGAGCGAAGAGAAACAGCTACTCATAAACATTGCCCATAATGTTTTCATAAAATCACTCCTCAGAGCACTAATTAAACAACCGGGTAAGCATTTCCTTGGTTGACGAGATGTTTCGCTTCCGGTTCTAAGTAATCCTGGAAGAAAGGAGTAAATTTTGCGATTGGGCAATGCAACTTCAAAATACATTAATTTTATTGTAATTATTTTCTTTCTAACACCATGCATTATAAGGTTTTGTTTCATCCCATTCCTTAGTTTCAAAGAGATCTATACTATGTGACGCTGAAGGTAGCAGTTCTGAAATTCTGGGCAGACGTCTGCATGTATAATGGAGTGATAGTTACGTCATAATCAGTTAATATACTAACATCGAAATCGCGTAAATATGACTTCCACGCCAATTCGTTCTGTCAGTGGCGTACAACCTCATTAATCTAAAAATTAATCTAAGATAAAAACTACTAGAATATTTTCCACAAATATTGATAAACGTTATATGTCATATAACATATCCTGTATTTATTTACATTTTCAATTTATACAATTTACACACGTTTATATTTAATGCGTATTTCAATGCTGTTACCAAAATCCAAATGAAAATTATAACAACATATAATGCATGCAATCACAAATAAAATATTTATAGATTTTAAAGTCATTTAATTTTTATCCCCTATCACATTTTTTGGAAAATTTGTACTATATTTGTCAGATAGTGGAAAAAAGGAAATTATTGTTACGATTTAAACTTAGAAGTTTAAACGAATGAACTAAACTACACATTAATTTTATTGATTATTAATATTATTATACTTATTGCGAGGTAATTTATTTCTATTGATTTTGTTTCTTACGTTACAAAATCTCTTTACGACATATCTTTAGTCCCAACCTCCTAGACAAGTCAACTATACAACTACATTAATATCTTGCAAAAACATAATTAACAATAATTTTTATCACGATTCATGTTGTACTACCCAAAACATCATTTCCATTTCAGTAAGAATTTATATTTGATTTCTATTAATTCGTCAGGTAGTTCATTGTTCAGCATTTTAGGTACGATGACTCACAATTCTCTTGTTTGTTTAAACGTTAAAAAGAAAAAAAAAATTCTGTCGCGCAGGTTATTAAATATCTGCTTGATGAACAGCTCATTCCACCCTCAAGAGTTCGTGTCGACAGTAATTTCCAAAATCTCGTGAGTGGATGTGTGAGCTCTCGTATTTCTCTCTTTCCTCCAACAATTTGGTCTCAGCACTAGTGATCTATATTCAGACAAGACAGCAAACCACTCATTCCCAGATCGAGTCATATTCACGTGAACTTCCTGATGAAAATACACTTTGTACGATCAGCAATCATTTATCAATATGCTATCAGTCATAAAAATGAAACTACCCGGAATTGAATTTTTTTTAAGGGAAATAATTTTCTCGTCACTAACCGCAGAGAAAACTTCCGTTTTTTTCTAGATATGAATTTACGTCAATGGCTGTAGATTCGTCAAGAGAAAGTTTAGTACTTACGGTTGAGAATATGAAGAGTCGCCTCTCAGTATTGTCCATAAAGCCACAACATCGTCTTTTGTCTTTTCGTCATCGTCTTGCTCCTTCATACTCTTGTAGGAATAGCTAATACACGACTTTAGTTTCTGTCAAATCACATTTCGCATAAAATTGCGAAATCTGCACATCAAAAATGATGTGTTGAAATATATTATAACGAGTAAAGAAATACCAACGTAGTACATTAGACGTACAAGCTCGATTTGTCATACTCAAGTTTGCTGCGAAGGTTTACTCAAGTCAGTTCACACTTGAAGTCCAGCCAGAAGCTGCAATTCTCAGTTATAAGGATCTTCCTAGCAAATATCCCTAATACTTGCTTTTATGTACACGTTGCAACTTGTGGTTCCCATACTACCGCAAGAGGGATGCTATGTTCAAAGCTAAGCTCGTTTACTGGCTCTTCCCTACTCTTCGAGTTTATGTACTTCCCTGGAAGATTGCAGAGGTAATTAAAATGGATAATATTTTGCTCAAAGTAAGCGTTCGATTTTCACGAACAAGTCTAACAACACTCGGAACAAAATGCCCTTCATCAGAGTATGTGATGTTGGAACGAGTAACAGGTTACACGATTGGGAAACCGCCACTGACGATAGTAATTCTACTCAAATGAATCGCTGACTGGGAAAGTTAAAAAAAAATATATTTCAGTCGCGGATTGTAACATTTTACTGCAATTTCGAAATATATGAAAAAGCTTTAATGTTAGAAATTATTTTGAATTTCATGAAAACTATCCCCATCTGTAATATTTTATAGATATTTTGTTTCATTCTGAGAGTATGAACCACATTTCACCATTTCGGCAGTGTTCTCTTTCAAGCTTTACATTTTTATATAACAATAACAATAATAAATTTATTGTCCAAACCGCGGTTTCAACTGCATAGGACTATGTGGAGGATAATAAACAAACTTACTCTCCGGAAGCAAACAAAGAGCCATCTCATCAATTCCAATCAAGGGTCCGAAGGCAGATTTACGCTTTACCAAAACTATTCGGCTATCATTTAATATATTCCTAAATATAAAGTAAATTATCCATTTCCACAAATTGGACAGCTACTCTTGCATTCCCTGTCGACTCAAAGGGACTGGAGTCGAGCATTCAATAACAATGAAACATGAGACTACCCCCAAAAAGAATAATATAATTTTACTCTGTATTACGTGAAAGCTGAAGTGTGAAAGGCTATTTCTCATCATGGATGGAACAAATACAGAGACCAGTAAATAGTGTACGAACTGTCCTCTTTTGAAACTCAAAAGTATATAGAGGTTTCATAAAGCGAAACAAACAAAAAAAATTGTTTCGACATCAGACACGGTATTCTAAAGATCTACATGTCATAAAAATTCGAATTAGTTATCAAATGAATCTTGAAATTTAGAATACGAATAAAGAATAGAACAACACATGAAATAATTAATTTGAAATGGATTTGTTTTTCATAAGAGGAGTTGGTGAAATATGTTAAACTCGATTGTCGCATTAATTCATTATGGTCGTAACACATCGCTTACTCTTCTTCAATCCAATCTTCATACAAGTCTCGGAACAACCCGTAAACATTAACAAAGTGGATTATTACTGTGGATTTTCCGAAGAGTACGAGAAGCAGATGATTCTTGACATAATCCTCTGAACCGTTACTGCCCTGTCTTTAGTTTCCCTATCTTTTGTAAAAAATTACATTAAAATCACCATGTCCAGTACGAATATGTTTCATCATTGGTGAAGTATCAAATTACTACTTCTTTCCGCATATCTAATATTTGGTACAGATTTGAAAAGGTCCCTCCCTCTTGTTTCATTCTCTCATCTAATCTGCCAACTGTACAATAACCAATTCACAATTTTCACTTAACTTACAGATAGTTCAAAATTGTAATCTTAAATCACTTAATCAATTTATTTTTAAGGTTGCGTTGCGATTAGTGAAGAGCCCACCCATACTATATAAAGTACCATTTTCTCCCATTTATTTTGAACTTAGATCCTAGATCACTCAGCATTCAACAATGTCATTACAGGGTAATGTTTTCGAATCGTCATTTCCTTTTCCGAACACTCTTTTTTATCTATATCTTCCTTTCTATTCCATCTCCGTGGCACCCCGAATTGTTCCACTTTTTGTTACGTATTCTAAAAAAAAATTAATTTTAGCTTCGTCTTCAACTAGGTAAAGTAACTGGATTATCTATGCAAATACTCTTTCTTATTGCGAACTCTGTTTTACTGCTCGCGTCGTGCCGACGAAGTACGAATCCCCATGTGCACCTCATTCACCTTCGCAACACCCTCGTGTCGTTCGTTGCCTTCTTGTATCCGGTCACAGCAGCAGCAGCAGCAGCTCATGTGAAAGTGAGATGACTGTGGGAGACGCTGCCGTTCAACAACGACGCTGACCGAATCAAGGACGCTCCTTTATATAACGCAAAGGTCACAATTATTCATCTACTAAAGTACGAAGAAATATTGACTTAGCGGAAAATATATGTTGGAAACGATGGGAGGAACAAAAATAGGCGTTCGTCAGATTCTATCTCCAGTATCTAAAGCATCAAAACCATTCTTCACTTTGGAAATTGCAGGGTAAAGGAAATGCCAAACGAACGTTTATTGGATCGTGATGATAAGGATTTTGGAGTGGATGTTAGACTAGATGATTTTGGAGGAGACCAATGAAAGGGGGTAAAAATATGCTACTTCATTCATTCATTCATTCATTCATTCATCTTATTTGTTATGAAGTGCGGTTCAGGTTAATGAGGATGCTCTTCCACCAAATCACTTTTTCTGTGTAATGGAATTTGAAAGAAGAGATATTATGTGCTACGCAGCTGGAAACGAAATCACAGTATAGTAGTTTGTTCAGACCTTGAAGTATAAATTGACATATCCAAGAAACATAATGGTGCTTTTTTCACTCCAAACAAGAATATAAACGCTAATAACATTACAAAATCTTTTAAAAAAATTTTTTTTTTTAACAGGCTGTTTATAACTGATTTTAATGTTCCATAGAATACTTCGTATAAAACAACCCTACCATCCATCCACACGCGAGGAAAGAATGGAGACAAATATTTCTCAAACGAACAAGTCTCTGTTCTTTTGTATATATTTAGCAATGTCAATTAAATATTTCACTGTTTCAACATTTTTTTTCTCGTTTTAACTTTCTCACCATGTGTCATCACACGGTTTTCTTCGAAATGTATAATCTTACTGGGAAAACCTTAATAAACGAATACGAATTTTCCAGATACATGACTAAAGCTCTACATTGATATAAAATACAACTATTTACAGATATTGGAATACCACCCATCTGTGAAATACGAAACCAATGCTCTTACCGCACGAAAACCCAATGAAACTTTGATATCCCAACGCAAAAAGACGATTATTCATTGCCTGACACAGGAATTACAGGAAGTCTAACATTGAAGTAAAATTTTTCACTTCCCGTAGAAACGTGGTTAGTTTTTTATTACTTTCGCCGTGCTCAATGCCCCGTAAACCGATCAAAAGAAAGCGAAGAAACAAGAACGTTGGTCTTCCTGTCACATGTTTCTTAAATAATTCGATGTTCTTATCGACATTATTTTCGATAAGAATAGTAACTTAGTGCAAAGTTTCTTTTTCATTTTGCTGCTAACCTACAAGAATTGTTAAGAATATGTACTAATTACTCACGGGGTACTATTCTCAAATGAGTGATAAGAGAAAAATGTTTTAAAAAATTTATAATAAATCATTGCACCAAATTGCAAAAAAAAAAAAAAATTTTTTTGTGAAATTGGAAATATAAATTATTCCAGACATATATGAAAAATACACCCTTTTTGGACGTATTTCTACACGTAGGCGCATTGAATAATTCATGCTTGTTATAATAGACGTTCATGTTAAAAAGATTTTGAGTGGTGATTTTTTTTCAACTTTTCTATTTAAAGAAACTCTCACTTCTAAAGTCAACTAAACAGTACATTTATTCCATTCTGTCAAAAAAAGGTTTCGCAAATACTGACTGTATTGTACGATCAAACACATTTGTGTATTATAAAGCCTTTGTTATTGATTAGGCACAAAATATTGAGACTCGAAAAAAACTGATCAAAACAGAGGAAGGAGCTGACAGGTAGGAAAATCAGATAAAGGGAATATTTCAAGAGAAATGGGATATATATTTGCAAGGGACAAAAAGGGGTTAAGCGAACAGAGAACCTTGCGTTATTGCGAAACGAAATTTTAAAATTACTCTAGTGTGAATAATATGGCTCTATAAGAGCTAAAGCGTACACCTTTTGCTATGACATGAACGCAAGTTTTTTATTTATGACGTAATATCACTTTATAAAAATAAAAATTATGCATTGTACGCCGACAGCATAGACAATGTTTTACTTTATTTAAATAGGAAATAAAATGAACAAAGCAAAGATATCGTAAGCCAGGTGGAAAAAGATCTGGAAACTTTGTTATACAGCAATGAGCTTCACAATGTACTACAGCCTGTCCAAAAATTGATTGGACGTACAAATAATGCATTAAAAGCTACCTTTTTCCAACTACATGTGATATTATCAACCGGATGTCCGGTAATGTTTTACGCCTTCTTCCATGTGACATCCCACCGCCTACATCGATGAAGCAACGTGTAAATTTTATGAAAAAAACGTTAAGAAAATAAGTATAATAAATCTGAGTATTTGATGAGAAATGTTTGATTTATATATTACTATGGCATGTATTCATAATAAATTTACTGTCAAAAAAGCAATTACAACTGTGTATGACCACATGGAGGACAAAAAATTAATTCACACTCTTGTAACAATCAAGGGACCATCCCAACAATTCCGCTCAAGGGCTCTCAGGCAGAGGCAGTTACAACATTTCAGTACTCTCCTAAAATAATAATACAAACAATTCGCTAAGTGTTATACTATTAGCGGAATACCAACAAATTTGGTTATAATAATACATAATATTTAATACTCAACATAAAGATGTGAAATAAATGAAAGAATTGCCAATAAGTAATTTTTTATAATATTAATATAACAATATAATAATAATATAGTAATAATAAAGTGCCTTTATTTTGGTGAACTCAGACCTTAAGGTCTCCTCTTCCGTCTAACCATTTAAAACATTTACATTTTAAAATACAATATGAAAATTGGGAGGATCGTATTTACATTTAACATTTATTTCATGTTTTATGGCGAAGTTCAGGCTATGAGGTCCACGTACCGTATTTTACGGACTATAAGACGCACTTTTTTCTTCAAAAAATTACCTCCAAAATTCAGGTGCGTCTTATACTCGAAATTAATATAAAAATGTCCAGTGTTTGATTTAAAATTCCCGCCGGTCTTAAATGGCCATATATTCGATGCCACGGGAAACCAATCACTATCAGACAACATTGTATTCAACTGGCAGCAGCAGTACACCGATGCGACGAACATGAGTAGCGGGGATTCACAAGCTTGCTAACACTGTCTCCCTCCCATCCCGCCATCAGAAATCCAGAACATTGTCTAGCCTATGATGCGTCATTGCAGTCTACGGTGCCAGTGAACTTAAAATTGAAATGATTTGTGTTATCGGTCAGTCCGTAAAATACGGTAACTAAGGGAGCGAGAGGAATTTGTAGTAGCGATAAGACATTGGTCTTCAATAGGTGAGGATAACCCCAGCTGAAAACCTCACCTAGTTCGGGCGACCGGGAAATCGAACCTGCGCCCTCCCGCACAGCAGAATGTTGGGAAAAGAGGATATTCCACAACGCCACCACTGTCGGTTTTGTCGGCAGTTAAAAGACACAATGCGACAACAGAGCAACGCACGTAATCACACTTCCAAAGGAAACTGTCTTCCTTGAGGACGAATGAACTTGAGAGAAGACAGCGACCTGTGCGACGGAAGTAGCCGAGAACCTAAACGACCAAAGGGAAAATCGAAGCGCTGAGAACGAGCAGAGGAAGGAGACCATGCTGTCATGAAACATGTGACAAGGAGCACATGACTTCAACGTATTTGCAAATAATACCTACCTTCCAACCTTCATGTAGCGATTTGCTTTAGAGTACACTGCATTTAAAGTAATATAGTATGTAGAAATATTCCCTACAAAATTCATTCTTCCCTAATTATTATATAAAACAATAAATTTCAAAAAATATAAACTGAAGTAATTGGAAATATCGGTATTACAATGGTTGACTACACACTTCAAGAATTCGGGGAGCCTCACTAAATCGAAAATACCGATCAATTATTGAAAATTTCGGTAGATATTTTTATAATTCATTCATTTTTCGTCTCTGATGCGAACTCAAGAATTTGAAATCTAGAATTCGTCCATACTCAAATCATCATTTTTTTCTGCTTCTTAACTCAAAATTTAAAAATGATACCAAAGAAATCAAAACACGAATTATCAAACATTTATTGTTGTATTGAAAGCAGAGTAATTAAAACATGAAAAGATTTCGTCGCCTTATTAAACATTACGTCTTATGTTGACAGAAGAATGATCGTATCACAAATCTGAGATTTTGAGAAAGTGATTACAAAACCTAACGTTTAATTCATCTCAGCAACCTCCTCTTTTCTTTCTTTCATTGAAAAAAAATCGCATTCGAGTGCTAAAAATCGAGTAAATTAAATTTTAAGAACTATTTTTTAATAAATTTTAGTTAAAAACTTTAGTCGTGCCATGACTTCTTTGCAGTCCTGGTTAAACAGTATTGAAAAAGTATTCCATCCAGGGAGAAAGCATCACCAAGAAGATGCCGCAAAGCTGAACGTAACCTCGACCAATTTAGAAATTGGCTCGTCTTCAAAGTTCAAATTCATTTTATGTCATGTTTCGATTTTTATTTTTACTTGCATTGACAAGAAAAATCAAAGTTATTCAATTTTTAGAGTTGCCACCCCACGAAAAAGAGTTTAATATAACTAACAACAGCTAGGAAGGGAGGGTGCTTGCAACATTAAGCGGTAAATTTGCATTGACGAAGAGGGGTTTGCGGTAGGTTTCCTCGGGGTACTCTCGTTTCCCCTGCCCATTATTCCACCACAACATTCACAAATTATCATCGTTCCATCCTAGAATAGACTGAGTCCGGGTACCGCATAAATATGAAAAGCGAACATAAATAAATACGAAAAGCGAACAAAATTTGGTAAGAGGACAAGAGTATTTTATAAGAGATGCAGAATACATCAAAAGAACATACTTCATTTCTCAACAATGCAATGCATGCTTCAATTTTCGATTCCCAATTTGATTCTGATTCCTTAAAATAAACTTATTCATATACTTACAATTTTTTTAAAAAAGCATAATTGTTTCAAAAGCATATTTTTACATCTTCAACATTTTGTATGTTTTCATTAATGGTTACAACTTAGTCAAATTAATTGTTTGTATACATCTAATATTGATCATTCAATTAGTTCAAATTGAAAGTTAAAATTCGAAGCCCAGGATCTATTATTTCATTTTTCTTTTATCATACAACTTCCTTTATGTGGTTGCTTTTATCTTCATTACCCATTCGGTTTCAGCGGCAGCAAAGTTCACAAAAACCTAACAGTGCTACAAATGGTATCTGTAGGAGCCTTTTTCATGAACACCGTCAGCAACAACTAATTTAAATATTTCTCCAAACGCCCAAAATGTAATGTAGTGAAATAAAAATATAAATTATTATTGTATTCCCGGACACAATCCAGTCTTAGTCGAAATATCGATATCACTAAGTTTCGAGGATCGACATTGGTACATCCCTTACTAAAACAACCCAAATTAAAAAATTAATAACAAAAAAATATTTTTTACGTTCAGAATTGTAGCGGTGATAGCAGCAGCAGCAGAAGAAGAAGAAGACAATGATGCAAAAGAGAAGGTACGTAGTGTGAGAAAGTCGATGCATAGTGAGAGTCTAACTTTGAAATAGTCTCCCTGACGGCGGCTGCGGGCGTCGTCGCTGCAATTTGAATGAATGGTGTCATGCGAGGACGAATGAGTCACCGGAGCTCCCTCCGACCTTGCGGATACCCACGCGAAACTCGAGAACGAGACAGAGAGATATTTCAGAAAGATACATTCAATTTATTTCCAAATGTCATGGCACGCTTATACGTATTCCTCTATAAAAATCAACAGGAAGTTGCAAATACTTTTAGAATCGGAAGAGTTCACATTTGAAATATACATTGAAGTGGAGTAGTTTTAAATAAATCCACGCTACTTTCAAGTCGGATCGTTACAAAAAACTTCTTACATGCTTTTGTTACTTTTATTTTTCACGAATAGCATATACTACAAATAAAATAAATATGCAAGCTGAAAATATCGAAACATACAAGCTACCACACAATTTCATCAACAAAATACACGCAAAATATATGACGCAAAATAGCACACAAAGTTAATATACTGTATTAATTACTATAGTAGTATATAAAATATATACTAATTACGTTGTTACTATATAAATATGTACTTCTACTATAACAACACAATTCTGACACGACTATTTAAAAGAATGAACGTAGCTTATTTCCGATCGCCACATGACAAATTCTCAAAATACAGTAAGAAACTTCCTCGCAAAAACAGAACATGAAAGATGTAAGGAAAATTCAAGGGTTCGGAGCCCCAATTGCACTATAGGAGACGATCTCATGGCAGCATGACCACCACCTGCATGTACGCTTCACAGCTTTTCGTCCGTGATTAAGATAGGTAAGAAACCATTGGTATCGAAAATACCCATTTCACCTTTTGAGGTAATTGAGCAGAAACATTATCAATATGTTTTATTATGTGCAAAGCTAGTGAAATAATTTGTTATAGTACACCACAATAAAATGTGAGATTTCCCTGATAAAAATCTTGCAACAAATGTTTTTGGGAACATTATTTTTTCTATGGGGCTTTAGGGCTCGTCAACGTCAAGGTCATTAGGGCCATTTTTGGGGGAACAAATTTGGAGCAGTTGCTAAGAACAATAATATTTTAGCAATAAAAGTGGAACAACATTATGTTCTAAACAAAAAATATGTATAACTGATACAAACACATTAGCAACTGATAAACAACTTAAAAACGAAACACTGCAAAAACTTGGTAGGTAATGCTAGAATCCCCACACGACGAGAAACAAATGCGCGAAAACAAAATACCGACGAGAGCAAAACAAACGCACCACAAAGACAAATGAATAAAAAGAACCCTAGCGATGAGAACAACGGAGTACAGGGGACACGATACTCGAATCGAGAGAGAAGTAAAAACTGTGACCGCAGAACAAGAGAGAAGTCTGTTCAGGGAGATGAGTCGGGGCCCTATTTTTTCGCAAGCACGAGTGCAGTCGGTGCTCGCAACCGTCGCCTCTAGGCGCCCGCCGCCGTTCGTGTAAATATACAGACGCCGAGGCCGCGGATGGCGAGCAATCACAATCGCTTCCCTTTGCCGAACTTCAAGCATCTGGCAGCGTTGTCAGGCGAGTTGCGGATGAGAGTGACGTCAAAGACCTCACATGACATAGGAGAGATTAAGTAGAACCAGAGTGCGTTATACAAGATCTCTGACGTGCGTTTAATTCATGAGAAAAAAATTTAATTTACCCGATCATAAAATTATTGACTTTCACATTCAATTCAAACTATACTCGCCTACATTGCCCACACCATTTCTGTTCTTCTACTAGCCTAATCACATACATTTACGTTTCCGTTATTTTGCCTACTCATCGGCCAACGCAGGACAAAATAAGCTTAGTTTCGTACATCTACCTTTCATGTGGACCACTTTCTACACAAGTGTGAGCTAGAATATGTTATTTTTGTTCCGATAGTGAGTCAATGTTTTCATAGAAATAGCCTCGTTTTCTCTCTCGCTTAAAAGCTCCTACTCGAGACCATGCGCGCAGATAGAACGTCGGTATTCTACATAGTTTCATTACTTCAAAAATAAATTGGTTTTCCTGGCCAATACGTTAACTTGAAAATTTATGGGGAAATAAATGTTATAGTTCAACGTTATAAATTATATTACCATAACGGTACTACGACATAATCTTAGTGTTAAGAATATACGTAACCGATTGTGACGTAACATAATTGTCCCAAATTTCAAAGGTTTTTGCACCCCAAATACTTTCCCAAGAATTAGTAAGAGTGACAAATGCTCTGGTACTAATTAATTTGCAATAGCTAAAACAAAACTATGTGTAATTTTTCTGACGATGTTAAAAATACTATTGACCGATCCGCTGTGCAGTCGATGTGACTCACAGACACTTCAAAACCATTAAGGAAGACGTATGTAAGGGTGAGGTAATAACCTAAGGTTATGCGTGGGAGTTACCACGTCGAGGTTGAATGATTAATAATTGAACTTACCTTCCTAAGGTAAACGGAGTTTTTTTAAAACTTGAAGTGTTTTAGTCACTTTCTTTTCAGGTTTCTCACTTTATCTACAGTTGTCAATATTAAACAGAAAAGGATTCAGGAATAATTACCGTGTATCTTTTGCCACTCGCTCACGGCTCTTTCTCCGAATGCGAGGACAAATCTGGACTGATGCAGACATCGAGTCCTCTTGCTTATGGAACGTATAAACGAGGTACATATTGCAAGATTATTAGATTATTGGATGCGAGAGACCCAGTAGAATAAAATCTTCCATTAGTGTAGCGATAACTATTATATTATTTAACACAAAAAAAATCATTCCTCCACACTTTTATACCTTTTCACGTTCAAATAGCATAATTAGTATCATGAAAAAACTTTTAAAGACAAATATTTAAAATAGAGCCTTCACAGCAGAATTTTTGGAATCTTAATACAAAAAAATTAATTAAAATATGAAATCACTTATCTGGAAAGAATAATGTCACACTTAAAGACCCCAATGCAAATACACTTTCTGCATGTTTTGGGGGCGGAATTAAAACGCTAGCGTTATTCTACCAAAGAAAAAATTCTTGAGCAACTCAAGTCACAGCATACTCTCTTAAAAATTGCAATATAAAAATACATCGTTCATTATAGTGTGGAATCAATTGTAGACACTAGGGAGTGAACTAAACCGAAAACCGATTTAGGATACTTATTTTTTTGAAATGGAAACTGCAGCTATTTGAAAACGTCGTAGAACATTAACATGAATAAACCTCAGAAATACTTTTACTCCGACAAACGTTCAAATGTAATAGCTTACAAAATTTGCAATGTTTCTTTACAAAGTAATTGAAATATCGTCTATATTCAAATTGAATGTTATACAAAATTTGTAGATATGTAAAAATATCTAAAACAGTATTTCGATGTTTTATAAAAATACCAAATGAGTACCGGCGACTTACAAGGATTTCGAAATTCTGTTCAAATAATCTACCTTCAATATTTATTTGTTTTTCATTTTTTCATGTTTATGTAAGCATTGTATAGTAAATCTATTAAAACAGCATGAGGTCGCGATCTAACATTTCCAGTAAATTTTTCATTTTTATTTTAAGTTGTGATAACGATTGTCATAAGAATTTTGGCAAAATTCAACCATATTAACATTGAATACTTTATTTCATAAATCTACTTTACTAACAATTTTTATGTAACTAATACGTAAAGTAATATCAATATTTCAACATTGACAAACACTATATCCGAATGAGAAAAAGAAGAAGAAAAATCAATTTTTGAAACAGTGAAGATAGCTTAATTTGAACGTGAACTTTGCTTCAATTATCATTTTTTTATCTGTATATTTGGGTGACCCAACAATGAAGAACGTAAACTTTCGAACAATAAATGGAAAGTGTGTTATACTTCGATTTTTGGTAATATTATTATTTTGGTGTATGTGAATTCCATATTCTTGTATCCCTTATCTCATTTTCGATTTCTGGATACAAGATGAAACCTTTGACTTTCACATCATTTGAATGTGCTACTTTATGGCCAGAAGTTATCCTGTCTCACAGAATGAGGACGTGTCGTAAAATTAATGACCGACACACCAATCACCAAACGGCGTTTGGATTATCTCACCAAATGGCACAGTGTCATAATCAAAAGGGATGATTCACTCACCAACGCAATACACAATTCTCGGAACCTAACGTGAGTGCACTCGGACGTGAGCCAGCTCGTAAGAGAAATCTGTAGAAAAGTTTCGGCCTTGTGGGTGGACTTAACGTAGCTTTGTAGATGCACGTCGCGAAGAAACTGTATGATGTCAGAACCGGCTTAGCAATACTTGACTTCGTCATCACTACAGAACATCCACGTGGAGAGGCGAACACTGACATATATAAAGGACAACTAAGCCATTTATATTCGTTTTTCCGCACTCTAAATATTACATCTTATTTATCATGTAATTCGATATTAAACAAGAGTAGGCCCTTCATCTGAAAAAGACACTGATGGATTGATTCATAAATTACATAAATTTAATTTATTTATTTTAAGCCTTTTTGGCGAGGTTCAGGTCATGAGACCTGCTCTTCCACCTACCGTTGGACTTGGGGAAAGGGAGTTGGGAAGGAGAGATGTTGGGTTGACGGGGAACTTATGGTATCGAACCGACATTTCTCTGGAGTAGGCTGAAAACCTCACCTTGTTTGGCCGAGCAGGATTTAAACCCACATTCTGCCGCTCAGCGGTATCGTGGAAGCGAAGACGCTACCATTCGACTACCGCTGTCGGTCAACCTCCGTACGACGGAATAACACAATCTTATGTTTCTCTCTATTGTTAATACATCTAACTAATTGTTAATTCCACCATATCATCATTTAAGAAAAAGACAATTCTTCTCAGCATCATATTTACATTAAATAAACAATGCGATGTTAATTTGATTTGGTAAAACATTTAAATAATAGCTTCAGACTTCCAATTTTGTGCAATCATATGCGCTATTTTAAATGAAAAATTATAGTAAGGTTATTTAACTAAAGAATGTATAAAGATTGGAATTGTTATTTCTGATTTGAAAGTATTTTGCTAATTGAAATTACACTTGTGGTCAGTCTTTCTAATTGTTACTGATCTACAACACGAATTCAAAAATTAAATCACTTACAGGTGTCAAAACGAGGGTTTTAGTTATTTCTCTCATATGTCGGTGTTAACAATGAAAGATTGTACAGATACAAGAGAAACCGAGTAGTCCATCACAGCAGCCAACCATGACACACACACACTGTGTTTTCCCAAGTTGAAGTTCACAAGTCTTGGCTGTTGGTGCTTGGAAGGATCGAGGAAGAGGTGAAGATAAAATACACAAAGACTCACTTTTACATGATGTCATCTTTATATTGAAGTTCAAGGATGCTATAATAGCTAATTACACCACACAGCAATTGATCATTCATTGGTGACAGGTACCCCAAGCAATTAAATCACGATTGGACAGCAATCGGTTACGTACAGGACTGTGAGGAAGGTCATTGGGCAATTTGTGTGGTTATTTAGCATGAATAATTCCATGTTTTCAATTAGGAGCCATCGAGATTTTGTAGAAAGAAGAAATTAGAATTACACTGAGCAACAAACACTAGAGAAACCTCAATGTGAGAAAGTAATTTTATTCTGAAGGTTACTTGTTATTTACAATAAAAAATTGTTACCGCAAAATTGACTAAGATATTTTGCGCGGGGATAAAAGGGAAAGCTTCTTCGTCGACGTATTCTGCTTCATTACAGTGTATTCGCGAGAATATTTCGGCAATGGAATGTGTAATACGAGTACACGAAAGTTTGTTTGCCCTTCTATTCTAAAATATTAGCCTAAATTATTACCGGTAAATTATAACATATCTCACATGACGTTTGCAGGACACTTTCCTCCACACACGCACGTGCGTACAGAAAAGAAAGAAGTTCAACGTACATCATACCATAACTGTCTTAAATAGCAAGACATTGCTTACACTATTAATAGTGACTGAAAACCATGCGTCACGACCACTGACAAGACCTCCAATCCTAACAAACTATATAAGACACCAGAATACTTAGAAACAAACAGCATCAAAAGACGAAAGAAAAAAAAACATGTGCGTGTATTCGCATGAAAACTATTAAAATAATGCGTAAAAGACGAAAGTATCATGATGACTTTCTTTTTCTATGGTACATTGTTTGTTTGAAGATCGGTATAATGTATTAGCAAGAAAATTGAGATGAGAAGTAACAGTGATAAACAGGCGCAAGCACACTAGTGACACTTCATGAAATCATTTATTTATAGTAGCACACTTCCGATTTAAATCCCACTTTACATTCCAATTGACACACACTTGACATTCGTAGATGATGCCCATAGGCAGTTGCAGCATATCCAAAATATCCTCTATAGCAATATCCAAAATAATGCTCCTGAACATAATGAGCAATACTACTCTAAAGAACGCATTAAACATTCATCCCACGAATTCAAACAAATAACGAAAGAAAGGTACCTTGGGAGAAAAAACCATTGAATAGGAATCCGAATAAAACGTGTATAGGAATCAAAGGGTCTCGTCACCACCTAGACGAATGACAGGCGATCCATCATCATAGCAAACACGCGTAGTTCGTATTTATTTATTTGATTTGAGTATCATGGTTATCGTGACCGGTCTTTCTATAGACAATGACATTACCAGACCCTCTATCTTATTACGCTTTCATTATTGATTTCCGTCTACATCACTTGGCCGACAGGTTTCCCTGAAGTTTCTGTCCCTGTTACGAAGAGACGGATGCATTTTCAAATATATCTCAACCTTACCTTTTTTTCCCCTCAGCTTCTTCCTCATAAGTGCCATATTTTTAGGGTTAAGCCCAGGTCTGCGAGGAAAATTGAGAAGTAGCACACAACGCACGAATTGGCGACTCGCGCGTTGTAAAATCGCTGTCGTGATAGAAGTGTCACTCGTCAGTCGAGATACATCTGAGTTTTATGTATTTTAGTCCCAACCAAGCGTGAGCAGGGGCAATGAAGAAAACAGTGGATTTGGTGCATGGAGGGCGCCACCTCATCATGCCGCACAACTGTCCACACAAAATGTATGTCAAACTGCATATGTTAAGATAAGTGATGGTGGTGTTGATTTGGGATCTTCTTTTGCAGACTATATTCACAACGACTTTATTACAGATGGTAGAACTGACATTCTGTTAATTTTCCTTCATATCACTTAAGACACTTCCGTTCCCAAAACAATTTCTCGAGTACTTCATAGTTTATAGTTAAACTAGTTTTGTGAGATTTTTTGGCAGTGAATTTATACAGCGCAGTTTGACCGATTGTCCTGAGGGATTGGTGTGTGCGCCCATTGCGCATTCATCTTTCTTTCTTTCATTGTTTGATCGATCTACCTTCGGTTTTCAGCACATTTTACAGCGAATTAAATGTAATTGTTTGATTTCCTCAATGTTTCCCCGTTTTCGTTGGAAGAGGGAGCTGATAGAGGACGCACGGAGAACGTCCCCGGGCAAACCCTGGTTCCAAACCCTCAAAGTTTGAGTCATTGTATTCCCTGCTTGGCCTCCCTATTTGGTGAGAACATGCAGCAGCAACGCCTAGTGGAAGCTGAGTAATGACATCAGCGTATGCTCCATCTGCTGGATCTTCCACGAACGCCAGAGCTAAATTCATTCTCGAACGCAACTCCACGCAAAGGAGAGGGCGAACGGAGGCGGAAGCGGAGGTGGAAGGAGAAGCGGAGGTGGAAGGAGAAGCGGAGGTGGAAGGAGAAGCGGAAGGAAGCTAAAATACTTCAGGCGATGTGGAAGGAAAGGCAGCGGTTGGCAAACTAGTACATGTCCACGAAATTTATTTTGCCACTTAGCGACCATAAGTTTTTCTTTCTCTGTACGTGAGAATTGTCAAATAAGTTACAATAACTGTTGTGTTCAGTCATCCAGAATGACTAAACAAACAAACAAATTAAATGGATACGTACTTGAAAATATTGTTAGTGCTAACTGCAAATTAATATGTGGGCTACAGAAATGGGAAAATTTGCGGATCACAAAGGAGTGAGGTCCATGAACAAGCACTTCACGTTTTCACTAGATCCAACGTGTGTACTCTAAACAACTGCGGTTATTGAACAATGAAGCAGGTTACATTTCGGCGGGAACCCACAGCGTTGCCACCACATCAAAACCGCTATTGTAAGACCAGGAGTGAATTTCAAAAAAATTACACGGGAGTGAGGCGTGAAATGACAAAGGAGTGACGAAAAAGTCGTAATAAATTATTATATGTGCCATGGACATTGAATCAGTTTATGTTAAATTACCGAAGTCGTTTGCATCAATATACTGTGCTAGCAAAAAAATTGAAATATTCGAACGTAACTGGAATGGGTGTTTTGGACATATCACAAAATAAATACTGCTCGTCCACTGAAGGTCGTAAGTCTGGAATTATTTATTTAGTTTTGGACATACATGTATATGTCCCAATTTCTGTACAATAACCCAATGTATTGTTCTGATCGGTGCTCTTGCACTATTAAGCAGAAACGTTTTTTGAGTTATTCCTTGCTTGTAGAATAATTTGCATCAATCTGAATGCGTACGTAATATATGTGCGGAGACGTTTCTCATAAGCGAGCAGTCTCCCAGCAACCCCTAGTGCTGCAAGTACGAATGCACAACTAGGCTAACCAGTCGACTAGGCACCACTCGACCTAGAGATATCCAAGAGAGTAGATGTGTATCAATTGGAGGAGGAAAATTTCTACTAAATAAGGGGTTCAAGACTAGAACCAGTA
Source organism: Laupala kohalensis (assembly GCA_002313205.1). Lineage (NCBI taxonomy): Eukaryota > Metazoa > Arthropoda > Insecta > Orthoptera > Trigonidiidae > Laupala > Laupala kohalensis. The sequence goes on from NNCF01129157.1 coordinate 362,671, forward strand.
GACAAAAATATCAATAAGAAGATAATAAAGTTAAGCAAGAGAAATGGAACTAGTCTGTCAAATCTAAAATTATACATTCATACTTCCCGAATGTAGTATTCTCGAAAACAAGAAAATGTTTTACACCATCACCAGAAATCATCCAGATTTTAACTTGACATGGAATATTCAAAGATAGGCTACATCAATTCTATACCAAAGGCATACATGAATACACACATATACATACATGAATGTATGTATGTTCCACAGCAATGCAAGTGGAGTTTTTGATTCCAAAATCGAATTCCAAGGTAACAAGATGTGACATTAGAAACAACTGGGAAAAATATGGCATGTTTTAATAGGGTGTTTGAATTCAAAATTCATCTCAGAAAAATTTCTTTATTATTTAGAACGGTAGATGTCACTTTCAAGAAAATTTAATATCGTGTTGGAACAAAGGAGTCACATTTCCACCCATCTGGTTGTTTCACGCCTAAATTTCATGTAAGGAGTACAGGTAACATTTTTACGAAAAACGTACCATCATGAATGTGCATAACTACCAATAATAAGAAAGTATGCAGTGCTCCTAACCTTTCACCACAAAAATATATTATCAACTTACAGTTTAACTTTCTCTTAGTCGGACATATGGGTCGCATTGCTCACGGAACGCGGCCAACGAAGACGGGTTTGCGATGAGTGAGTGAGTGAGGGTGCGGAGCCTTAGGTTATGCTAATACAGCAAGAACATCTCGGAGGAGGCGGAGAAAAAACAGTACCTCTTGCAATGCGCTCACTGCGCTACCTCATGATAATATAATGTTATTTCAAGTTTTGCTTACTCTCATTTGTTTATATGTGAGCAGTGTTTCTTCTTTTGTAAGCGATAAACAATTGGTAACCTTTCTTTGTTTTGCAGTCCAGAGAAAACCAATACAATATCCCACAGAAAGGTCTAGTGAATCAAAGATGGGGTTCTCTGCTTATGATTTTACAAGAACCTGTATGTTACAGAAAGTAAAATAGGGCTAAATAACACGTGATTTATCCCCAACTCATTTACTAACTGCACTGCTTTTGTTTCGTTTTTTTTCATCAAACAGAAAAAAATAGTCAGAATCAAGTACGTAAACGGGAAGAGGCAACTAAAGGGTCCCGGACCCCTCCCGAATTAAAAAAACAAATCCCTGACATTTCTTTAGGTGCAAAAAATATTGTTAATTAACATTAATTAATTAATCAATCAATAATATTGATTACAATACTGAACGGTAAACCAAATTTACAATATTGAAGACAAATATAATTGAAATAAAAGTTAAAGAAAATGTTAACTTCGTTATTTAACGATTACCAGATTAAAGCTTTCCTGTCCAGTTATGCTCGTGACAGTCGGATAGCAGAACGAATGGATGTTGTGGAAAGCAGTCAACTGGTCGAAACGTTGTCTATAATATTTAGAACCGCATACCCTATTTGTATAATATATATAAAGACAACCAGAAAATAGGAAAATATATCAAAAGCATATATTTTTCATTTTCGTTTAGAATATTAAGTGTATGGTTATTCCAAATCGTTTAATCAAATAGTTACTGAACCGCTATGATAAAAAAAATCCTAGAAGATTTCTATGACATTCACATGAAATCTGAAAGTTTCTTATACCTATACGATATGGCGAAACGATTCAAGACGTTCATCTAACACATCTCTCTCAATCACATCAATAAATTTCAAGTTTTACTCCTATTCTTGCATAGGAATCTGCGAGTTAGAAGAAAGTAAAATGTTGCAGGATGGGCAATAGCAATTCCCTAACTTCTTTCCGATGAATATTTTTTGAAGAATATTACGATGAATATTTTTTTACATGTTAACACTATTGTATACGATATGATACGGTTACAAAACAACAAACATCATGCAATTAAAATCGAGTAATATTGGAGGGACATATAACATTCTCATTTAAAAAATTCGATATTTTAATGTTTTAGTTCCTACAATTATTTTCATGTTAATTCTTCATATTACTAAATACTAAACTCTATGAATATCGCTTAAATGGTGCAGACCTATAAGTCACAACATTGACAATTCGGTAAACGACATTTTGCTTATGTGCATGAGAAAAGTAATTTCACATAAAACAAAACAAGTGCTCGTCTATGTTGCTTTCAGCTGTAAATCTATCGGAGTATTCAAACTACTACTAAGTTTTCATACTAGCAAAACAAATTGATGTTACCTCTTATAGACAGTACTGATGTTGGTACTGACATTGAAACAAAATCCTGTAACCCAATTTTTAATGGCAGGATACAGCAATGAGATCAAACTGCAAAAAAGTTGTAGGTACATAACTTTAATTTTAAATGCTGCCTTCTAACTTCATAATAGTCATGAAAATAAACTTAATTGAAAAACTTTATCAATTTTTTGGAGTGAAAACAAATAGAGCAAGTTTTTGCAGTGTCACAGATAAGATAAATAAGCTTGTTATCGGTTCTCCTATACCTATTCAATGAAACGACTTTACGACAAAGACCTAAAACATGCAAGATTGGAGGGCGAGAGATAAAAAGCTCAGAATACATGACGTCATAAAACTCTAAGCATTATTTGGGAAGATAGGACACTTTACATTTCAAAATAGAAGTACCGAAAATATTAAAAAATGTTAAAATATTTTGTAACAGAGGTGGACAATTTTTAAACCAATTTTCAATTTTCCAGAGGATAAGTTGAATGCAAATATATTATAACAGATGTAAGACGCATATAAAAATTGTTGTGACACTGCAGAGAATAGGTTATGCTTATACAGCTAATACAGCAGAGAAGGCAAAGTGGAGCCAGTAAGTGATCTTTGTAAGAATGAAGAACAATATTTTCCGCGTAATCTATAGTACATATTTGTGAATTATTTTTTATGTTGTATTAAATGTAAATTTGCTGGTATTCCCTCAATATCGTAACAAGTGTCGAACTATTTTTATTCTTATCTTAGGAGTGTAAAGCTGAAATATTAAATCCACCTCTGCCTTAGGACCCTTAATCGGAATTGATGGGAAGGTTACTTGCTTGCTTCCGAGAGCAAATTAGTTATGTCCTCCATGGTCATGTGCAATTGTAACTGCTTTTTTGACAGTAAATTTATTTATCATGGATTATATTGCACAATACCGCAGTACATCAATCTCTTATTACACCAAAATCTTACTTTATTTTGAATAAATGTTCAGATGTCAAAACCGTCATACGCTCGTCTAATGCTGAACCAGTAATGAAGTTAAGAAATATAGCTGAACCACTAATGAAGTTCAGAAACAAATTAGTTTCTATAAAGGGGACCATTAATTTAAAGAAAAAATTAAAATAGGAGAGCATTGCATGATAAAAAGTATTTTTGAGAATAAAATTTAATTAACTTTTGATTCTATCATTGACAGCATTCGGAAAACGTCTATTTTACTTTCGCTCACGTCCAGTTGTGCTCTCAGAGCTATATCCTGCCGTCACAGTAAACGGATTTCCTGCAGTTGCTAAAAATAAAATTATTATTTTGGATGACGAGTGTACGGAAATTTTAATGTCAGTAAATTCTTTTCTTAGTTTCCTGTGTTGTCGTTATACATTATATATTTAATAATTCAATGACGGAATATTAAGAATATAAGGAAATTTCTCAATGTGCAAATACACTACTTCAAAATAAATAATTAAAGCATTACCCCTGCAATACTGTAAAAATTCTGCATCTTTATACAAAAACGGTTTATCTATTATTTATAACACTTTAGGACTTCATATGGAATCAATCAGACTGTTCGTTAGAATCGTTATAACACAAATAGCAGCTGCGCCATAACTCCTCTATTTGGTGAAATCTTTTCCGATTTGTGGTGTAAAAGACGAAACGCAATGAACTTCATATTTCAGCCCTGAACATACTGTTTTGACTCAACGAATTAATATTGCCACGAAAATAAAAGAAATAAAAATAGCACATATTTTCTAATTTCAAATTCGAAGGCTCGATAACGGCCACCCGACAATCATGAGATTGATGCATGACCGAAATGAGATATTTCTTATAGATATAGACCCTACACTGTTAAGGATTGAATTGATTTGGATTTATTTTCGTTCATAAACTAATAAACGCGTATTAAATAATATTAGGCATTTCAATTGGGAACAATATATTCTCTCATATGTTCAGGTCAAGTTTTCAACTATTGACAACATTCCAACAGCTAACATGCCTCCTATTTTATGAATCTCCCTATGCTTTTGCCATGATGAATATGTTTGTAATCGTAATGTTAACAAGATATTCAAAGAAAATTTGGTTTGAACGCAAAGAAAATTATATATATAAAAAAAAAATTTATTTATAAAATCACTTAAAATCATTGAATTATCGAATGGGCCAAATACTTGCTTTGCGACCCTGGTTTCTAGTCCTGTGTTAACGAAGTACAAGGGTATAATTAACTTGTTACATAAAACCAAGTATTCAAGAGCTGAGCACAAAGTTAACAGAAGTCCCATGGCCCGACCGTCTCCCTAGGGAGTATGCAACGACGCTCTTGCAAGATTGAAGGAACTCTACACCGTCATTCCGACGAGGCGCTCTGTCAACGACGCGCCCCAGATGGCGCTATAAGCACGTCTGTCGTCAACCAAGTTATATACCCAGCGTTGAATCTTCCAGACAAGATCCAGGAAGTCGCATATTTGCTTGCTGTATGTCAAGAATCAAATTTGAAGAATGACAAGAAACATCCTGCAAATGTTAAATTAATACAAAAAAGGGAGTGATTCTATATTAAAGAAATGAAAAATATCCCGCGACATTTAATGAAGAAGCAAATTTTGTACCAAAGATCTTGATAAAAGATGTAAAACAGAATTTTAGAACATTCGATGATGATAGGAAGATAAAAACATGTAAAGCAATGAGGAAATGAAATTTTGTTACGAATCCGCGTCAAGAAGCTCATATCGAGGCTTACAAAGTAGAATAAGACAGTAAAACAAGGGAACTGTATTGTATAAATAAATTTTACGATATTGTAAAACACAGTAATGTTTTTAAAAGTATGATAGAAAAAAATTACTGATTTCATTAGTATTTTTGATGCAACCGTGAAACAATGCAATCATATGGATATCTGATAAAACAATGCAATTAATGAATATCTGATAAAACGTATCAACCATATTTGTCCATCACTGAAATAATCTTTTAAATCCAGAATTATGAGCCATTTGAATAATTGCATTCAAGCTCAGGACAAAGCACATCTCCCATGCATTCCAAGTTCTGAGAAAGCAACTATTAAGGCATGTAACTCAAAGAGCAGCAACCTCGGATGCATAATGATATGAAAACAGCTGAGAGCTAGTCGCGAGCAGAGCGAAGGCAGTAATGTACGTCTTCTTGGCTCAACTTATGTCAGCGAAAGCGGAGGTCAAATTTTACAGCAGGAAGTGGATGAGATAATACAGAAGATTGCCAAAGCTCTTAACAAAATTGTCTCTGATAATGAATATTTCACTTAAACTGACAAATAAGAGGGGAAAAGTTGTAATTCTTTCGTATCAAAATGAGGTAGTAATTTATGAAACTACGCATTGACATGATCGTGGTCAAATTTTCTGTTATAAATGTGCCGAGGGAAGGGAGTCCCAGGTCGCCGTGGTGCTCTCTCGGGGATATTAAAAAGGTGCTATAATTGTCAGTCGATAGCTTTGATGGAAAGGAAAATTGGTACTTTTTTCTAAGATTCTGCTTCCAACATTTTTAAAACTGTCGAGCGCTGAAACTTGACGTTTCGGTTGCATTGCTGTAGCCTTCTTAAGAACGTTCGAGATAGAAACCGAGCGGTACACTAAATCGTGATCTAACCTTTGAATTCCCTTGTATGAATCCATCACAGTCATTTAAACTTAAAAACTTAAAAAGAGACGATAATTTACAAACGCTCCGCAGTTGAGGTTGACTGAGGAATTGGTTATCATGTCTAATCGTTTTATGTCGTTTGACATGGATACAAAAATACAAATCTGACCGCCGCAACCACTCGAAATAGCCCAATAACGACTCAAGTAGAACGGACAGTCAAATTACCCTTGTTAACAGCGGTAAAGATGGTCATCCTTACAACCTAATTATAGGACAAGTGTTCAGCCTAGAAGACAAGAAAACAAATTATAGCAGTATGGATGAAAACATCTAACAAGTACTGACCATTTTCATATCACATACGTAATGAGACACCTCGTTTTTAAACGCGGTTGTGTATGAATGAATGCGTATAACCTTACATTCCAAAACATAGTCTCATTGGACGTAAACAATTAAATGTACTGGATCCTTCATAACAGAATGACCAAGATGAAAAGAGTTATTTAAAAATATGAGTTCACTTACGTTCAAGAAGTGTCCAGAAGTGCACTGGCCAGAATTGCGAAGTTACAATCAGTATCTCAACTGGTTTCATACTTTCTTACATTTGAAATAATTAAAATAATAACAGGGTAATAATAAAAATTCAGACCAAAGCGACTTTAAGGGTTCGATATTTTTTGTAAAGGGGAGCGGATATTCATTTAGAGAATGAGACTGTCAAAAAGCAGTTAGTTTCCTCCTTGGTTTTTTAAAGCGAATGTAGTAACTATAAAACTCTAAGTAAAACATATTCATATCAAAAATTAGTTGTAAGACATCAGAGAATAATTATCCGTCCATTAGTTCTCGAGATTCTGAGGAAACGCAATCAGTTCCGCGCATATTTCCTGGCATCATATCAGATTCCTTGAACCTTGTATCTAAAATGTGTCTATTGTTCATGTGATTATAAAAAATTCTTAGTATTTTATTTGAAGCAAAAAATGATTATAAAGAAGAAAGTGATATACAGATTTAATACACACTATATGTTGTGGTTTGTCCAACAGAAAAGATGGTCTCTAGGGAACCCCACGAAAGACGTCCACAACAAACAAGATGCGGCAGTTGGTCAGTTAGAGGCGCGCCTAATTATGCGGTTAAGCGCTCCCGTTACCTGTGGCTAGCGGCTGCCACTGCGTGCAACGACAACAGCAAAAGAGAAGGCGATGGCGGCGGCGGGAACTATGAGCTCATGTCTTGCAGCAGGTGGCTGATCTCAGGAGCAAACACTGGAGAGACTTGCTAGGGGTCAGAAGGTTAAGTTCCACACCCTAATCGGTTGCACACTACAAATTATGAGGTAGCTCCCTCGTAAAGTGTTCTAATTGCATTTTCGTAATATAATGTCATCAGGACAGGGAAACTATTATTATCATACCTTTTTATTGGAATATACGGTTGCAATTAATGACGGAGTTGCATTGCGTCTGACTCACAGATTAAAACTTATTACATCTTACTCAGATTACACAAACTCATTGTAAAGCACATTTTTACTCCAATTTTTTTTATAATTATCACGTACGATACAATGGAAAACATCGTCATGATAATTATCTATATTGAGGCTTGGATAAAAACCTGAATTATAGTAGACAGGCGAGAATGCGCAAGGCACAGTCCAGATTAAACGTTTATCGTAGCTTGACTGGGCTTGAGCGTTCACATCATCTGTCCAGCATTTGCAAAAACCAAGGGCCTGTTCAAGCAAAGATAAAGTTCGCATCCCTCGTACCCGTCTAGTCTGAATCGAGTTTCAAAACAATTCAACTGCATTGTCATTGTTGAAGTACTCTCGCTGTCAGTACAGGTTCCTAAACCACTGGAAGAATTCCTCTTGAACTGGTAAGACAAAGTGCAGCAGAGAATTATACAATTATGAATAACTGATGTATGGGTAAAATATTTAACATTTTTTGAAAATTAGAAAAGACGTTCACCCGACAATGTAGGAGTCAATTCTGCTGAGCGTTCTTATAATTCTCAACTCAACTTTCCCTCACTCCATAACGACTTTATTTTCGTTTTGATATTCCAATAAAGATAGCTTATTATCTATGTGATAAGTTTCTTTTTCATTTATATATTTTAAGTCATGTCTTCGTCGTGGTTCATTCCAAGATATATCTTACATTACATGACATTTTACGTTAATAATATATAACAAAACGTTCTGTAACAGTTTATTAAACCTTTTTAATTTTCATATTGGTGCTATACATATTTATTGAAAGCCTCATAACTGTATGTTATTTATGTGATCGTAATTGTTCACATGAATAAACGAACAAAACAACGAATGGACTCAGCTCGATCGCCAAAATGTGGTCTGTCTGCCGCTCGCGTATTCTCGGAGGCCCGAAGGTGCACGCAATGAGGCGTGTCCTGTCTATGGACAGGGGGGGGGGGCGGTTAGTCCGGGCGGTTGCTCGGCCTCAGGGCACGCACCTGAATAACGGGAAGTGGAGACCGGCACAGCAGAGCAACCGGAGGCAAGCAGCTGATGAAGCCCAAGGCATTCCATCCCGCTGCATGAGTGCTACACTGCATACCTATTAAACGGATGCATCTAGTGAGAATTTGGAAGAGTGTCACTTACCTAAGTGGTTGTTAATCTGCTGGAATTTAAACGCGAATCTCCTATCTTCATTATATTTTAAATATTGTTACACAATACTTAGTATCCATTAAGAACCTTGCGAGATCACATGCAGTGACTCATGATGCAAGTATGCACTTGAACAGCTTTGTCCTTAGGAACGGGTGAAAGGGTTCATTTAAAATGCTCTGGATTCAGAAACAAACATGAGAAGTTCAACTATAGTAGTAAAAGTTAAAATATCTATAGAAGTTTTATAAAATATAATTTGTTAAAGTTATTAAAGTTAAAGCGATTTTAAGAATATGTGGTTAGCAAGAGTTCTTTTTAGAATGGGAGCAGAAATGGGTTGAACTTTCCATGCCGTCTGTCGTTTGAATAATAACTTTTAGTCCATTTATTTTGATGTTTTACGAGAATTTGCAGAGTTTCGCAAGCATTTTGAATTAATGAAATTTCAATAAACTAAAAAAATGTATATAACTTTACGACGTAGTGATCTTTGAGCTCAAGCTTTAAGAAGTCTGAATACCAGAATCTACTACATACAGTTGTCAAAAAAGAAACAGAATAAGACTCAATATTATTGTCTGATACCAGAATAGTTTCCTTGGTATCACACAAATCCTGGGATATTCCAATAAGAGAATAATTTTTATCTGAAATAAGTGATCCGTTTTTTTTTCAGCATCAATGCACATTCACAAATTTGAAGCCATCCGAAGATATCTGCGTATTGATAGTGAAAGGTCCCATGTTGCCAGAAGTAGAACAATAAATATCCTCATGTACTTATATGAGGTGTCTTTCGTGTGTCATCTTTTTATCGATAAATGCAAAATTGTTTGTAATCCTAGTGAATTTGTTACAGTAGATGAACAATTAGTTGGCTTCCGCTGGCTTTACCCTTTCAGAACGTACATGCAAAATAACTGAACAGAAAATTATACATGGAATTATATTCTAGTGTTTATGCCGCCAACAACAACAACAACCTATGAGACTGTTTCACAATACAATACATGTAGCACCCAACGCATACATTATTTTTCCAAAGATGCATCCTAATAACAATAACAGAAATACCAAGACCATTTGCGATACATGCTCCAGTAGTGTTTGTAAAGAACATTCAGAAATTTTAACAATTGTAAGTTTGTAACAATTGCAAGTGAAAAGTTAATTCTTTACTGTTTTTTTGTAAAACTTAATATGACAATAGATTAAACTACTTCATCTAAAATATTTACAGAGTTGTTGAAAATGTTCTGCATAATATTTATATGATTTTTAAGAAGGAGACCTCCGAGGCCGAGAAGTGTGCATGTGTAATAATCACGGGTTAACGCAACGAATAGTGCGTGCTGCGCCGTTTTCTGCTGTGTGCTTCGTTGTTCGTGTGTCGGCCTCTAGCGTTTCTTGACAGCTATCTCCGCCACAACGCGCGGACGATGTTGCCCAAGGGCATCCACCCAAGGGCGTAACGGAGAACGGATTTCACTGTCGTTCGGTCGAAAGGAAACTCACACTAGAAGCAGTAACCGTGACAGAACGATAGAGCGAATGAGGTGCTAGGTAAGGTAAGGACGCAATGGCTCAGAATGGGTAGGGAACGAAATGAAGTGGAGTATCAACATGTTTTCATCAACCGAGGGAAGATAACAAAGAAAGGAAGTTGTATAGATGTGATTTTCTGATTAGTACAAGGTGAAAGAAAGAGTGGAGGAGTGAATCTTCGTCAATTAGTGTGGATTTCAATGTCTAAGTGACGTGGATATTCGTAGCTTTTATTCATCCTAATTATGTACAATATGTCCCTGATCATCATCGTTCAGTTTTTATCAAATGAGTGATAAAAAGGGCACACGGGAGTAAAATCTAAATCTATCAACACTCATTATTTGCTGTTGGTGTTGAAGTTACTCCCTTCCAGTCTTTCTGCGATAGTTCAAGAAAACGTCAATATCGTAACAGCTAATAGTCTCAAAACGTGATAATACAATTGTGATTGAGAAGGGAGTTCACTGTGGAATACCAAAATATTAAATGATACAAACAACATTAAGTAATGTCTGGAGTTTGATACAAACAAATCCCATGTAATAGATTTTTGTATATCTCAAAAAGTATAAGAAACGAATCACCTGAATTATCATACTGAAACAAGAATTACGAATGTTTTGATCAGTCCCATTGAACCGAATCTATTCTGTTGAGAGAGAAAAAAAAAGTCATCGTGCAAGCTTTTGCCTTTCAGGAAGTAGAAATAACAAGACTTGGAATTAATCACGTGATAAACGTAACTGGAGTCGGGAAATACCATGAAGGCCATGGAATGCTAGCAGCAAAGCGGAGAAGGTTTAGGTTGTCATCAACGAAGGTAGTGTCAATGGCGGAAGCAGTCTTTGAAATAAAATAAATAATTCTCAGAGATAAGAGAAAAAGGAATCAAGAACGATCTACGAGGCAGCATTCTTCAATGCCTAGCCACTCACGTAGCGGAATCATCAAGAGAGCATCGCCAAACCCATCGGTAACAAGAAGTGAATACTTCAAAGACTCGTACAGTTGCATCGTTTTACAAACAGCGACTTGAAATATGATTTACTCTTAGGAAAACAGAGGCTGTGGCCAAAAGAAAATTTTCCAACGCAATGACCTCTCCATATAAATCCGTGCACATAATTTTTGCTTGCAATTTACGCAAGCAATTTGCGTAGAAAAGTTGAAATACAATTTTCAATTTTTTTGACGAAACTAGTTAATATGAGATCACAGGTGGTGGATAGGCGAAAATTAGTCACTGCGTCACGTCGAAACGAAGCAATCGCATTATCAACAGAAAAATATATTTACTCTTCGCCAAAATAAACTTGAAAAGCAGTAATCTATTGAAAATAAGATTGGAATGAAGTCACTCCCACGCAAATGATTCAGAAGACCACACCTTCACTTCTAAACATTGGTTTTGACACCCATTCGACGATAATAACCCAAGCTGTAATCCTGCCATTATCATGCAAGCTCCAAAACTGACAGGAACGCAAGAGATAATTCGCTACACCATCTGCTCGTTTAAAACGACGCAATATTTTACGAATGCCGAATAAAACCATATTATGCATGGCAGGTCTGTATAAACAACGAATTATTTATTAAAATAATTTAAAAAGCTTTTAGATATAGGAGTTAATAAAATATCAAAGAGTAAAATTAATGTAGTATGTGTTCGCCTGTGCATTGAAATAATAACTCAAAAGGATATTGAAATACATTTTTCAAACAAATAGCAATATCTCTTAACACTTTGCACTAGAATCTTTGAACTATATTTCAGTTCAAATTTTCTGCTAGTACTCATAATGGTTCAAATATTATTTTGTAAAGTAAGAATTTCTTGTCTATTGCTATTTTTAGAGTTCTCCCGATAAGCCAATAATATTTCTTATATTTAATTTGCAGTTACTTTCTTTTTCTAATTATTTATTATTTTATTTTATGCCTTTTGGCGAGGTTGAGGCCATGGGGTCTGCTCTTCCACCTAACCGTTGGACTTGGGCAAGGGAATTGGGAAGGAGAGATGTTGGGTTGCTGGGGAACTTATGGTACCGAATCGACATTTGCCTGGAGGTAACCTCACCTAGTTCGGCCGAGAAGGGTTTGAACACACGCTCTACCACTCAGCGGTATCGTGGAAGCGAAGACCACCATTAGACCACCGCTAATAATATGTTTCTTCCATGTCATCCTCCTGTCAAGATGAATTCCCAAATATTGCACTTCCTTCACCTGGGGTACATAATTTTGATTCACTTGTTCTTATATTCTGGTGGACATGTTCTTATATTCTTTGTGAATGTTGTACGTTTTGCTTTGCTCTCATATTTCATGTGTTTAACCAATCTTGAATTTTTATAATGCGATTCTGAAGTTTGACGGAAGCTTATGTTGAATCTTCGACCGAGACCAGGATCGCAAATTTAACTAGTTTTATCTGTAGGTAAATCATAAGCGTATGAGATGTACAGAATTTGTCCTACTACGCTGCCTAGCGGAACACCAGATCGGATACTAGGTCAAGGTAGTAGCAGTGTCACTCAAGATCATATCAATACAATCAACTTATATAATACGACATGATTTATGAAAGTGTGAGATGTACGACGTTCATTAAGTTAATTAACGCGTAACTGGAAGAACTCTTGCATGATTCATCAGAACTTAGGCGGGGGCAGGAGGAGGCGGTCCGCACGGGGCCTCAATCCGTTAAGGACATGCAAATAGCTTACTAAACATCGTATAACACAAATTAAAACTTAAAAATACACTAAATTGTGGGGAAATAAATAATGGCTGACTTATTATTACATACTACTCAAATATCAGTCCTGTGAAAACTAGAAGGAAAACATTTCAATGATGAGGTTTCGAGAGAGGATTCTTGCAAATCTCCATATAATACTCTCTTTCTAATGCACAAAAATCGAATGATGTTCTCTCCTCCCCACACATACACATACACACACAAACTAAGTTTCGTGAACGTGGGATGAAAAAAGTCCAAAAATTATTATGATGTTTAAAAAAAACCTTCCTAATAATGATATTACTATTAACTATACACATACAAGTTGAAGTATACGTTGTACGTTCAGTGTTTCCCGAGATGAATTTATATTTTAACAAAACCAATAATCCTGCCTGACTCTTGATACTTGTTCACGACGAAAACAATCACCATCTACAACAACGATCAATAATTGATTCTGCGGTCACTATATTTCCCACCGATAAACACCAATGACGACATCTTTAACAATTTACAGTTCTTCAATGAAGTTCGTCTTCGGGTCGTGACAGTGCATCGACCTCGCCTAAAAGGGTACAAAAATAAGTCATTACCGAAAACAAACCGATCGCGCATGCGCGAAGTGCGTCGTTCGTGTATCGCGCGGCGTGCATCCGCTAACGGAGTAATCGCATCCGCCCACCGCTGCGCGCAGACACCATCACCTCACGGCTTTCTCTCTCTCACCTCTGACATTCGCACAACGGAAACGCACGCGCCCTCCGCGCTCAGTAGGATGGACTTCCAATGTAATCGGACATTATTACCAACAACCATTAAAAAAAACAGAAAAGAACTAGACACGTTACGCATTTTTCCACGAGGAAAGTAACGATTGAAGGTAATACAGGGAAATGTAATATTTTTTGTTTCACGAGTATCCAAGGTGAAACAAAGTGTCGCACATGATAACGTTTCTGTGTTAAATAAAAAATATGTTTTAATTGATATAATAGTTTTGGCGTTCTAGATCTTTGGCATTTCATTCTTATCGCTGAAACATAATGTTTCAGTCAAAATGTTTCTTGTCACTTGTTTATTCAGCACATATCTGCATGTATTGCGATAACATGAATGGATCATTTTCTTTTCATCTCAGTTCATGTCAGCTATGTTAGTTATCCATATTTATGGATAAATCCCACAGAAGTCCAAGAAGTGAGTAGACATCGAGAAGTATAGAGGGGTCACACATTTCACACGATAGGACGTCTCATGTCAATATTAAAATTCTTGGATAATATACAAATTGTACACAATGTACTCTTCTCTATAAAACAAAGAATTAGAACCGAATCTCGATGTCTGGAGTACAAATAATTTAAATCCACTCTACTAAAACTTTCAACGGGAACAAAGTGTTCAAAATTCTGAATTATTTTAGAAAACATGGAAAATAAACTCCCATTAACACAAGGTAGAGATCTCATCCACATTCAAAATAAAAACAGACGGATATGAAAATGTATTTTTTATTTAGATTTAAAAACCTATTTCGTAATTCTTAGAAACTGATTCCTGAATTTTTATAGTAATAAATTATTATCATCCATCAGTTATTTAGGGGTAAAGTCAGTGACGTGACATAATATCAAAATATAATTAAGCCGAAAAAATTGCGTCAATTTAGTTTTTTTCAACATATTGGGAGAATCCATTCATATTACAATGAACGTGTAACTCTCCATTCATATTACAATGAACAACGTGTAACTCATCTTTGGATACGTTATTAACCTTTAACTCTGAAATTACATAGTCTCACCTTACGACTGAAACTCGTACTTAATTCACATTCCACAAGTATTTAAATGCTGTTGAAAGCTAATATTGAGCACCAATAAACCACAGAGCAATTTATGAAACATCGCGGCCAAGTTACCAGAGATAATTCGAAATCTGTACGTTCCGCGTCGCTAATAATGAACTAATTCCAAAAGTTACGCGAGTTCACCGTTCAATTTTACATGACGATATTCCATTTCGCATATCTGTCAAACTGAATAAATGTCTTCGTGATCACTTAGTAATGAACCTGATGTTTCAAAAAACCATCAGAGCAAAATGTTATGATTCATCTCTGATATCTTACACTACATACAAAACAAAATTTAACACCAATATCTAGAATAATGGCATTATCAATCTGCGTACAAACAACTAACGAATAATGCATTCAATTCACGTTGCACGATAACGTATTATTTCTTATGATCCAGTCCTGAGATTTTCAAACACACAGCAAGATAAATTATAACATTAAATCATTGACGACCTTGTTTAAAAAAATAACATTCGAGACAGAGAATATCGAAGAGCTAGCAGGGTTTGGTCTCTGGAATGGACCCGCCACGTGTTCGGCCCAGTTCCCGGAGCTGGGGACTCCCTAATGAGCACTCGCACGGCGTCCTCCGGTCTGCCAGCCGGCCGCTCCACCTCTGTGTCCTCACCCTCACCCAGAAAGTTTAGGAGCTCTAAAACGAGAGGAGTGAGTCCCCACAGAGATGTCAACGGGCAAATACGACCCTATATACTGTGGCTCGCATTCCAATGTAGCCTTTTTCCACAGGTTACTAGTTCTACTTTCCAGGTATTTGTATGTTTTACCGGAAACTACAATAGTACGAAACGGAAGGAATTCGGTGACGATATGTACGAGTACTTCACATTGAAAACAATAAAATGATAGAGCTAAACTACAAAATAGATGCTAAAAGAAGGCACGTAGCCAGAGAGGGAGCTCAGAGGAACCGGGTTTAAGAATTGGTTTTAAGTTGTAATGAAAGAACTTTATAAAATATTGTTAAAGTACTATTGGTTAGTTAATAATATAATTAATTATGAGCAAAATTAGTAGCACGAATTAAACAATTGAACACATGTCAGGACAAATAACTACATTTTAGAGGCGTATGAGGTCCCATCGAAATAGTCCACGTAAACTTCTGACAACTGACCTGGTGCAAATACGCATAAAAAGTCAAAATTTGAAAACTATCAAAATGTTGTACAGAAATTATAATATGCGGAAAAGCAACGTTTCCCTAGCGGACAACAAACTAAATTTTCTTGGTTCGAACGTGGTGTCTCCCTTTTCAGACAAAAGTGAACTACATTTTATCATTATTTCAAGAGAAAAAATCCGGACAAACGATAGTAATCTTTGCTGAAAAAAAACTTGCTTACAATTTTATTTTCCATCACATCGTCGACGAACCGAAGGTCTGTAAGTATACTTCATAAAAACAGAAATATTTTGGCTGCAACCTATTAATTTAATTTATTTATTTGCACACTCAGTCATACACCAAAAACAGAAAAAAAAATCCTTATGGTCTATTTTCTTATTGTCTCAAAATCCTTTTAGCCATTACCATGAGTTAAATATTAAATCTTTCTTTTCCGATTTTCTTCTTCAAGACTTCCATTTTACTTTAGCTACTATTATCAAAAATATATACCTATCTTCAAAATAGGATTTGATTATTCTTAGTAAATTTCCTCGTATTCCCATGCCTTCTAATTCCTTTATCATCACACTCCACACTATCAAAAGCCCCTTTACAATCAATCATTATTGTATGACATATTTTTTTCTATTATTTATTTGCAACATTAATTCATTTACCGCATCCTTCGTCCCTTTCCTGGGAGTAAATCCATATTGATATATATTTATCTGACCTTTCATCTCTTGCATTACTGCTTCCCCTATCAGTTAAATCGAATATCTTTACTCTTATTGTCAGAACTGGTAATAAGAAGATTGGTCTGTAAGATCCTTGTTTGCCCTTATCTCTGTTCTCTCCTTTTCAAAAGAATTTCATTTCAGCAACCTTCCAAGTCCGGGGGAAGTATCCATACTGAAAACATTCTAAATATATGCTCTCTAATTCTTCTCTCTCTCTCTCTCTCTATATATATATATATATATATATATATATATATATATATATATATATATATATATATATATATATATATATATATANGGGCTCTTTTCGGTTCTCAACTTAATTATTTGTTGTTCTATTTTTATCTGAGTGAACTCATGGCATTCTTCTTCTTCAACAAATTCATATATTCTTGTATCAATCTTCATTTCTCTTTGTGCATCAAGTATTTCTTCCATCATCACTTTCCCTGTCTCCTTCCATCCCCTTGTAAACTTGTTTCCTGACTGAATACTATGCCATGTCATCTTCTATTTAATCTTATCTCTGCCCAAGGTGTGAGGCAGTCCCCACATATTTTCTTTGATACTACTCTCAATAAATTCATTCCAGGCTGCTCTTTTCTTTTCTCGTATACTTCATTATACTTCTCAATTATACTTCTTCTTTGTCATTATATATTCTTGTCACTCCCTCTCCCTCATTTCTGTCCCAGTTGCCCGACGTTGACACCTCCTTCTTAATTTATTTATTTTCTTTTTCATGATATAAAGCTCTTTATCCAACAAAGGTTGTCCTTTTCTTGTACCTTTACCTGTTCTCCTACAATACGGTTCTATTCTATGCAACATATTCTCTTAAAACATATCTATAGTTCTATCAAGATGTCTCATCAGTACTATATTTCTCTCCTTTGTGTCTTCCCTTATTCCACATGTCCCAATTAACATGTTGATAATTCACAACACACCGTTCCTCTTCCTCCTGCTGCTCGTTTATTTCCCTGATCGTGAATTGTATAATTTTATGCTCACTTTATATTGTCCTGCCTATTCTCCAGTCGTGTACTTCCGTTGTTATCGTTTGCGTCGTCATTGTCAAATCAATGATTGATTGTCTATTATTCGTTTTAAAAGTAGCCTCTCCAAATATATTCCAAAATTCGCAAATTATATTTCAAAATAATTTTTTCCACTATTTTAACCCTCTCGTTAGTCATTGTATCACCCCATAATTTAGATTTCCCGTTAAAATCTCCACATATAATGATATATTTGTCCTTGAAATTTTAATAGCTTTTTCTACGACATCAAAAACCTTTATTCACGACTTACATATCGCACATACACGTTTATAAGTAAGATTGTTGTTCGTCCTTTATTAATTAACACTGTTTGCGAATCCTTCCCTGTGTGATCCTCCGTAACCATTATTCCTACTTCTCATGTTGCTACCAAAATTGCAGTTTTCCCTCCACTTACATGCACTAATCCATATCTCAGAGGTAAACTTGTTAGTCGGCCATAACACAAATACGGTTCCTGTATTAATCCAAAGTCAATTCCCTTTTCTTCCATACTTTTTATTAATTCAGCTGTCAAAGCTTTCAAAACCCCCGTGTACATTAACTTGTATGACATTAATCCCCATAATTTATTCTTAATTTAATTATTTCTTTCACCTGCATATGTTCCTCACATCCAGTTCTTACCGAGTGATCCCCATTCTTTCCCTTACATACACAATTAATGCATTTCTCTTTTTCATATTTTGTCGTGCAATTTTTAAAGTCATGGGCGCATCCACAGTGCCCACTCGACGCGGTCTTATCCACATGACCGTATTGGTAGCACCTGTAGCAAGGTATTGGCTGGATGTACTCCATATTCCTGTAAGACCGCATACCTACATATATTCTTTTGTGCTTTCGTATTTCAGAAATCACTCATTTCGACAACCCAATGCCTCTGTTTCCATTCTATTTTTCCGATTCGTTTTATTACTGCTGCTTCTATTGTATCCATTGTTACTTTCTCCATGTTCTGTATAACCATTTCTTGCAAAAATTCTTCTTCTTGGTTCCCTTCATCTACACCATAATTTTTTTTTTTTTTGGGGGGCGGGGTTATTCTCATTACGACCTTCTTTTGAAGTGTCTCACAATCTGTCACTATCTTTCTTATGGCTTCCATATTCTTGTCACCCTCTACAGCAACTATTATTTCGCCTTTAACTGCTTCCCTCCAAAAAGCAACATTTGTCTTCAATTTCCGTTCGTCGAGCATCCCCTTCAGTTTCGAATCCACTGCATAGTTTCGTCCCGTTGTTTCTTCCGCAGTACAATGACGCAGTACAATTGAATTTTTCCAATTATATCATCCCGTGACTGTTGTAAGATTTCTACTATCATCCCCTCCAATTCGCAAATCTTTCTTCCTATAAGATGAGGAACGAAACCTATTTCTTCTAACACTCCCCCATGACCCGTGTCATTTTCTGCATTTTATCCCCATATGTGTCAATTTGTTTCATAATGGTATGTTCGCAGTTTTCTTTGATCTTTTCCTGACCATGTCGCTCCCTGTGCTGTACAAGAAGATCCATCCTTCCCCGTATTTCTCATACTTCTTTCTTAATATCTTCCACTTCTTTGGAGTTTCAGAACTGTATTTTCTTTATACAACGTCGCTATAACCCCCCACTTTTGCGTAATCCCGTCTCGCAAAATCACATGCTCCTTCCCGGATGTCTTTTGAAATTTAACACCATTTAAAGTCTGTACCATTTTTTCATATCTCGTTTCTGCTTTTTGAAATTGTATTTGTGTAAACTCTGCAGCACAATCCCTTCCCATCATCCGTGTCTTCCGGTCTCCCTTCGCCTTTTAACGAGATGAAACAAGCAGTGTGATGAAGTTGGGCTTAATTAGATTCTCGAAGAAGCAAATCATATGATCGATGCATTGCGCCTTGCCAAACCAACTTAGAGTGGTAAATACATCAATACGGTGGAATATTACAATTTTATTTACTTTTCGTCAGTGTATTCGTATGAAGTAATCAATAACTTTTTAAGAAAGTTCTCCAGGATCATTACAATGGCACATTATGAATGTTATTAATCCACCGCATTTTGTATCGAGTTTCTCTTAATGCTAAAAAAGTAAAAAAACAACAACAAAGATTTCTCTAGCGGAAGAGATTCTTCACTGCAAATCATACTAATGTAGGAGAACACATCATTCCAAAGGAACTCGGAAGCTAAGAAAAGAATGTTATTACAGCAGTAATAGCCAGTCTCAAAGAGTACGTTTTACGTTTTTGCGGGAGTAGACGTAGTCGGAAGAGAATCATTACATCAACTGATACGGAGTAAAGTATTTATCGCTTTCCATAACAAGACACTTCGAGTTTAAGTCGGGTTAGCAGATCGTAACTTACCACTACAAGTACGTGGCCTTTTAACGAGAAATTGTTCAATTTATATCGAGATCCTGTTTACACGACAGCAAATCGAGTAACAATACGAACAAGAAAGAGGACAGCAACTACTGGTCTCCAGATTTTTATTTCAGTTTCTAATTGGAAATTAATTCTTTACTTCTTTCATTATTTTCTTAGTTAAACAGCTCATTGAATATATGCACTCTCAACATCTCCCCTTGTCTAACAATTGGGTGGGTGGCGGAGCTAGAACCTCGTTACACGAAATGAAGCCGTTAAATAAAAATTTATAACGATAAATGCGTTTTCTGTTGACTTATTCCCTCGTTGTGACCAATTTGACAAACATCTCTTATTATACTACTTATTTATTTGTTAAACATTTTAAGGCCTTCTATAAAATTTAAATACGAACTTTTCTGAGAGGATGAGACAAAAAACCAACCTGTAAGATACTCTCAATGTATTTTCAGTCTCAACACGGACAGTGGTTAAATAAGTCGTTACACCCACCACATACCTGAAGGTCTACTAGGTATAATTTCGTCCTGCGGCAATGTAAAATATCAGTCAGGCGAAATTTTCAGAAAATGCTGTTGTGCTTCTGTGTGAAATTCTAACAGTATTAAAGACATTCATCCATACCTAATCTTCTCAACGTGTCTCAATAGTTAAAAAATATTTTGAGTGAAATCGGCTCAATGATTTTGTCACATTCGCAGCGAACAGGTGTAACAGGACATAAAAAAGCGATGAAACAACAATTTTTCCTGAATCAGCTCCAGAACCAATATCCTTTGAAATAACAATAGATCAAATGTTTTCACAGTAACTAAACTAGACATAACGGAAAATAGCAGCAACAACAGGAGATAAAATATTAAACAATAATTATAAATGAGGGTTCCCCAGGTGTAGGTGCCTCTTGTTCTGAGTCAGGGTTTGACAGGAGTAGTAGTATATTGTTTAATATCAATAAAACAAAAATAAGTTTTACTACTTTAAATAACGATACAGAAAGGTCTTGTTCGGTCTCCTTTTATATTAATATTATCTTGCATTGAAATATTAAAAGAAATAAATTGTAATAATTTCCAACCAAAAATGAATATATGCTTAAAATATTTTTTCCACTAACTTCATACCAAGAAATCTATATAAGAATCCATCAGTGAGTATAAAAAGGACGCTATCTACTATAGTTCATGTACCAGGTCAACGGGTGTTTAATACATCTACGCTAGAAGTAAATAAAGCGAGTCTATAAATATACATTACCTCCCTCCAATATTAAGTAGTCGTAGTTTTCTATTTCCAGGGTAAACATTCTCTCACCTGAAATAAAAAGAAAATACATTAATTATAGTGCTAAAAATCTTAGCAGAAGCTTTTAAAAGTAATCTGAAAAGGTTTTCGTATTTAAATATAACATCGATAAAGTTAAAGCGAAAATAACATCGTTAAATAAAGCTCAAAGAAATAGATCAAAAACGTCAGTTGTAAGGAACAGAAGAAGACATTTATTGAACTGTTATAGGGATGTCCATATGATAGACATTTCGCAGAAGCATTTCACTTGTTATCAGACTATGAAGCAATCATATTCCTTAAGCTTATATTTTTTAGTATAATCGGTATTGTGAAATACCCTTTCATCTCTTTCTGCGTTTACATTTCTACCAGTAACGATTTTCTGGGAAGTGACTCGGAAATGGGCAATAAGGCAAATCCTGCGAAGAAGTGACCTTCTCCAAGAAGTAATTTCTCCATAATTTTGCTTCGTGTGGAGTTAATGGTCTGACAATGAGATTCAAAAATAATGCATTAAATTGGGGTTCCCAAACTACTCTGAAACACCAAATGACGCCTTCCAAACGATGTGGCTCCCTCCGAAAATTCCCGATTTTATATCTTTACAGTTTGATACTATACGTTGAAGGAACATATCTTTTCGTAATGGAACATTGCAAACTGTGACACGAGAAGGTAATAACAATACATAATGATAGTAATTTATCGCAAATATATTGACGTTTAAATTTGCGGAAATGAATTATACACATATTTTCAAATCTGAGGTTATTAATTCATCAATTTCGTTCACAATACTAGTGCCTTGCCGCATAACTCAACATAAACATTCAATCATCACTCAGAGCAATTAAAAATTAAATAATAAATTTTTTTTTTACTGAGTCATTTTATTGTCATTACTTGATTATACCGCTATCAAAAAATAAAACTAGAAATAAATATACTCAAAGACATCCGTTTTCTATTGAAAATTGCACAAGTAACTCTTCAGACGTCACAAATCACGTAAAAAAAATATTTATTCGATTTCAAATTGTCATTTGAAGTGTTGAAAATATTTTATAATACAAAACGGTACAACAAATAACTACATTAAATACATAAATATTCTCTGTACTTATATTTGAAGGTATATATTACTCTAAAAACACACATAAAAATGTGTATGAAGAAGGATTTATGAGCAGGACGTAGTTGAAACTGAAGACAATAATGCAAATGCAAAGCACATACAACCCAAGGTTCTTGCTTGTCCACGCCCTTCTCGTCACCAGCCAAGTTGACTGACGCAAGGCTTTCTGGTAGTGCAACTCTTCTATCGTAATGATGGACGTATGGGTGACTTCCTTTAGGGAATCACATTGTTTTTGGCCATCTTGTTACATCACTCTTCTTGACACAGCATACAAGTAGCTCCGGAGAACAAGACAAGTCCTTTCAGTCACTTGAAGCAATCAAAGGCATATACGCATACACCACAATGCTTTAATTAATCAATCTTTTTCTTTTGATTTTTCTCGGAAAAAGTGTCAAGGATAGACAACGAATCATGCTAAGAAATAAGGTTACGAACATTGATACTTGAAATGTTCTTATCCGACTGCAACCAGGAAAAATGAATAAAATGGCCCAACAGGTCGAAAAACTTAAAATAGATATTGTTGTATTGCAGGAAATAAAATGGAAGGAAAATGGAACTATCAATAAGAAAGAATTTACTCTATATAACAGTGGTACAAAACCACATGGTGCAGGTTTTTATAAAAAATCTTCAAAAACATGTCATCTGTTTTGTTCCTCGTAATAAAAGAATGTGTAAATTACTTATTAAAGAAAAACACAATAAAATATCATTAATCAGTGTATATACCCCCACGGAATAGAAAGAAATAGAATGTAAAGAGGAGTTTTATGAAGATCTGCAACAGTTACTAGGAAATGTTCCCAGAAGCGACACTATTTTAATTCTAGGAGATCTGAACGAGCAATTAGGGAATGAAAAGACCTATAGCAAATTAACTGGCAGGAAAACTTGATATCAATGAGATACCAAAGAACAATGGAGATCTCCTATGTGAATTTGCATTAGAACACAACTTCACGATGATGAGCACACAATTCCAGTATAAGAGAATTCACCTAGGAACATGGAATGCTCCCGGACAAACAGACGTGAACCAAATTGATAACATATTGATCAACAGCACCAAAAAAAACCTCATAAGTGATGTAAGAACCCTAAGATGCCCAAATATTGATTCAGATAACTATTTAGTGCGAACAGTTCAGCTAAATCTTCCTGCGGTATATAAGATGAAAATACCTTATGTAAGCAATTGGAATAAAGCTAGTTTGTCTAATCCCGCAAATCTCAAGGAATGCCGCTCAGAACTCTACAGGAAACTAAAAGATCTCCTTGTTGGAGAAGATGTAAATGAAGAATGGAATTCCTTTCAAAAAACAGTTAATGATATTGCTATTAAAACAATTGGGAAGCAAAAAACTTGTTAGGAGTGAATGGTGGGAAAATGAATGCAAATAAATAATACAGGAGAAAAATGAGACAAGATATAGATACATATAAGCTGAAACTAGATCTACCTATCAGTTGTATAAACTTAAAAGATTGCAGGCCAACAAAATCTGTAAAGCAAAGAAGAGAGGATGGATAAATAATCAAATCAACCAAGTGCAAGAGACCTACAGAACTGAAAAAGACAAGGATGTTTTTTAAGGAAGTCAAGGAACTGCAAAAGAAAAATTCAAGTATGTCTATCCTATGTAAGAACGAAGAAGAAAATATTATCTTCCAAAATCCTGCAGTACTAGAAAGGGGGAAAGATTATTTTAAAAATAATTTAAACATAACTATTGTAGATATACAAGATGTTTTACCCCACTGCCCAGAAGGATTATTAGAACTAGAGCATGAACTGGAACCTCCCTCATATAACGAAGTATGTTATATAGTTCGGAATTTAAAATCTAGTAAAGCAGCCGGTTCCCCCAGAGCTCATAAAAAGCGGAGGCAGAACACTCAAATATTATATGGATTAATCCTAAATGTATGGGACAAGGAACAAATACCAACTAAATGGAATGAAGGGAATATATGTCCAATGTTTAAAAAAGGTGATAGGCTGGACAGTAAAAACTATAGACCAATCACTCTGTTGAACACAGCCTACAAGATTTTTGCAATCTTGATGAATAAGAGGCTTACCGATATTGTTGAATGTCAACTTGATGAGACCCAGATAGGACTTAAACCAAATAAATCCAATAGATAACATCTTCATGAACAGGCAAATTTTTGAAAAATGCCATGAATATAGCATTGATCTCTACAATATTTTTGTGTACTATATTAGCCTTTGACTCAATTAAAAGAGATAAAATACCTGACTGTCTCTCTCTAAATAAAGTTCCACCTAAGCTTGTACGACTAATTATGCTAACATTAAGAAATTACAAAGTAAGAGTAAAAGTTAATAATGAGCTCAGGGACCAGTTTGATGTGTTATCTGGTGTCAAGTAAGGGGATCCTCTATCTGCAACCGTCTTTAACATAGTAATAGACACAGACTTGAAACAAATGGACACAAGAGGGAACATTTCCACACGTTTAAAGCAAATCATGGCATACGCAGATGATGTATTAATAACCGCAAGGACCAAACAGTCATTAACAGAAACTTACCATCAGCTCAAATTATTATCTGCACTTATCGACCTTATAGTAAATGAAAAGAAAACGAAATTTCTGCAATGCTCTCGTGAAGCCAAAAGGATTGAAAATCTCAAAGTGAACAACACTCAAATAGAAGCAGTTAACTCATTCAAATTTCTTGGATCCATAGTTAATGTATGAATGAGATTGACGAAGAAATAAAAGAAAGAATCATTGTGGGCAATAAGAAATATTTTGAGAATGCAACACTATTTAAAAGCAAACTAGTAACCAAAACCATGAAATTAAAACTATATTGGACAATCATAAGGCCCATGGTAACATATGGTATTGAAACATGTGTGTTAAAAGATGCAAATAAGGAAAAACTTGCAGCGTTTGAAAGGAAAATACTCTGATAGATATTTGGTCCCACAAGAGAAGAAAGTGACTTTTGGTGAATTAAAACAAATGTAGAATTAAACAAACTAATTCACAATTCACAATTAATTATAATAAATTGCATTAAATCTCAAAGATAGAGCTGGTTTGGCCATCTCTGCGGAATGGGGGAACAAAGAACTGTTAACCATTAGGTATGGGAATGGAAACCATTAGGTGTTAGATATCAAGGAAGACCAAAGAAGAAATGGTCTGAGGACGTTACAATGATCTACGTAGAATGAATGTGAATTGGAGAAAGAAGGTCAAAGATAGGAAGGCGTGGAAGCAGATTGTTGAGAAGGCCAAAACTCTCCCATCAGAGTTGTAGAGGCTGGTGAAGAAGAAGAGTAATGATTGCGATATTTATTAGGGGAGATATTATTAGGGATATGGGTATGAGAAGTGATATTCCATTAGAAAGAAATATATATATTGGCGAATTATCATCGTCGTCTAAATATTATTCCTCCTCTTCACCTGTTACCTGCAGGTATCTTCAGCCTCGCATCATCTGAAAGTATGTAAGAAAGATTTGTCCGCTTCTGTCGTCTGAAAATCATTCCTATTGAACGAAATCTCAGGACTCGTAACTGTATCTAGCTTCCCAGCAGGGACCAGCTAATACCCGTAGGCACCAGTCACAGGTAGGTCGCTAATATATTAGTTCAGCGAGAACCACAGCGAATTTTATGAAAAATGTTTTCACGTGAATAAGTTGCGAAGTTTACATTTTCACACAACCATGATGAAGGTCTCATCCCTAAGAAAACAAATTTTCACCTCATTTTATTCAAATTATATAAATAATAATAATAATTTTTCATTCTGAGAAATAGAACAGTAAGAAACTATACAGAAGTGCACTAACACCTCGTTTCAAAACAAGCCCACTCCAAACAAAATTTGTACTCATCTCTCCAGAGACAAGTCAATGAACCTAGCGTGTATTTCCTCCGTACTCCCTTCCGATAGCCGACCAAATAAAGGCGATATATACTGGAGTCCAGAGAGCTCGAGGCCGGCTGCTGGTGTCCAGCGCGAGGGCA
This sequence comes from Laupala kohalensis, assembly GCA_002313205.1. Lineage (NCBI taxonomy): Eukaryota > Metazoa > Arthropoda > Insecta > Orthoptera > Trigonidiidae > Laupala > Laupala kohalensis. The sequence goes on from NNCF01129157.1 coordinate 389,162, forward strand.
ACGCAATTACACATGGCGGCGTCGCGCCCCTCATTAACGTCGAGGTCAACGCGACCGGACACACTCCGTATGCGGCAGGCGAAAGAATGCACACGCCGTCGTCCGCGCGACACAAGACAAGCAGTAAAATGCATCAAAGGAATATAGGACCATTTAGCTCCATTTTGGTACAAATTAGTTGACTAATAGCAGAGGAAGGCTCTCAACAAATAAAGATGCGGGAATCTGTGGTATCTTTCTCATAATATTCATTGTTTAATAATACAGTAGAACTCCAATTATCCAAACTTCACTGTTCTGTTACATACCAATACATTCAGTTCCACAGACGCCCCTCAGCTCTAAAAAGCATTGTAACAGATTAGTTCATCAAAAACATATTTCTGTTCGAAGTCGATCCTATTTACTATTTAATCATGTTACGTCGAATGAAAATGGGAGACGGGACCGGGGTTCGAACCCGGGACCTTGAGCTCTGCGCGCTCATGCGCCTATCGACTGCGTCATCCCGTTCGCCACCCGGGCCCGTCTACCATTCTTAACTTGTGAAACCCAAAGACCTCTGAGGTGGTCTCGTAGAGACTAAACTCCTCCAAACTCCATCCCGGTGGCGAACGGGATGGCGCAGTCGGTAGGCGCATTAGCGCGCAGAGCTCAATATCCCGGGTTCGAACCCCGGTCCAGTCTCCCATTTTCATTCGACGTAACATGATTAATCTGTTACCTGGCGGTGAGGTTCACCGCAATCTAAGAGATTTCTATATTTACTATTTACTTTGTTAGAGGTAGTATTTCGGTATGTCGTTCATACTTCAAATAAAAGACGTAGTCAACCCCAAAATATTTTACTAAAATAACAAAGCAGCTTTTGCCAACATAACAACCTACTTTTTCATGATGTACGACTGTTATTTTAGATGTACTTGTCATTAAGAAAAATTGAAGCTTGTCTGAGTATAAAAGCATTTAAAGACGATCTTTAAAATAATATACCACTATTTGTGCTACATATTTCCCTATTAAAAAAAAAAGGCGAGATACTTTCACAAATTCTCACCATTTTCCACATTCCCGCCGTTCGGGGTGTTCTATGGTGTGAAAAGCAACAAAGTTCATATCAAGGATATAAGCTTTAATAGGTAAATCAATGTAAAGAAATCAAGGGCAGAAACGGAAAAATAAAAAAATAAAAAAGAGGAAGGAGATATCTAGTACTGTGCAGATGAAGGAGACTTCAACCTTTGCGTACGTCCGGTCTCACGAAGCCTAGCTTCAGCTGGACACGAAAGGAAACGGCGAGATCAGGACACGGAACTTCCTTTTCTTTCCACAGAGTAATGAAGCAGTAGAGGTCATTATTTCTCAAAGCATTCTCCGTTAACTGTGGGTCGTATTTGTTCCTGGAACATGATCTCCCGAGTGATGTTGGTGCAACGTACGAAAATGGTTTAAAAAAAGATTTAAAAAATCATAATAATGCAAAAAAAAACATGAACACTTTGGTGGTCATAGAAAATCGTCAACGGAACGGCTTCAAAGCAATAACTCGAGTACAATAATTGAAATGTTGAAACCATTCCGCGCAGATATCTGTATTCACTGACAAAGGTAGCAACTAAGGGAAAAATTACAATATCTTCTCCAGTATTGTTATTTTACACCGGATTTTTTCACTATTCTTCTGGAATCAAGAGCCCGTACAATTTCAATGAAATGGGTGAGAATAATAAACTTCATGTTAGCGTTCAGTATAAAGATTCAAGAGACATTATTCAGAACCTTCTCGGAGAGTTTTGAAACGTGAAAAGGAGGAATTCTGTCCCATTTGTATAATAAGACAAAACTGTTTAGTAAAACAGGAAATGAAATAATAAAACAGGGGAAATGCTCTTAGAGAGAAAATTCCACCTACTCTTCCAGATCCTATTATTCCTTTATGAATTGTCAAAACGAATTAATTTAAATATTTCATAATGTTCAAATAAGCAATTAACGCTCTCTATTATACATCGACTATTTACAGACGTTTATTGATCTCGTAATACATTTGTATTAACGTAAAGTAATTGCACTAATTTAAACTCATTTCCGAACCAAATTATTATGTTAAAACAAATGTATTATAAAACCGTTAAACGTCTGTAAACAGAGTAACATAGAGATGTCCTATTCATATTTCAAGCTTACCAAAAGAAGTAATTTATCTCCGTTTGTTGGTGGCTCGTACGTAGTTAAGAATATCAAACAAAAACCCTGCGCATGCCACAGTGAAGATTACAATGGGAAGCTTCACAGTTCCGAACTGGAGTTCCTGTCAATAATATGATAACCCTCAAGCTCATAGGAATTCAATCATCGCCTCCCCGCCCCTAGTGATTTGGCTTTCTCCCCCATATTGATCACAGTGCAGCGAGTGAGTCATTCCCTTCGAAATCCTGTTACAGCATTTGCAACGAAGTCTGGCAACAAAGCAAGAAAGATATTTCATGTAGCACATTTACTATAGATCACGACCTTTCTGGCGCCTTCAGGCAAGATCTAACTTGAGAAACCACTGAAGCATTCAATACCCGAGACGTTCGTTGTTCCAATCCCTTCGAGGTCGGATTGGGACGTCAGCTATTTAATGTCTGTCTAGCATATCGATTACAATCATCGTATCTTCAATGGGATGCCCTTTGAACCAACTGGATTGGAAAGAGAAGATAAAAATCACAACAAAACCTTTATTTGTTCCATTAAAAAGAAAACTTGCCACAAATTCTGACTTGGCAAATAACAAAATAAAATGCCCTCTTTCTAAAATGAAAAGAAAATCTTAATAGTCTTCATGACACTGAAGTTCAACCGATTACTCGTTAGACTTAAAAAGTAACACTAAAAACAGTTGCAGTGAATCGCTTAATAAACTGTTAAATATCGTTAGAGCTCAGTGGAGTCAGCATGGATCAGTGGGCGCTGAGTTGCTGCCTGTATGGTCGAGGTTCGATCCCCCGTGTGTTAAGAATTTTTCATCCACACTTCAACATCGAGTCTGACTCAGAGGTCTACTCAGTCTGCTATTAAATGAGTACCGGGTCTATCATAGGGTCAAACCGGTTGTAATGAGATTTCTCTTCTTAGTGCCGAAGTCTAGTAATTGCAGAGCTCTACCCCTTGTGGATCTTTCGGGTCTGAAGTGGAACAGTTTTTCTTTTGACTTTTTATGGTACAGAAGGTAGAGCGCTGAGCTGTTGTAGAGGTGGTCGAGATTCGATCCCGGGCGAATTCTCCTTATACTCCTATTTTTTCCTAATTATTTTCTCCTATCCTCTACGTACAGACTGAACAGGTTGCTATAGAATTAATACTGGGTCTATCCCGAGGTCAAACCGGCCGGAGCGAGATGCTGGCTGGCAATATATCCTCGTACCGAATGCCAAGAAATTGCGGAGCTACACCCTCCGTGAACCCCTTAGGCTCTAAGGGTCTGTTGTGGGACAGTTTAACTTCGTTAACCGTTATTAAGATAGGTAAACTAATTCTGCAGAATTCAACAGAATCAAAATATTAATTAGAATGTGCATCTATTATTTTGCTGGTTGGTATTTCGTAATTTTTGCATCTTAATAAATAAAATACAATATAACCTATCACAATATATTTTTAAAACGTTATTTCAGTTCAAACATGGTGCGACGTGTCAAGACATCAATGAAGTTCGACTACAACCAACACTGTGAGGAAATTATAATTAAAATACACGTCCATGTTAAGGTTTCTGGTTTGATTAAACAATAACATCGTTTACTCGCAAATGGAATATCATTTGATGGTATGTGATTATACGTGGAAATATACTTATTTGGACTAAAGTTATGCTTAAATAAATATATAGTCGAAGGATAATCTTCTTCTTCATTCCTGTTGCTCTTTTCAAGAGCATAGGGCATGTGAAAGCCTTCCACCGGATACGATTTGCTGCCAAACTCTTTACTTTTCCTTCCATGTTTTTTCAAGGTCTCATGCTTCCTTCAGCATATTCATCGAAAGATAATACAATGTTATATTTAACAAAAATTAAAATAGGAAGTAAAGGAGACATCACTACCACATCAAACGTTTAATCAATCGACCATGAAGTAAATAAAATAAAAAGTTAAGTGTGATGGTTTCGTGGGAGAACAATGGGGAAGTTTCAGTTGGTTGTATAATATTTCGCAACGTGTCGAAAATCTAACGCCAAATCAATACTACCTTTTGTTTCTGGAACGAGAATCCTCGCCCCAAACACGCACGCAAACGTAAACACATATTTCAACTGAGTGAGACAATCTGAACAGGCTCCGCACCCTCTATCGTGCCGTTCACGCGAATATTCAATAGTCCACCCTGTAACAAACCTCCCCAAACATGTAAGTACTCGTTATTTTTGGACGCGCGAGATCGAACATCACACGCAGTGTATGTTTGGGAAGATGGAGGAGAGAAAAAACCCTCCTTCGACATCCTGCAATGCCCTCCGGTACTCTTCGGCAATATTTCGCACCCTCTGAGCACATACCCCACTCATTAATTCGTGCGCTCGGTATATAAACCCTCGTAATGGGCGTTATTTCTGGAAACAGGGAAATATGGAGGGGTGGTTGGCTACGGATACGACCAATGGCAAGAGATCGGATTCGTGGGGAAAAGTGTTCGATAATGTTGCTTTTTCACGCCGGATAAAGTTATCCAAGTTGGAGATTAAGTGCGGTCGCGTGCACGAGATTTACGAACAGTTTTCATGAAGTTGGCAGTAATGACTTCATTAAGCAGTTCAGATTTTGAAAATCTAGAGCACTTCTTCCGAAAGTTTAAATAGTACGTTGCTAGATCTTTTTCTTAAAAAGAGAAATCTATAAAAAACATATTTATGACAAGCAATGATACGAAAAGTATCAACTTAAAAAGGTAATCGCATTGACACTAAATTAATCTAAATCCCTTGCCATATTTTCTTCATTCCATGTCCAATAGCAATATAAGTAGCAAACGAGGACAGTCTTTAGATTTACCTCCTTGATATTATAATACTGTCATACTAAAATAATTAAAACAGTTCAACAAAATTAATCGAATATTAATATTCTATTATTTCTTTAAAACATACATATCACATAGGTACCGTACAATCCTGATCTCAACTAACAAAACAAAATTTGAAGAATCCCAAAATACACCATTGAGAGACAGACCCTAAGTCGAAGAGTCTGACAGAAAGATGAAGGCGATAACCCATTCCATTATTAGTCCCTTTGAAGTTGAACTCACAACTCTCTCTTCAAAGGCACAAATCGCATCTGGTAGGTTGAAAGGTATCGGTGAATGACATTCGTTTCTGGCGCGCAACCCAAGAGAACTCGCAAAAACACGAACAGGAGGACTGTTTCCTCACAATATGAGAACACACATTTTACTATTCTTGGTTGATTTTCAAAACCAGATAAGGAAATATATATTTCTGTTTGAATCAGTTTTCGGAACTTTGGGTGCGTAACGTGTACTCGGATATCAGGGAACTAGTAGAATAAGACGCCTTAGTATACACAACAGCCTACTTCGACACGGTGTGTCCCAGACTGCCGTGTATACGTTGACTTCAGCTGCGGGTATACGCACTGATTAATATTAAGGAAGGAAGGAGAATTCACTGTAAAACAAAAAATATATTTTATCAGAATAACATGAAATATTGCAAAAAATAAATAAAATATAAATCTTTCTGCGCGGTTTATACTCCGAATACTTCATTATTCTAGGTTCAACCAAATAGGATCAGATTGCGTCAAAACGTTATAAAGTGCGTGTAGTGCTGTTATAATAACCGGAGAAAGACCCATCCTGGCCCGGAGTGGTGGATTTTCCATAGGCGGGAATGCATTTAATACATTTGTTATTATTAATCTTAAATTTTGACTTCAAATTAATCCAAGATTCATTTTGGAATAATAAAGGATAACTACGTATTTAAATAAATATATAAGTATTAAATCTACCAATGCCCTTGGGCCCTTGGGCCCTTGGGCCCTTGATCCGAATTGATGGGATGATCCCTCGCTTGTTTCCGGAGAGTAACTTAGTTTATTGTCCTGTACGTGGTCATACTCAGTTTGCAACTGCTTTTTTGACAATAAAGTTTATTAATATATTTTCATTCCTCATCCATTTTAAGGTATTGAAGCAACTCAAGTACATCCCACGGCTTTGTCGCGAAGCGTATAATATTAAAGCGAAATCCTTATGCGGATGCGGGGTGCGCTCTCTCCGGCTGCAGCCACCCGCGCGCAGCCGGTGAGGCGCACTGGCGACTCGGCTCCGCGTGCGTCGCGACCTGCGCTACCGCTATCACCCCAGCATCCATCCCTTCCCGCGCGCAGTCGCTTCACGACGCATATTGATTCCACACCACCCGCGTCGCCACTGTCGCCGCACTCATCCTGTGGCGCACGTCGCTTGTCTTGAACGTCACTCTTGCTCTTGTTATCGCGTAGGTCACTAAGTAAGGTGCATTTATTTCTTCAGTGTACCGACACGTGGAGAATGATTACTTACAATAATGAAAATTGCGACGAGTCGGGAATCGAACCCTTGACTCCTGCTTTGATCGCAGGGGTGTTAATCACTACACCACCCGTTCGCCTTCCACAACTACATCACCCGTCGCCATTCCCACCTGACTGAAAGTTATCACAATAAGCAAGATATTGCAATAATCGATTTATACTATAACCGATCCTCTCGAGACTGAATGATGAATTTATCTCGCAATATACAACGTTCAAAGAATTCAGCGAACATTTATTAAACGACTTTTAATAAATTCATTACACAATGCGACAAGCTAGAATGACTCTTTGATTTCTTCTCGAAGATATTTTGAACTTCGTATTCACCTCTCATTATATCTTCCTCCTATCCTGGGGTGTAATTATTGATGTGTATAGTGCGAAAAAATTGTAGCAGTGGATTTTACTTCAGTGACTGAAACCAATAATCGAATAAGGAAACACATACCAAATCATCACTTTGAATTTAGAGAAAAATATTCTACTATTGAACAAGTGCATCGAATTACTAATATTATTGAAATAACGCTACGACAGAAAGAAAAATGCTCTAGTATCATTATTGTTGTTGCACAAGCTTTTTTGTAAGTCTGGTGTCCAGGTTTGTTGTATAAACAATTTCATCTTCTTCGAACCTCATATTTTCGTGTCAAATTTGAGGGTCGATATTCAGAATAAAACAATAGTTGCAAGAGTCCCACACAGAAGCGTGCTAGTACCAATCATTTATCTCCTGTTTATCAGAGATGCCAAAGTATGAAGAAACAATCATTGTAACATTTGCTGATGGCACTTCATTGATAGTAAGGTAAAAGCATTGAAGGAACAACTATGAAATTACAGAGAGTAATAAGCGAAGTCAGTAATTGGACGAAGATATGCCGTATCAAGTCAATCAAGATATGGAGTCTACTCACATAAACGTAACACATAAAAAAATTGGCCCAGTACCACTAAGTGGTACCGTATAAAAATACTCTAAGTACTTAGGAATGACCCTACAATCTAAGTTACGCTGGAAGAAGAACGTTAAAAAGAAAGTTAAGGAGCTAAATATTAAATAACGAAAAATGTCTTCACTTCTTAGCAAAAATTCTGAGTTATCATTATACAATAAAATATTCCTATATCAACAATTTTTAAAGCCTACCTGGATCTACGGTGTACAACTTTGGGGTTGTACGAAGAAGATAAACACTAAAATTATCCAGCGCATTCAAAAGAAAGTCCTCTGAAAATTCTCCCAGAAGCACCAGCAGGAACATGTCAATAGTGAAACCGTCAAACTAATTGTACAGAGTGAAGAGCATCGCTGAATGAAGAAACCATATGACCTAATAAACTAAAAGAAATCTATTAACATTTAAGTGAAGAGTATAAACGCGGATACTATTGATGAATGATCATTCGCCTAATCTAACCATTTTTGTAAAGGAGTTACTAGATGTGTTCAGATTAGTTGTAATAATTCTTTAATAAAATGATTTTTCTCCTTCACGTCACCAAATACATCAGTACCGAAGATTCTAATGTAGGCTTTTATACTATAACTTAGTAAAAACGCGACTTCATTGATTATAAAACAATATAATTAAGATTCATGCGGAAACTCTCATGAGGTGCGTTTCTCCATTGATTCATCGTAGACAGAATTTTGCCCAATATTCGTTTTTGATTCGATTCCTGCTGATCATTGAATATGACCACGCCTGCGCTTGTTTTCCAATCACTGCTTCTCAATACTCTTTGTCTCGTTTCTATTTCCACTGTGTGGAAATAAACACACATAAGTTAGAATTTAAGTAATAACAATGAAATCATAAATGCAATACATCTCTTCTCTAGCTCTTTTGAAGACGCAATTGTTACCTAACTCTAATGAACACAACCTTTTTATGCAATAAATTTTTGGGAACTTAAATACAACATTAATATTTAATCGTATGGATTATCCAATACGTGTCCATGGCGCAAAGCAATTGCATTTGTGGTCATTATGAAGTCTTGAAAAACGCATTACCGTAACTGGCGAATGACTGAGGTCACTCCTCAATGAATAAATCGAGTTTCTCTTCTTGCGGAAGAGATCAGAGGTGTCTTCTACTCTTCTATAGAACGTGCCAATCACGTTACCAATTGTACTGAATAGACAATTGCATTTCCTTCGATTTAATATTCGTCTTCATCATTTAGTCACACAAGACACTTCAGTCACATAAGAAGTTGTCATTCTCCTAGTCGTCTTCTGTAGCTTTTCTCACTACTTTACATTTGACTAGGTAAATTTTCCACTTTACGGAAGGTAAAATATACTTTTTAGTATCTTAATTTTATAATAAAAACTCGGCAATGTGTGAAAGAATGCATTTATGAAATTGACGTATAGCAAAATATCAGTGACGTGTACTCAGAAAATATTTGTGTACGTAAGAGAAACTGAATAATTACTAATACTTCCTGACGTTTGGTACCACCTAACCCAATTAACTTTACAAACACCATCAATGAAAAAAATGTGTTACCATCAAATTTTCTGACATTTCTTTATTCGTAGGATATTTACTCCATAATAGGAATATCCATTGTACGAAATAATCGGCCCTGCGAGGAAAAATTGTCTCAGTAGTATTTCTTGGTTCCCTTAGTTACTCGACAGTCCCAACTACTTTCTGTGTTTCTACTTCACCATCGCAGTTTGATAAACTTACATCTGCTATCTCTTTTTACACAATTTTTCTTCAGCAACTTCGTGGCAATATTCCTTTACCGCGACAGTTCTCTATCGCCGAAGATCGATCTCATCATCATCCTCATCATCCTCATCATCGTCGTCACTAACTCTAGCACTATTCACAGGCTTCGTAGGGAGGGAGAAAAGAAGAAGAGGACGTGTTGCCATGGCAATGGGGATCGAGAGCAGCATGAGGCGAGGGTGTGCACCGCAGCAGCGGGGCTTTCACTGTTGGATTGGGGGTGGGAAAAGAGGGCACTCGGAGTAGCAGGTGGAGGAAAGAGAACGAGAGGTTTTGGCGTGCACTCAAAGAGATAGGGGATATAATATCCCGTTTCTATTCCAAGAGCACCTCAAGGGTATCGTTTTCATTTTTTTGTTTCACTTTCGTCTAAGTGAAATTTAATTAATGCGTGTAGGTTTACCGGAGAGCTTACAAATTGATGCACGTAATTGTATTAATGGATCAATATCAACAGTACTTCCTTAGTCACAGAAAGAGATCAAGATGCTACAGACACAGAGGATACAGATCAAGGAAAACATTAAAACATGAATTTTAGACCAAGGAACATTAGGAGAAGGAACATTACGTTGTACAATTCTATTATACCTCATTTCCTATTATTTAGGTGAAAAATAATGTAATGTAATTTGTTCACAAAAAACGCCCTAAACTTGGAATTGGTACTTTTTGGTATTTTAGTTTGACAACTTTATGAATATGGTCATATTTCCGGTTCAAATCCTTCATCAGGTATAATTGTAAACGGGAAATAAATATGTTTCCAAACACTACTCTAAGGAAAAATAAGATGAATGCTGTTAAAGATTTTTTGCTATTTTAATTTCATTGACTAACCCTGCTTGACGTAACACTTTTCAACGAAATTCTAATACTTAGTCTGACTTAGCAATTTAATTACATTGTATTAAAAACATAAAAATTCCAAAATATTTTTCAACAAATCAATAAAAATAAAGTAATGTGACGTAATATAAATTCAATTCCTCGATATTATAACAAATACATAAAATTTCCATGTAGAGAGATTTGTTGAAACGTCTACACATTGAAAATGTTTCCGTAATATGCAGCTTCAGAAAGGAAGTGCTTATAAAGCACATGAAAAAAGATTTAGTCAAGGTTATTTATCGCTGTACTTGTAGGTGTGGAAATTACAATTTTAAACAAATTTGCAGTAATTCATTGTTTTTAGACATTAAAAGGAAAAGAGCGAGTCGACATGGGTTGGAGTTGAAAGCTTCGAAAGCTACAGAAATAGTTCCGCTGCCCCAAGAAGATGCCTCGGTATATCTGGGAACTCGAGGAAAGCAAGACAGGCGACAAGAATACCGACGTAGTCACTGGGAGCCAAAGTAGGCTCGTCAGAAATGAGGTGATACAGATACGATTGCGTTAATAGGGGCGGATAAAACATGGGTGTTTCCACGTGGGAAGATAAAGTATTCTCCATTGGATCACTCCATGCGTGAACACACTAATGATTTACTTATCATCTGTGGCACAAGTCATCTCTACAAAATGTTCTCAAAAACCATTATTTTTAAGGTGTAACGAAATTGTAACGTGTTACGAAAACAACATGGTCTGCTGTTATGAAATACCAAACCACCATAAAGTGAACTATATTGATCAAATATGAACGTATTATATCCTGTTGATGAATTTATTATTGAAAATTTTACTCTTGAAAGAACGACTCACACTTCTAACACAAATACAAAAGTATGCACTCTCTTATTTTTACAACTTCACATACGAACAACGATTGTGTACTAAACATGATATAAAAATCAAATGGATAAATTAAACATTTGTTCATTTACGTTGTCAGATTCCGATGGCCAATCATTTAACCTAGGTTTGTTGTGAGAACGGATTGTTGCTCGTTGGTTGGATTGCCACAAGTAACACGTCCCATAAAGCACTGTACACCATAATATTATAGAAATGAAATAAGTAAAGATATCTTCTTGATGGTTGTGGCCATAAAATATTAACATTTCTTCTTCGCTGATTAATACAAAAATTTTAATTAACACACTTAAATAATAATTAAAATACCCGTCTTTCGTACAAAAAATGAAATACTTCATAATTGTGGGAGCACATTTTCTACGATTATTCGAAATGCAGTTCCAAACACATCTTATAATTGAGTTCTGCTTTAACAAAAGTTTATGATCGTGTTTGGAAGAATTCCAACTCGAAATTCTCCACAGGTGAGTTACATCACAACCGACCTAATCTCGGAAGTGAAGCATAATGGCTTTGAACTCTCAAAATTTTTGGAATGAGGCCAAGTTAAAATCGCAACCTGAAGAGCACAATAGATCCACTAACTGGTGTGGAATACTACATGCAAACGACAAGTAAAACGATTTACCTAATAAATCATAATTTACGTTCATAAAATTCAAAAAGTTATTCCAAAAATACGAAAATTGAACTATTTCAAACAATTTGAAGAGATAACATTTTTGTTATATTATTTTATAAGGTTTCTGTACATGGTAAGGGATCCAGTCTCAACTTTCTTATACACTATCGTGATGTGCAAGTGCACCTGAGAACTACTCCCTTTAAATTTTATCTACGACACCAAAATAGTTCTATATTAGTCCGCTCTCCCTCCGGAATGACGGATAGCGAAGTTACAGCGGGAGAGACGATACTGGTATCACCTGCGGAGGAAACGCAAGTATGCGGAGGCGTAGTTGAAGACAGGAGTCGACGTTGGAGGCGGAGGTGAGGGAGTCAAGAGAATCTACGAGAACACTCAAGAGACGGCGCGTGGGCGTAGCAAGATTCCTACGAGGCTCTTCTTTGAAGCCTCCCTCCACAGCCAGAGAAGAGAGGAAGGAAAAGACGAAGGAAGTCGAATGCGCAATGCGCTCAGGAAACGCTACAAGTCTACTGGGGGCTGATAAGGAGAAGAGGTCATTGATTGAACATGGTCAATAAGGTTAGAGAACTATGACACTACCCATAGGAAATACATCATAAGCCTAGGAAGAAGAAATACAAAACATTGCCAATATAAGTTTTAAAATGTATTATATTGAACGAGTAAAAAACCAAAATTATATCGAACGTTACAATTTCATTATATAATGGTAATAGCAACAACAATGGTTTGTTTAATTAATGTTTATGAGTTCCCATTTTTTCATGCCTAATAAGTGGAGGACGGCTGATTATGTTGTACAATCGAAGTTTGTTTTAACTGAATAAGTTATTCCAACTGAATTACTTGTTTTAACTTATTCAACTATTCCAACTATGGGTAATTGGACTCTGATTAAATGTCATACTGGACACTTGGCAATAACAGACTTTTTAAAACTATTCGGTATGGACAACTCTACGCGACACATTTCTTCGATTAACAGAACTAAATGAGGAAGAAGGAGAAGAAACCGATAACGCCGCAAAAAGAAAAAGTTTTTCGCGAATATCATAAATGGTGCCAACCTCGAAAAGGTATGCTTAATTCAAACATTAACTTCTAATAACGTTTCGCTGATCCATCTAAAATTGGTCTAGGATGCTTATCCTTTTAACACTTTTGACCTGAATTTTTGACACTTTTGACCACAGTTGAATCGAAATACCCCCTATATTAATATATCCATTCTGACTCCATTCACAATTTTGTCTTCTCTATGTCCCCTTGTATTCATTTCGTTCTCTACCCCATTTTTCTTTTTTTTTTCAACACCAAAAAGAGATGGACGAATGAAAGGAAACATTTTTAACAAATGAAGAGTTGACGCCATACAAAGGACATTGCGACCCTTGGAAATTACTTCCAGTTACCAAAAGGGGCGACGTAACTGAAAGGGTGCGTGAGATCCCTCAGCAAAAGAGACCCCGCGATATCTGCAAGTGTATATAATACGAGCGGCGTATAGTAGATAGGAAATAAAAATGAAGCATTACATTCACGGCAAGAGTTATAGTTTTCTCTCCTTTCTTCTGTTAAGACGCTTAACATTGTATAGCAAATCCATAAAAATGTGATTTTCATAAAACAGTGATTTTCATTGTGAAGAATAACTAATTCTAATTTGCGTTATCTAGATGTACTTAAATGAAACATGATCTAAAAATACTGCTTATTTAAACATTTGTGAGGTCATAAAATCACGAAAAGTAAGTACAATATATGGATAAATAAGAGAAGGAATGAAATCTGCACCTCAATTTCACTTAATTTCCGAACACACTTTTACACTTTTATCACTGTTGACGAAGACTGGTAAATGGACACATTAAAGGGGATGGTAAAACGACAAAATTCGAGTTGCCTTCAAGATTTCAATGTCAGATCACAACATAATTTAACTTTCTAAACGAAAGAACTATCAAACTAAAGCATTTTTTTGTAATTCTCATTACATTTATACAAGCAAAGAAGTAAAAGAGAGAAACTTCATGACATCGAATCGTGATATGTATATTACCTACATTTACTGTATAAATGGATAACAAAAAAAGACATTTTGTAAGTCCGCCTATAAAGAATCAAGAGGCTCTAAAACTTCTGAACTCGCGACCTAACGTGTTTTCCAACGACCATGAAATTATAATCCTCCACTATAGTTTCCAAGTAGAAAACCAACACACCACGTGGAAGCCAAAGTATGAGAAAACAAGTACCATGTGTTCAGAGTTCCCCGCCGTGTCTCAGGAAGAGCACACGACTCTTTCTCCGCGCGAACACCCCTCCCAAGCCCCGTATTAAAGGAGATCACTTGCCAGACTCGATGTTCTTGAAAGTTCCTTACCGGAATCATACATGACATCTCTACATCCATGTTTAGCCACGAATAGAGCACGGGCGAGTAAATTTCCCAAACCGAGCAATTTCCTCCTCTGCCACGAAAACGAATCAGACTCGACACTGTACTGTATCTCTGTCCATTAAAATTGCTACATAATGATCAAAATAAGCAACATACGTGAAATTTGTACGTTTGAAAAGGTACAACATACTGCGACATGCCAATGATTTACAAGACTACGTATCCGCGCTAAGATGAGAAATTTTGTTCGTTTGCTTGGCGACTAATGTATGCACCGATATCTTGAAGACATCTTAAGCACAGCGGACCATCAAAGCTGTGACCATATTTCTAGCAATCCTTTGCACCTTAGCAGAGACGGGCACACCTAGAGTGGGGATGTGCCAGACGATTATGAACACCAGGAGAGCATAAAGCAGTTTTTTTCAGACGATACCCAATTCTACACACTGCTTCGTGATGATCATATTCAGAGTGAAATATCGGTGTAAAACAAACGTTCCAACTTGCAAACATCACTATACGGCATACGGTGGAAGCAATTAGAGTATGAGGTGCGATTGTGTACACATCCCGGTCACCATAACGGGTAATTTAGACAGCCCCCGTTAAATTTTTGACTCGTTAAGGTCCAAGTAATTTCGCGTACTTCGTCGCTTCCGAGACGAAAGCTTCCAATAAGACGAAGCTCGATCGCTTGTTACACGCGAATTCGTGATATATACGTTTACACTTATATACATGTATGAGCGACTTGTCTGAGATACACGTCAATTTGAATGAGCTAGGGCAATAATAATATAGTCTTTAACATTTCGCGCGACAGCTCAAATCCTGATACAGTTTGTACGAGCTTCATTCAGGATATACAATTATACATGTATGCGCATACAATTTGCAAATGCGTTCACGTATGCGGAACCCATGGCCAGTACCCGCCCCGCCTTGTTCGTTTACATTCTAACTGTGCTTTTGCAGGTTATTATCATTGTCGTCATATGTATTTCGCATAATCTATTGATTCCTGAAATCATAAGTATTGAGTAGTGCATATTATATTAATTGGTTATGTTTAGATTAGTTTCTTTCTTTAGTAGATTAGCGTATCTGTTTGAGTTCTTACCTCGCGATACACCAAGAATTCCATGATACAAATCGCAAAGTGTAAGCGCTACCGTATACATGTATGAGATAGAAGTGTCAGCTTATAAACACCGCAAACTCTCGAAAGCTTGCTTATACATTTATCTCATACAAGTCGCTCATTCATGTATATAAGTGTAAGCATACCTTTAGATAGAAAGGATGTTCGACTGTATTTGTGGCCTGCATATTTTCCAGTTCTGTCAACGATTGATGGTATTTTGTCACGGGTTGCCGAGAGACTGTAACGTCACTACTCATCAGCCCCTTGGAATGATTATCTCTGACACGGAATGATGTACCCACATCAATCATTCAAGCTCAGTTCGACTCGTTGCGCAACCGCATTACAATCATAATTGCTTCCAGATTTTGTAGTTCCATGTACCAATTAGAGTATGTTCTGCGCCTCAAAATTACCTGCAAATGAAATCTAAAGATGTATTCTGCCTATCGCAGAGCTGTAGAGAGAAGTTAAATTTTCGTCGTAAGGTAACGTAAGTTTGTCGCTTTCGTATTACACCAAATATCGCTGGCTGAATTCCTGTTCACGGCATTAATTTTAACTTTAACCGGAAAAGTTTGAATTATTTTATTTCAGAAATAAATTTAAATCCAGCCCCTTCTGGAATGTTCAATTCTTACTCCGAACTCTGATGTATGAAACTGAAATCTAGCTGTTACAATACTGAACCTAAGATCAGCGATTATCTGCAAACGTTCAGTAGATTACGTGTTGCGGATTTCGTTTCAGTTCCCGGGTAAAGACAAAAATGGAAGGCAGGCTGGTCGAGGTGAAGGTATCTTTGAAATTATTAACCAATAATTTTATATCATATGGTAGGAAAAAATCTTAAACTTATATTCTATTTATCAAATTTTGAGATATTGTCGGGAACAAACCTAGTTATATTTATCTAGATTAATTCCATCTAGTAGTTCACCTAATTCTGAATAAAACATTTTCTTTACCTGCAAAAGAGGCATATATGTTTTATGATAGAAAAGGTATAATTGCAATTATATGCCTCGTTATAATGATATAAGAGATTATAGCATATCTTCAAGATTTTCAGGATTCGTTCGCTAAAAATATTCTTTGAAGTACTGAAACAAATCTTCCTTTTTTCACTTCTGTGTGTTAAAAACCGATGGCAGCGAAGAAATAATCATAATAATAAGTTATTACCTGAAATCTTGGATGATGAAACATTCATTAAATATTCTTATAAAATAGAGTATTTTGATACAAAAAAGAGGACAAAACATCTTGACACGAGCTTGTCAAGGTAAAACTTGAATTTTGCTCACGAATCAACCTTTTAGTTGGTTAACATAAATCTTCATTTCATTTTTACACGTTTTAATCTAACCTCACTTTGTGTAAGCAGACAGTAATTCATGTAAGTTGTATTCGCGATCTAAAATAAAGTAATATATGGGAATACGACACATGGAGTTGAAATTACGTGGAAAGTCAATTGCATATAGCAGAATCGGATTTATCTCATTCACATCGTAAATGGGAAATAGGAGTGCTATGAGCATTGAAATGTATTTTTGTTCCGACTGCTGAATTACGAGTAATGGATCGCACAGCAATTTACATCACCGACCCTTGACATAGTGATTAGCAGGCATGCCAATGAAGCTCGCTCTGTTAGAAGAGTTCTCTGGATAAATGAAAATGAGATGTACGAAGCCCAAGTATTAACTGTTAAATTATTCGGTATACATATACGTATGTCATCGTACTTCGATTTGAAAAAGCCTTTTTCATTCATATGTTAATTGTTATTTGTAATTTACATTTGTTCACAAAGCGTAAATAAAAATGTTAATCGAAAAGTGAAAATGGGTAGGTAAATATAATAATAACAATAAATAATTAATTAATGGACCATGAACAATACTGATGCACGGAAATTCTGAGTACAACTGCAACTACATCGAAAATTTTTGTTACAATAATATTATTCGCTTCAGAGAGGAAATTTTATAATTTGGGCTCGGATTGGTGTGTCCCTCCTGTTCACTGATTTCCTGTTTGGGTGTGTGTCTCAGATTGCCTGGGTGGAAGTGGTGAACAGTTGTGGAAGACGGGTGGTGTAGTGATCAATACCTCTGCGATCAAAGGAGTCCCTGGATCGATTCCCGAGTCCTCGCTACAATCACCTGGCCAAAATTTAATGCTTTTCGGGTATTTGTTTAAAATTTTTGAATTAGAGCATTTGCGAGCTACAGCGCAAATAGAATTAATGCACACGGTTAGGAGATATCTGAAATATTACGAACAATTCTGCAGGATAATTGTTGAATAATTAAAGTATTTTTTATAATTATATTGCAAAAAGTATAATTTTACAACACGCATAGTGTGACGGTCCTGTTAATATTGACGGTACGGTTCCAAGATAACTAAACATGAATATGGTAGGACTCAGAGCATTTGAATATAATAGAACGTTCACGAACACAAACTCACACACACGAGTGATCATAATGGATGAGGCATACGTAATTCGACTGCGAGAAACGCGTGTACCTTTACCGGTACCGGAATTTTATCATGTCCGACTGGAATAAACGAGCCCTGCTTTATGTTTTCTCATTACATGGATGTTACCGAGGTGCGTAGTCATCGATGATGCTCCATAAGTACCACATTTGGAACAAGTTCCAAAATGGAAATATCCATCCACTAAGATGGAATTGCTTGCAAATGAGAGTTCAATCTGTGGTTAAGAATAAATAAATTGGGGTTGCTTACTCTACACCAGATAAATAAATTTCAACTCAATGAATTTTTCTGTGCTTTAACAAGTAGTCATTAAAAATCCTTGTCAGGGAAGTACAAGTCTAAAAACATGTCGAACCGTTTTCCATTTAATTATTTCCATTGCTCCAAGATTTGCCTATAATTCGAAAACGAATGAGATAAAGTAATTTTTGCAAAAACACTAACGTATTTCATGGCTTAAAAGACCCACGAGAACCAAAAATAATATTTAGTCCTCGCAAGCAAAATCGATTCGCCCTAATCTGATTCTGCAAGATTTCTCCCCAACGAGTTTTCTTCTACCGTTTTAACGCTCCGTTCTCTTTCCTTTTTCTCAGTCCGTAAGCAAACGTCGACCTCCACAAATACGCTTCGACAAAGAAAGAAACCTTGCAAAGAAAGGTATCGTTAAGAAAGTGATAGCTTCTGTTGGTGCTTTTGTAAGACGTTAGCACCAGGAGCTTGTGGCAGAGGGAAAGGATAAACTCCATAAGAAAGAGTCGCCACAGGGCTCTTTCCTTTAAACGAAGGAAATCGATAAATCATGCCCACATACCCCAGCTTTTGGGGTTATCCTTTAACATTAGAGTATTTTGAAAGGTAGGTTTTTCCATCTTTCCATGGCAAAAAAAACTTAAATAAACAGCATAAAAATAGAGGATGCTTTCAAAAACGGCGCATTCATTTCACGTAATATGGACTCTTTCCTTTTCCCAACTGCATCAGTATTTCAGCATTTTATTCATAAAACTTGAGAGTTGACTTTTATTCGTTCGGTTTTTCTTTGGTAGTTAATGTGATTTAAATATTAAAATTGATAAGAGCAATTACTTTAATTTTAAAAATTCAGTGTGACAAGAATCAGCAAAAATCAAAGATAAAATAAAAATAACGAATTTAACAAATAATTGAAATTACTCTTCCACCACAAAGACAAGGTACTAGCCTAACACTAAAAGACGACGACTAAAATATATAATATAGCAAAATGTATAATTTGAGTTTTCACTAGAGTTTTTACTTCATTATTGTAGTCTCAAGGTTGAAGAAAATCCCTTAAATGTATGGAAGGAGCTGAGCAATGTAAATCTAACATGATAGGTAGTGGCACAAAAATATATTCATCCAATTGCGTCACCAGTGCCATCAGAAATAGTTTATAAAGTTCGGGTTAACTAGAGAAGGATTGGTTTGACAACCGGAAGGTTGTTAAAATTATTTTTAAATCATTTAATTCCAGTTAAGTTTTTATTTTTCAACAGTCCATTTTGTAATATTAATGAAGGTGTGGTACAAATAAGATTTTTACATATTCATTTAATCTGTACTGAAATTAAATTTATTAAAACCTGATTACTTCATTTCAGTATTAATTTAAAATAAAATATTAATCTACATTACTAAATAAATTCAATGGTTAAACGAAATATAGTAATTAGACTCGTAGTTACTGAAATCATTTAATTAGTAATTAATCAGAATCAATTTCTTGTGGACGGTCAATAAGAAACTCATTCATGCATTTTCACATGGAATACCATGTGAACGCAGAGTGAAGAAGAAACAAATCGATGTATTTCACATCCGGTAGTCGCAGGAAGTTCCTATTTCTGATTTTTATTATTCTTTGTTTGACTCAAAAGGGTGAGAAAAGGAAATGCCTCATAAATGTCGTACCATTGTTAGGGTTCAGCTAAAATACCTACTCTCGAACAAACAATTCCATATGCGTTGAAGTATTTCATCGTTGGATCCGAAAGAAAAATAATAAAAGCAGTGATTTATAATCTAATAGTACGCAAGTCAATTATGTTTTCTCAAGGTGTTGATATATCCTCTGTAAACGCATAGGGGAAAAAAGGAGTGTTTCCTCATAGCTATGTGATATACTTGTATGTAGGGTAGATAATAACGTCTCAGACTTTGAACCAAGAAACTTATTATCCTGTGCCCCTAATTGAAGAGGCGCTTTCACAGTAAGAAACGTTTGCTTTTAAACAAAATGTATTAGATACTTCTCAACCTGTATTCAGATGCTCGACAGTTTCTTCCCTTCACTCTTCCCACTTCTGATCGCATTCTTAGACTTTTGGTCTGAACTTCAAAGATTCACGGTATCTTCGTCTCATCGGTATCGCGTGCCTCTGGCTCGTTAGTAACCTTGAAGTGACTCACTAATGATGGGCGCGATGAATGAAAAATCGGAGACGGAGGCATGTGCGAATTTCTAGCGACCGTGACGTCGCTCGACCGATTAAAAAAACCCGGACGGTGAAGAAGACTTCTCCCGAAAGCTCACCGGGCGCCCATCAAACTAGAACAAATCTGGGGAAGGCTGGACGGATGGCAACCGTACTTGTATGCCATATCCAATTGAAAAGTCTGAACAATATAGTGGTTACCTGCGGCCCGCAGAGACTTAACTCTTTTGGTCACGATACAATCTGATGATTTTATCGAACAGTAGTTTGCACTTTTAAGAATGTATTATATATTACAATGTTGCAAGATAACCTAATTCGGGGTTTTCACGTATTCTTTCAGAAATCGGTAATTGAAATGTTTCAATTTTAAGTTTTGAAAATTTTAAAAATATTTTGTAGTAAAAACTGCCGTTTCTAAAACTGAAGTTTCTCAAAATTGTACAATTTGGAAATATTATCTTAATTTTCGGGAAAATAGTATGGGTGAGAAATTGACAGACATTTTGAAATTTGAAAGTGAAAACGACGTCCCCTTTACACAAGGAAGGTAAATTGCTGAAATGATAAATTCAACTAAATGAAGATAACTTATAATACTTTACTATCTTATACATCGTAAACAATAATAGCAGTTTTGATTGGTTACCGTTTCAGTATAATAGGTATGTACCATGAGTAAAATACAAGTACGAACTCTCAAACCGGTTAACACAATGTTCTCACATACTTAGTGTCAGGGTTGATGAGCTAAACCACTAGGTATGTAACACAGGAAGTAAGCAGATTGGTTAAATGCATTATTATTCCTTTCTCTATTTGTAATAGAACACTAAATTATCCACTAATAGCTTTAACACTTTAACACCGAAACGAATGAAAATGTACCTCAGTGACTTGTGAATAGCGCAGGTAACGCATTTGTCGCAATCTTCTACGTATATCAACAGCATTGGTCATTACTTATATTTCATTACATTGAAACATTTCAAAGGCATTCAGAATGATAAAAGAGTGAAAGAATATGACATATTAAGTTTTCCATGAATCAAATATAGAAACAAAAATAACAAAAAATGTTTGGTACCTTTGTTTACATGTTTACATACTGAGAATTTTCGCTTAGTTTCGAGTTCAAGTAAATGCTCATACCGAAACTAGTAACAAAACACAGATAACATATGGTGGGGAAATCGAAGTGAGTAGTTTGGAAAAAGTTGATACGTTATTTTAATAGTAGGGATTACATGAAATATAATAGTTATTGATGTGGTGATGAACTTTTTCAAACCCTACACAGAAAGTCCCCCCATACTTCACCCACTTTTTTTTCAAATTCTCGTTTATTTATTAAAACTTTGTTATATACAAATTAAAAACATGCTTAAGTATAACTATCACATTTTTTTGCCACACCTACTGTATCCGAATTTTGTTCGTCAATTCATAGGATTTAATTTCCATCTTTTGATACATAAATACATTGAAAAAGTCGCAGGGTCTTGACCATTAAAAATATTCAGCAAAAGTCATTCAGCAAAGAATTATTTTTGACACTTTAGGTTTATTTTATAAAAAATAGTTAATTCGACGTATCGAGAAAAAAGGTAAAAATTTCGCGTTTTTTGAAACATTTCTGCTTTTAAAACAGTATTATTCATTCTTAGAACAGTTTTTTTAACTTGGGTATAAGCAGAAGAACATGACAAATTTAATGGTGTTAATTAGTTTTTTCTTCAATTTTTTTGTGGCATCAACAGCAAGTCAAAGTGAGTGGTCTATAACAAAAAATCCGATAATAGTGGTAGCGTAAGACATGAAATAAAATAGAAATAACTCTGTAAAATACACACAAGAATCATATTTTTACTCTTCAGAAAACCTGGCATAACATTTTGTCCAATACTCACCAAATGATTGTAATAACAATTTCAACACTGTGCCGATAACATAAGCGAATAACTTGGAGACGTAAGGGTTCTTCATGGTTCTGATTTGATCTGTATCTATGGAATCGAATGCGCAGATGTCAACGCCCTGACTTGGACGAAATGGATCGGTCCGGTGCATGCGAGTGCTTGAGCCACGCGGATTATGTGAGAGGGAGTGTGTGAGAGAAAATGCTGTTTGAGTGAGGACAGTGCAAATGTGTTCGAGGAAGTGGAGTGTATATGTGTGAGAACGTAAACGCGAACAATTGTGGAAAATTTAGTAGTGTTATGAGAGTAAACATGTGTAGAGAACGATGTAATGAGAAAAGAAAGACCGCCGAGAAGAGTGAGAGTTAATGTTCCGTGTGAAATGAACTATTAACTAAGAACAAACGATGTCGTAAGTAAGAGATCGTGATATGAGAGGAAAGGCCTGACACTAAAGGGTAATGGTAATAAAAGAAGATGAATTTGCATATATTTGGTTGAAATACATGAGTATCGCGAAGGGTACGAGGTCATGAATTACTGAATGAGAGTAAGAATGTTCAATTCAATTATATGTAAGGTATAGTATATGATCCGTTTTGTATATCAATCCGACATTTCAGGAATTCTTAACACAATTAACTTCCCCCATTCGAAGTGCTGTAAGGAAAGCCAGAACTGCAGGCATTGAGGGTATGAATACATTGTCCGGTCACCGGGAGGAAAGAGAAACGAAAGGGGTGTGTAATTATCAGATAAAAAGTTTGGGAGGAGGGAGAAAGTCAAATCTTACTCCCCCTATGAAAGCGAAGTTGGCTGAGATAGTCAATATGTACATATCTTATCTTTTTATCTATTCCTCGCGGCACATAAAAACTGTAATAATCAATTTTTTTCTTCCTCCTTCGGTCAGTTAGATATTGTGGATACTGTTCCAAGAACAGTATCAAACAAAATTATATAATTATAAACTTTAAATCAAAATAACTACAACTGTCGAAGTGTGGCTTAAAAAGACTATTTCTCGTAATTGTTTAATAAAAATCGAAATAAGAGTGATCAATGTAATATTGTAAATCAATATGAGGACTCGGTCTTGCTATTGCTATCGTTACCTCTATAATCGTTATATATTTAAAACAAATTTCTGGAAATATTAGCAAATAAAGTTTTGGAAAGTATCTAGTCGGGTAAGAAAGTACAAACGTCCCACAAATAATATATAACTCAAGAAGAAATGATTATTCAAGTAATAAGACCTATTTCATTAATTTTTTATCGTCCTAGGTCTTGCTGAGGACTTGGCACAACGAGAAACGTGTATTTTTTACTTTCAAAAAAATAACTGATCTGTTCAGTACGTTTACAAATATATTTGGCACAATAAATTAGTGATAGAAGTTGTGGTACATCATTTTTGTTTTGACACAAAACCAAATTTAAAAATTGATTTTCTAAAAAGAAAAACTTTAATTTGTAAGATTTTTATTCAGTACTATTACTGCTTTACGTTATATACGTCTCTCAAAATGAAACTAATTACGTAGGAATTTGTACAGTTAAATGGGAATCGCGATTCTGCATCTTCCTTTCTCAAACCCGCCAGTCCTCGTTTTACATCAAGAGAACATTTCAACAAAATGCTGGATCATATTACGAAATTTCAAGAGGACGAATTGCGCCAGCAGTAGCGCGTCAAAGGAAAGCAGGATTGCGTTGAAAGCAAACTACGAAATGAACAATGACGAAGGGAATGTTTGGGAGGGGAGGGGGAATGTATAACTCGGCTGAGAAACAAACGATCGAAAAATCCTCCTCTTGCCGTGCGATGTGACGGATTAGGCGAAGACAGAACGGCACGGAATTAATTGCGAAAATAAATTGACCCGTCGGCAGGAAATCAGGAACGTGTAACAGTCCGTGGTAGGTCTCTCAGATGACGCACTAATAATAGGAACTCGTGGACGTTTGAACACATGTGAGTCTCAGGAATTCCAGTTTTCTTAACGTGATAATTGAACCTATATTTGATTAGTGAGAAGCAATAAATGAATAATTCGAGTAATAATTAAATTAATCTTATCACAAACTTTTCTTCTGAGTATCCGAGATTTTATTAAAGAAGAGGTATATAATGAAAAATGAATTATTTATTCAAATTATAATCGAAACAATCATTTATTCACATCAAATAGTATTTTTAATTTAGAAAACAAGTTTCGGTTACATTCAAATGATACCTCAAGCGGGAGTAGGAAGAATAAGGGTGAAAATATTATGAATATATTCCTCATTAAATTTGTGGAAACGAGGAGGATGAAGATTCTAAAGTAGTATACGTAATGTATATACACATCAAGCAATGAGTAACATTTTTACTTCATATTAGTGACGATTTGTGAAGGAACATTAGTCCATAATTAAAAACTTCTCATTGAGTTCAGCCGAAGAAGCTTAACAAGACCTTAAATAATTAGACATTTTAAGGAGTCACCCAAGAGCTACATTTTAAGAGGGAATTTAAAAAATAGAAGAGGATCATGAAGAAACAGGCTACCACACATGAACATAAATAACAATACAAGTAGATAGGAAAATCGAAAGGGCAAAGAAACTCAGGTCAAAAGTACTACACCACACAATGAGAACAGAATCGTATGAACAATGAGAGCCGGAATCGGATATTGCAAGGAGCGGGTGGCGAACAGTATGTAAGCCTTTGCATAACTACTGCTCCGACAAGCAGTAGCTCTCAAGGCAATTTGCGGGCGACGTCACTTAGCATAACTCCACACAAGACACAGAAAGTGAAACGTCACCTCTGGAATGTACAAGAAAACAAAAGAGCGCCGTTAACAGGACCTCGTAGTATTCGAGAAGGAGAAAGAACCAAAGAAAAGCTTAAAAATACACGAGGATCTAAAGACAGTAAAAGATTTTGCTAGTAACCGTTATCTTGGGCGTGATTTGTTCAATCAATCATTTCTACCCGCGGACAAATCCATCAAGAAGCAATAAATTACGTTTGCGGGTGGTGCAGAAATGCCGGTTGTTAAAATTATTCGAATTAAAATTTCTTTTCTACGAATTCTTCTGATCATTTTGATATCTTTGTTACGAATTACAACAAATCAAATTAAATTCGGCCACTTTCACAAGATAATGTTGGACCCTATTGTCAATAAAAAATAAAACTTATTGTTCATCTTCACAGAAGATTTGTTTTTGCAACGCAAAACTCATTTCAATACTCATTTGAAAACTGGACTTCTTTCTTATTACAAAATGAAACTGGGTTCTGAAACCAGTATTCTAGGTCGACAAGTATTTTGCGGAGTGACCTATTCAAACGTCATTAACAAGTACGTAATTATTCAAACTTGTTCAATTAGTAAGTCGGAAAATGCTAAGGCTTACGTCATAAGCGGGTAAAATGCTTAAAACAAAGGAGTATTGTGCACGAATAATTATCAACTTTTTTCTCAAAAGAATAGTTTATATTCCAGTCATTATTCTTACTGTAAGCAATTTTCTAAAATACGACACAAGCTATTCAAAATGTTCACTGCGACGGGTTTGTTCTTTGTTAACACCAGGGGACAATTGTATTCCCCTCATGATATAACATGTGCCTTTCCTGATGTGCGTGCCTTTCCTGATGTGCATACAAAAGTGTAAATACTATTTAATGAACCAGTGTTTCCAAATAAATTCTCCTTTAAAATTGCCTTACGGCACACCATCCAACGTAAAACCCAATGGTTATTTTATTTTGAACTTAAAGAATAAAGACGTAAATAAAGAACAAATATTTCACGAAATAATGATTCCTTACAGTTTATGATGGAATAAGCTATAAAGTAATTTAATAAATACTTTTTTACGGGGGATAAGTACTGTTTACGTACGTGAATATTAATAAAAATATATTCGATATCATTAAACGACAAAATGTATCATACAAGCTATGGTATTCTTTCTCACGAAGTTAGGAAAGAGTTTTCACTAACTTATTAAGAATTTAAAAACACTGCAACAGCACAAACTATGCAATGAAATTGAATAGTGCTTCTGAAAGTATCAGTTGTTCCATTTTCAGGAAGTGATTATGAGGCGCAATCACTACACTGTAAGAATTTTCTGTTGTATTTTTACAAATAAAGTGTGGGAAAATATTATCCTTCCCATGAAATGTGAATTTACAGCAAAAAAGACTAATTTTTACAATATCAAGGTACTGTGAATATACTGCATAAAAGTATAGTGAAGTTACCACACCTAAATATTGTATATTCACAACAGAGGCGAATTTACAGCATCAAGGTATACTAGATTTACATAATCGGTATTTACTTCAAGGCATTAGATATACAGTATGAAGATACTGTAATTTTACTGGGAAATGTGGGAAAAATTATCCAGTATCGTACTGGAAATTTGCAGTACATAATTAAGAAGTTACAGAAGTCGAGAATTAAATATTTATTACATTATTCATCATAATTACAAATATATTTCCATAACAACACATTCATAATATTTAAAAATTATTTTTCTTTCCACCCGTCACAACTGCATTTTTGTTTATTATATTTTTGAAATCTGAAACAAATAGAAATAAAAATCCATGATTATATTCCGTTCAAATTACATCATTCTTATATACATTTAGAGAATTTGCACTTAAATTATCAAGTGAAAATTGATTTAAACCTCAATGTAATATATTATTTATGTGGTCTGAAGTGAAGCTGATTTTTTTATCAGTGACTCTGCGTGTGTAATGTGGCTCATCCCCAAAATCATCAGCCCTTTTAATTTTTTTTTGTATAGATTATTTTTCTCTTCAGTAAGTACCGTTAGTAGAGCTCTAGTAGGTATTTTCGTTCGCTTTGCTATAGGAGTTTGTTTGTTTCTTAGACATGTTAAGACTTGAACATTTCCATTGCATTGCTTCGCTACAGAGGTCACTGAACTAGCTGTCACGAACTGTGTGATGGCTGAGTGTATTTTATGCCATGTAGGCTTTCGTAGCTGAAATATGCTTCTTTTCCCTCGCAAGCATTTTCCATTCCCTTCCCATCAACACATGACAATCGGAAGCTGAGGGAATCCCACCGGTCACGTGACAGCTGCTGGTGATTGACGAGCGAAATAAAAGAAGACGGTTTGACTTACACATCACAGTTCATACAAGTTAGACATTAGATCCTAAGAAATTTTTTACCGAATTCAGTACATCCAAATAATAAATAATATAATAAATTTATTGTCAAAAAACAGTACGAACTGCGTATGACCACGTGGAGGACAACAAACTAAATAGCCAGCAATGAAACGTAGGTTATCAGTCCTGACAAATATCACTCGTTTCGAATATAGTAAGCGACCACCGCGACTACGAACAGTAAGTTGTTACTTCGTTTATAAGAGCTGTTTCGTTGCAAAAGTGCTTGGATTTTCTAGTCAGTCTATTGCATACCAGTGTTCTTATCATATTAAACCAGAAGAAAATAGTTTTCGAAACTGTAATGTGGTTATTAGAATCCAACCATCTTCCTGCGAAAACACTCGATTCATAGTTAACGACAGTGGATGAGTTACAGTGTGGAAGACGTTTGTGGCGAAATCTTTTTTTTTTTTTTTTTCTGTGGAAAGACTTTTAAAAGATCGTTTTTTAAATCTTTAAACAAGCAACGATGTGATATCATTTCCGTGTGTAGGCACACGGAAGAAATATGTGCAAAGTAACGATGGATAACAAATCGACCTCAAATTCAAAAATTAGGTAAGATTTTGTTTCGGTTAATTTTTTTGTTTAGTTGTTAAATTGTTCGTGTTTGTGACTGCCTGTGCACTCTATGAAAAATAGTCAATTCTCACGAAAGATACAAATGATTTCAAGGAAAATTAAAATTTAGTGTGACATTATAAACAATCAATTATTTTTAGTGAATAATGAACATATTTTAATAACTGATTGCCTATAATATCACTCTAAACTTTAAATTTTCCTTGTAGTAAAGTATTAAGACGATCAGAGAAAGGAAGTGTGTGTTTAAAAAATGATATCAACTTTGCACAATAGAATAGCTATGATATTTTCTTTAGATATAAATTATTTGGTTAATAATAAAATAAAATAAATAATGGATTCCAAATTGAGTAATGATTACGTTAAATATGTTTCCAAGAATACTATGATCTCATGACCATACACTGCAGATGTAATACTGTGATTTACAAGGTGACTTTCATTATAAATTCTAACAGAGTTCATACATGCTCTATATAAAATGTTTTGTCAATAATTTCATCACATATTTACGTTTATCAACAAGAATAAACTTTTCAACATTGAGGTCTTCCTGGTTGTCTATCATAACACTCATCCTAGCCCATAGTTTTCTCGCATCAGTGTTAATAGGGAATCCTTTACTTCTTTCTTTGGACAAGCAAGCATTAGGTGCAGTCTCTGGATATATGTCAAAGAAGGATCTGCAATTGAAAATTAATCAATTGAACACCACTGTCCTCCAGTGTGCCACAAGCATGAAGTATAACAATATATATGACAATTAAGTCAAATACAAATACCTCTTAATAAATAGATGTNCAGGGTCTTCTTAATTCTTTCATTGTAATTCAAATTAAATATATAACATGAGTACAATACAATTCTGAACCCTTTTAGGATATTTTTTAGTACAGAATCATATTTTTTCTATTACAATGGAGCAATTAACTTCATCAAATGATGACTGGCCTGAGAAATAATGGAAGTTTTTAATAGACATGAAATACATGAATTGTACCATAATATATGAAAGGAAACAAAACTTTTCGATTACCTTCAATTATCAAAATGTGAGTGATATCATTACCAATGATGGAGTCTATGTTATCCTCAGTCACTGGAATCTGAAAACAGATATTTATTAGTGAACACATAAATGCATGGCTGTTGAATCTAATCCAGAAATTACATAGTATACATAAATTATGGAAGTACTTACATCATATAAAATGAATAAGTTGGCTGCGCTCTCACCAAAGTAGTGACTTATTATGGGGAATACAGCTAGTGTTTTAGGAACCTCTGATTGCAAATCCTGAACAGATGCTTCAGCTTCGATCAGCCAGGACTGGAGGTTCCTTTTTGGCCAGTAATGTTTCTCTATATTCCAATAGTTTAGGTCCAACTTCTGAACAAAAATATCCTCCACTTTGTTACCAAAAAGGATGTTGACATGTATTCCAATAGCTTGTGTTTCCATTAATACCGGCCATTCTTGTAAACTGTCTCGAACACAGCTGAAGTCTTGCCGAAATGTAAAGGACGTCTAAGGGTACGTGAAGCGCAGGACCAGATCTTTTATACTCATTCAGATACGTGGGCGAAATTTCAGTCCGTGGTGTACCAATGAAAAGAAAACCTCTTTGTACTAATTTTCCTTCCGATTCCCTAAATATATATTTTCATTTTCGCAAATAATATTTTATGGTTTATTTACAGGAAAATATTGCGGACTATTTCGCCCTTCGAAGGCGCTAAATGAGTCTCAGGCACTGAGACAGGAACAGCAGATCGCGCAATTCTTCGCGCACTGATATTACGTTAAATAAAATGCTTAACACAATCGTAAATAAAACTGAGTATACAAACCTCGCACTTCACGACTAATTAATTGCTAGTTAAAAACAATGAAATTCGCGGATGAATATACATTTGCCGCCTACTTTGCTTGAGCGATAAAATTACTTCTCTTGGCGTTAGTTTCATACCATTTCTCTGAATTGCAACGCCAACGCTCCTAAGACATACGTAGTTCATTGTTCGTCATGGATGTATCTGGAACTGCCACAACAGCAGATCGCGCACTTATCCATTCTGTGATTTGACGTTAAATATACAAAATCAAATGTTCGACACAATAAAAAATAAAATTGAGTATTTAAACCACACACTTCATGGATAATTAATGTTGCTGGTTAAGAACAATGGAATTAGTGGATCAATACATTCACCACCATCATAGTCTGAGTCATTATGTTTCTGTTCTTGAAGAAACCCACACAGTTTCATACCATGTTTTCTTCAGCAATTCTAAGAAATAAAAATCACAAAGCACGCCGGAGATACACGTGGCAAAAGCTACTGTTCGTAACGACTGTTTCTCTAATGCTTATTCATAAGGCCGGACTGCACTGTACTTCACTTGTACGTATGAATCAATAATAGCAATAAAATTTCCTTTTCCACGCTCCCCATCACGACAAAACTGTCACAAAATCACTTACATGGTACTTGCACTATACTTGTCCTAAAACAGATGTATAAATAGATAATTGCTATTAAAAGATACGAACAACGCTCACAAGGTATATTACGTTATGTAGTAAAATCACAACATTTATCGCAATCTTCTTAAAATTGAACAATTTTTACTGTAAATTAACAGTAAAGTCTATGTAAAATCGCCAAGATCTTTAAAATTACATCAAATGTGGTAAAATTGCGGCAGGTTTTTACATTATACATGTAATAGAATTACAGATAATTCTGACAGTTAGATATCTCTTAAATTACGGTGAACCTCACCGCCAGGTAACAGATATTAAAAGAAAATGGGAGACGAGACCCAGATTCGAACTCGGGACTTTGAGCTTAGCGTGCTCATGCGCTTTCCAACTGCGCCATCCCGTTCCTATGTGTTTGTGAACCAGATTTGGAAAATACGACCCAAAACAAAGTACTTCCTAAGGGAGTCGCCTCATATGAGGAGTATCTACAAGGCCACCTCAGAGGTCTTTGGGTCTCACAAGTTGAATGAAAATGGAAGACGGACCCGGGAGGCGAACGGAAAGGCGTAGTTGGTAAGCGAATGAGCGCGCAAAACTCAAACTCCCGAGTTCGAATCACGGTCCCGTTTCTCATTTTCATTTAACATAACATAATTCTGTTACCTGGCGGTGAGGTTCACCGCAATTTAAGAGATTTCTGTGCGTTTGTTATACCAGCTNGTTTCTATCAGACATATTTCTTTCATAGAGGTTTCCCGGTCGTGTAGCGGACATCTTCAGTGCTACACGTGGCAAAGGAATGTAGAGTCATGAAATAAACGTATCTGATAGCAACATAATGTTTTTTTTAATGATGGTTCAGTGAAAACTATCTGCATCTCCCATCATCAAGTACGTTTATTAAATATGAATGAATCATAAAAATTAAAATGTATTCCTTTTCTAAAATAGCTATAAATTATTTTTCAATAAATTGCAGGCTCAATCAATAACTGGGTAATTTATTTCAAAGAATTTTCAATCGTAACTTGATAAACGGAAAATTAAAATTAATTGAATACCATCAATCAAAACATTTTAGATCACAGGTACATGAATGCACTCGACGCACTTATTGGAACAAAGATAGAGAAACCGTTGAAAATTACTTATAAAATCTCAGCTCGGGAGTCAAGAAACCATCCTTTCTATAGAAGACAAGAGTCCCTTTCCAAGCCATTCATCAAGTTTGAAGGGCTGTACTCCCTGATCGCACATGGCGCCCAGCAGAAATAAATGATTCGGAAAATGAAGATACTTTATAACAGAAGTTTTGTTTTCATTCATAAATAAATTAATGGCAATAAACTTATTCATCACATTTTGAAGTCCGAGAAACTGAAGAGGATATTCTGTCTACATTTCTCGTACCTTTGTGTGAAACATGATTGCGACTTCACCACTATCAGAGGAATTCCTGGTTCACGATACTACTAGGATATACTTATTCAATATTTTAAATGAAAGTCTCTCAAATAATTATTTAACTTATTATATCTGATACAAATATATGGATCACCCCTTATCCAGTCATTCCGTTTTTATTTTCTTATCGTTTCCATCTTGCATAATTCGCCGTTCTTCTTCACATCACTCCAGCCTCGCATCTCGTATCATTCCTATTCTCGATGCAAATTTACCAAAATCCCTTCACTTCTCATCTCTTTCTTTTAATTTTATCTTGTCGGATATATTCACAATATCAATTTCTTTCATC
This sequence comes from Laupala kohalensis, assembly GCA_002313205.1. Classification (NCBI taxonomy): domain Eukaryota; kingdom Metazoa; phylum Arthropoda; class Insecta; order Orthoptera; family Trigonidiidae; genus Laupala; species Laupala kohalensis. Next base: position 421,415 of record NNCF01129157.1, read on the forward strand.
CTGAAAATAAATTGTTCCCTTTCCGTAAAGTAGGTCTATAAAATTCGCAATCTGTATAATAATTGATGTTACCGTGTTTCTCCTTCTTGCCGGCAATCACACATAATCCCTTTTTCCTCACCTATTTTCTTTTGACAGGTTCGAAAATTACCATAGCTTATCATTGAAGAGTGTACCACGTCTTGAACTATATTGTTCTTTATTTTATAATCTACATTTGCATCTATATATATGTAACTCAATTTAGATTTACACTCTAACAAGATGCCAAACAAAAAGAACAGTAATGAATTAGCTAGAAAGTTTTAAAATAAAATAAAAACACCGGGTTTTAAAGAGTTGGTGAAACGAATAAAAGTAGAGACGAAAAGAACAGATGAAGAGATAAAGAAACGAATTATTGACAGACATAAGGATGTAGATAGAAAATTAGAAGAATACAGAGATCGAAAAGGAGAAAGCAATTGGAGGAAATAGAGAAGAAACTGGAGAGAGGGATGGAGGTAAAAGAACATTGTGAGGAAACATATGCGGCAGTAGTGGGGAGAGATGGGGAAAAGTGTATAGGAAAGAGTTAATAATAGTGAGAGGGGTGTTGGTGAGATAGTTAAAGAAAAAGTGAGAGGTACGGAAGAAAATGTGGGAGTAGATTTAATGCGGGTAACCAAGCAGAATGAACTTCTTATGGTACACCCGATATGCAAGGAAAGGAACGAGGTGATAGGAATATTGCAAGATGCAAATGATGTTGAGGTAAGGAGCTTGGAAAAGAAGAAACCGCGAGTAAATGTGTATGTTTTGAAGAAGGGGTAATCAAAGAAGGGAATGATAGAAGAATTAGCGAAAAGAAATGTTGAGGAAACATAAAATAATTTGTTGTCCAGGAATGAGGCACGAATTAATATAAGGAAAAATTCAAGGAAAGCAGAAAATTGGATACCGGAAGTAAATTGTAAGAATTATTTATTTCTTACTTCAGCAAGAGGCCGTTTGTATTTAAAGATCAGGGACTATAGAATAGATGTATGGAACATCTACGATTCTACCAATACCGCTACAGGCATATGGCTAGGATGTGTAAGGAGAAGGTAGAGATTTGAGGTTTTTGTGCAGGTATAAGAATTTTTTAAAACATTTTTTTATAATTTTTAAATACCAAAGTAAACATAAGGGTCCGCAATGTAAAAACTTTTTTGCGTAAAAATGTACTGAGTGACCTACAACATGTTAGATAAGGAATGTATGGAATATAAGATGACACGGGATCTTAATTGATAGTTTCAACTATGAAATATAACATATTACTACAGAATATACAAAGGAATGAGACCGGATCTAAGGAACTAGCAGAATATGCACGGAATAACAATATAGCTGTTGTGTGTATACAGGAATGTTACAGCAGGTAACCGTGTCAAGAGTCAGTAAGATCAAGAATAGTTAGTATGGATCGCGCTTTGGAATAATGATAGTAATGAATGATGACACGATGTAATGGATTTGCGAGGGGCGCTCAATAAATAATGCAACACACTTTTTTCGGTCAATTTTGGTTCAAAAATTAGAATTTGGTTTGGGAGATCCTTAAACATTCCTGCGCCATTTCATATATTTTCATCAATAACCGATGAACGGCAATGCTACAATCAGCCTTTAAAATGACGTCTGCTACTGAAATGCGTTCCAAGCAAAGAGCAGTAATTCAATATCTTTTGACGGAAAACCAGACCATCAAAAATGTTCACGGATGTTTGCAGAATGTCTACGGTCACCTGGCACAGGACAAAAGCACGGCGAGTCCTTGGGCAAAGCGTTTGTCGTCAACGGAACAAGGAGAAGGAAATCTGTTTGATCTCCCAGATATTCACAGGCGCAAGCCGGTCGCACATAGCTGTGACGCCTGCAATGTTGAAACGTGCACACGCACTTATTCGAGGTGATCGAGGAATAACAGTCAATTCAGTGCTCATTTTCACATCAGTTGGTTGTGCTGTCACACTTGTCCACTAGTTAGCGTATTCAAATGAAGAGCAGAATTGTGTCTTCGTCTTATAAGAACTAATATAATTATATTGCATTACTTGCTAAAAATTAGACCATATTTTAAACATATTACTATATTTTTAATCATAATCATTAAAAATATCTGTTAAGTCGAATGATGCGACGAATTGGCCACACTTGCTCATACAACCTATACGAATTCTAGAAAAGATTGAGAGAGAAAATTTGTTTCAAACTTTTGCAAATTTCTATGCTATTTTCACATCTTTTAAACCAACATAACATTATTTTATCACATTACTAATGTATTTTCTCGTTTTTTGAGCAAGTGAAAATCAGAAATAAGTGAATGGTAATCATATAACCCATTTAACATTTTATTAAAGACATAAGAGAAAAAGTATTACCCTTAGAAATTGTTTCTTGTTTAACCAATATCCTTAAACCAATCGAAGAGTCAATAATCTTAAATCGAAAATCCCTCTGGAGTCGGTTGTGCTAAGACCATTAATCATTTCTATATCATAATATTCTACAACATTTTAACGTCAATATATGCATGTTATTCATCTTAATAAATACGGACCTGAAAACTGGCTTGTTTGTAAATCAACAAGATCAAGTGCAAGCAGGGAATACATAATATATCTCAGTGTGTGGTCTCATTAGCCAATTGCAGCATGACTGAGGAGAAGCTATGACAGTCTAAATATTATGGCAACGTACTACCAGATCTTGCACTGATATCAATAGAAATATGGTGCTCAACACACGCCACATGCTAACCATTCGCATTGAAACATGTTTGCCCTACTAAACTAGCAAATGCTGCTTCAAGATTTGGTTACAAGAATCTGGATGATTTAGTAACATACACCTCTATGTTATAAAAAAATTAAATTTTTTGAATGCTGAAGAAGTTATGTATTTGTAAATCGCAGAATATTGTCCCTTAGAACAAATTTATTTCATTTATTCTAAAACGTGAAAAGAAATTTCGAAGAAAGAAAAGTTCCCTGAATACTATTTTATGCGATCTGCTTACATTTTTTACCTCTCTAAAGTATATTCTAGAGAGGTGTCTTGACAACGTTCACATCATAATCATGAACAAGTACAATATGTTACATTATTATTGAATCTAGTTTTAAAAACTAAAAAAAAACACTTAATTTTTAGTGTCACGATTATTAGTATTCTGTGTATTAGCATCTTAAAAAGAACGAAAATCTTCCAATGAATGAAAATCATTGGGGTACCACAAAGGTCTTATTTTGTTCACATGTTCCATAATACACGTTCATAAAATAACAAACCATGACAACAAATAATCGATAGTAATGCCAACAGCAGTAGCGAAATGTTAATATTGGACTCCCCGCAGGGGCGAACTAATTGGGGAACTCAACCAACTCTAGACCAATGTCGGTTTGGAACCGTTCATCCCCCGCACCCAACATTCTTTGATCACTTTGTTTCTTTGGTAACGCTATTGAATTTTATACTACCAATACTTTGATATGTAAACTTTCTAGTAATACCCAATTGATACAGTAAATACATGTACGACATTGTTGGATAAAATTAGCAACTTGCGAGAAGGATACTGGAAAAATGACGAAAAAATAAATGCAACAGTATTGAGAAAGTTTTTGAGTGAAAAATCTACGCTCAGAGATACAAGGGTGCGTTTGTTAGTTTTACCAGCGTGATAATAAGATTAGCAAAGTGGAATGGTATTTCTGACTTTTAGGAAGGATTGAAACAGAAGGGAGATGGACATATCAAAAGGCTTTTGGGTAAAGGGTTTCAAAAGAAAATGTGTTGTGAAGTGGTTTTACAACAGTGTTTAAAGCAATGAAGATAAAACGAGCAACCGCAACGATGAAACGAAGACGCCACAAAAACTTTTCTAAGATCTATGCTTCGAAGATCTATAAAAAATGCCGCTATAAACGATATTCAAAATACAAGAAGTCACGCAAAATTACGGGAAAAATATCACCAGGCCTACGTGGATCTCGAACAACACCTCAAAATAAAAATAAAATAAAAAACATCTATACAAAAAATGATTCTTATTTCGTGAAAATACGAAACACGCTGTATTTTGAGATGTTCAAAACGGACGTCACCAATGCCTACAGCAGGCCTCTTGTCCCTCTCCCCCAAATAGCTGTCAGTACGATTTGACAGCACGACAAGCGAGATGCAACATTTGGCAATCTGGGGGGAAAACGCGAATCTGTCAATAAACCCTTTTAACGTGTAAATTAACAAGCTCACCCTCCTGGATTTATGCACTTTTTTCACTTACAAAGGGAGCTCGTGCCTTGGACAGAGTCTGCAAAGGATGGGGAGTTATAGATTCGGGTGTCAATGCATGGAACAAAATGAAAATCTTCCAATATATAAACAACTTAACATCATCTTATGGCAAATTTGAAATAAAATTAAAAAACTTAGGCAAAACAACAGTTGCAAACTGCGTATGACCACGTAGCGGAGAATCTAAATAACTCTCCAGACACAAAGGACCATCCCATCAATTCCGATCAAGGGCAGTAGAGGATTTAACATTTATAAAAGTTATTTAACATTTAGAAAAGAAGTAACTACTGTTATCCATTTATTATTGCAAAACGAATCGTAAAATAATGTGCAGGCAAAATTCGAGATTAATAATAACAAAAGTATTAATGAAATTCCCGCCTATATGAAAATCCACCCGGAGGAAAACTGGAGAAAAATCCTGTGTCAGAATGAGATTTTAAATGAACATCATTTGACTCTCCAGTACTCTAGAAATAGACTCTTTCTATCTGCAACCATTCTAAACATAACAAAAACTGTGTCTAAAAAAATTAATCATATTATGTCTCAGTATTAAAAAACTCTTGTTTCTTAAATTGCTTAGAAAATAGTTGGAGGTTAAATCGGTCTAAATTCGAAGGAAAACCTTAACATTTCGTGCAACATTTGATATCCGAATGCCTTTCTCCTTTGATACAGTAAACTGTTCATGCTCAGTATAAACATTAGTGAATAAATGTTTTTCACAAATTTGTTATTACACGCCTCCGTACGTATTGTTTGGGGGAGTCTTTTATGTCAATCACCGAGAATTCTTTTTATATGTTATGAAATGAGTAAATTTATTCGCTATTAGGCAGGGAATTCACAAATAGTATATGACGTACAGTCGACAGGAATTTAGATCGAAAGTATTTCTTTATGTAGCAAATTGTTGGGTGATTTTGACTAAACCGGCATCGCTGTCTCAAACCCCCCTCTGCAACAACGCCTATAATGGCATCGACACTCTATTTCTCTCGGCACACTTCCATCTCCCTGCCACATAGCATGTGACGAATGTCATGACGTGACAGGAGGGAAACATAGGACAAAGGAGAAGCGATGGGTAAGCGAAGAAAGAAGTCTTTACTGTGGTCAGTCGTATTATGATTACAGAACCCGAAAATCAGCGCAACCTACATAAATGCTTCAGAATAAAATACAAAAGTAAAAATATCGTATATAAGAATAAACTCTGATGAGGAATTAAGTACTGGAATCGGGTGATAACAATTTATAGTAAATTAGTTATTAGCTAGAATTCCCATCGTAATTTCTATGGGTAAGGACAATTGTAACGCTGTCTCTAAAACGTAAGCATTGACGGCGTAAGGAACAAAGAATTCATAGTGTTAAAAAATGTTTTTAAGGGAATTAGGTATACCCTTTACTATTTGATTACAAATAAAATTTGAAACAGATCATACCATAGTGTATGAAGATTCCACTAGTTACAAGTTTTACCACCATACTCTCGTGTAACGGAATAAATAGTTGGGACAAAATTAAAATAGCCAACATCCTCCAAATCATAAAACAATATCCAGAGAACACCAAATAATACGAGAAAGTAAGAGAGAACATATCGTCGAAGAGAAATTCTATTATACAGTTAAAGAAGTAATATAATGTTGCAGAGTGGGGAGATAATTATTAATGGACCACATATTGGAATTAAAACAATGTTCTGGCACACTTCGAAAATACCTAGCCTAGGACACTGAGAAATTATAAGTACTTACAAACGAATTCAGTTTCTCTGAAACTTCTATTCTTTGAAATACAGAAGCCCTGACAAGTGCTTCATTCCAGTGCGGCGTGTACGGAGACCAAAAGCAGGAAACAGACGAGACGAAGCGTCATAATTCGAGAATCGCAACCTTTGCGGCACAGCAAGGGATCGAGAGCAGTAAGCAAACACGCTACAGTACGCGCTTCTGCTCACGCATCAAGGGAAACGTCAGCAGCGTAACGAATACTGGTGAGGAAGGCGGCAAAGGAAAGACTCCATCATATTCATCGTAGTAACGACAGGAAAATACACAGATACCATGTGGATAAGAAAGCGAAAAGTAAAATTCTTAATGTACAATACAGTGTATAAAAAGTGTTCGAGTGGCTCAACTTTCGACCAAACCTTAAATAACAGAAAGTATATTATCCTTTGCACACACAAATAAAATAACAGAAAAAAAGTAATTTGCCTATATGCTCACTTTCCGACTAGAAGAAAAATCGAAATTTGTACTTCAACTTGATTCAGTAAAAAAGAAGTATTGCCGTATAGTGAAAAGAGAGAGAGTATGAAGATATAGAAACCAAGCAGTAAGCAGTCTTAATAAGAGATAATGAGGTGAACGAGCCACATGGACATGTAATGTAACAAATACATAGAGTGGATATTTAAGGAAAACAAGTGACTAGAAGTCTAGGATTTGTAGTGTAGACAAGGTAAATGATTAGTTATGTGAAACAAAGTAGAATTCTATTGACTGGGAAAAGGGGTCCAAGGAAGTTGTTGCGAGCTCATGAATGCAAACACGAATGGTCGATTTATGGATAAGAGCACAATACAACAAGAAATGAGTTGCATGGCAAAAAGCAAGACACNCATGAATGCAAACACGAATGGTCGATTTATGGATAAGAGCACAATACAACAAGAAATGAGTTACATGGCAAAAAGAAAGACACAAAGAATGACAGAAAACCTACGAGACGCCGAGAAAGTTAAAAATGCCTGTTAAGAAAAATATTCGTGTGAGAACGTTACGTGATGATTAGGATTTGGTGCAAATTTCATATGAAGCGAGGAAAGTTATACGTGTGAAAATGAGTTAAAATAGAGACAAAGTTTTACGTAACTAATAATTCAAGAAACTACATTGCTCCTATTCTGGTTCGTTGAGTTACAAACAAGTATGTCAAATAATCACTCATCAGAAGAAAGAAAGAAATCTCCCATCGCTTTTCCTTTTCGAGACTTAAAACTTTCAAATATTTTAATAGCTGCAGTCAAGTACCCGCCTTTACGAAAAATATGTATGCTTACAATTCGCATGTTCATTACAAGCTGAGAAGCCATTAATTAAATATTTGATAGTGATTCGAAACCATGTACTTATGAAATGAATCTCGTCATATAAATCAATTAATTGATACAATGCGCTCTATAAAATTATTGAAAAGCTACTATATAAGGGGAGAAAAGGGGATAATGGGCACGGTTGAGAGAAGAGAGAGAGAAAGGTCCCAAAACGAGAGGGAGGTGCAGAAAAATTGTCTGCCTTCTCATCTAGAGACAATTTTACACTGTGATATCTTTCCGAAGAGCTTTTATTTACCTTTAAAAAAAGGTGCACACCTAAAAATCCTAACCCTGATCATGATATTTATCTGATGGCTTATACGTGGAAATATAGAATCATTTTTATGTTCCTCTACTCTAAATAGATTCATCGTCTCTTTGTCGTCAATTTTCATGAAATAGAGCATTCGGGATGGCAGTATGCACAGTTTCGAGGAAAAACATCAGATATGTAACAAGAGTGTCCAATATTTCCATAGGCCAGAAAAAGTAATCGCATGAGAACAAGTCTAGCACGAAGAACACACCAGGAATGATAAAAGTTCTACGTTCGCATAGAAGAAGAAAGAAAAACTTATTCTCTCCCCCGGAGTCGTTCCAAGCTCTTTACGTCACGGAAGAATATCTATGACGTGGACGGGGGTGCTAGAGAGAACCGAGTCGCCGCATATGACATCCGAAATTTCCAAGCAAGTGCCATAGCGCATAGGAGATAAGATACGGGACACGATCCGACCACTGCGCTTGTCCGGCTTGGGCCAAGCACAAGTGACAAGGTCCTCCCCTTGGGGAAGTCCCGTGGAAAGCGGAGAAGCGAAAGTGTAATGCACGCTAGCGCCGGCGCATTGGCGCACGGGGAGGGATAGAGGGAACGGAGAACAGGGAGAAGGACTCTCGCACTCGCCTGCGGCCGAGGGACGCGTTCCCCTTGCCCGTCGCCATGGTGACGAGCCGCTGCGTCCCACCCTTCTTCGCTCCGTCGCACCGCACCGTCACCCAGCGCTTCGGCGTACAGTCTCCCTGCGATACACGTCAGTGCCACGCTGCGTCGCCAGTTCCACTTCCGCTTCGGACTCATGCACTCAGTCATATGCAACTTCCATCTCTCTCTTTGTTCTTCATCTTCTCAATAAAACCTCTTTTTTAATCAGGTTTGATTGCATGATAAAGTCTCAAAATGTTTTGTTGAACCGTTGAGTCACTACTTAATCGTTTCGTAAAGGAGCATACATATACATAAATAAGAGGAAAGAAAATATTGGTAAAGTTTCAACCAAATTGGGAAGAAGAAAAATTGCCTTGACATTTGCGAATGTTTCGTAGACAGGTTTCCGTATAATTGAAACTTCTCGTTCTCCATTTATTTATTCTCATTGCTCTGTGTCTCAAGCATCAACTTATTATAAACGAAGTTACGGGCAGCAATCAATCCGCGAGACATTTGTGGGAAATACCTTACTCGTTAAGTTCGTCGATTCCGCCAATACCATTGGCGCTTTTCCGACAATGAACGTGGCACCAATTGTGACTATCCCAATTACGAGCTTTTTCACTCGTTCACCATTGTAAATGTAATTTCATTCGTCAATGTAAAATGTATTCTCTTTATGAAAAATTTTACTTTATCATTGAGTGAAAGTACGGCAATGGAAAATAGTAAAAATAGATATGTTCATATTATCTTAGAATTTTCAAACAGTTTCTACCCAGAGAGATTTCGCAAATAAAGGGATACTACAGTATAGGTTCTATAGAAGCTGAAAGGTTTTGTTCTAATAAAATAAAAATTAGGCATATTTTGGAAGGACTATCAACAATCATTAAAACATTTCAGCATCTGAGATCTACGAGAAGTTTCACAATAGCGCTATCATTTTTTTAAAATAGCGACTTCTGACTCTACAAACAGAATATATTTCATTATATGACCTTTGTTAACAAACCTATGGATATCGTATCTTATATTTTAATATTAACTAAGATTTTGTAACCGTATGATGCAACTTTTTCTTCCTCACGATTCAGTCGAATAATTCATTCCCGAACGACAGTATTTCTGTTCGTATCAGTACTACACCATTATACGCTCTACCACATTTCAAATCTCGATGTAATTTTACAGTAGTTAAAAATACAAATACAATAATTTCTAAGCTGTTTTTCATTCATTACTTGTTTTCTACATATTGAGACTTTATTGATCAATTCCCTCCTTCCAGATTAAAACTTTCTGAATCTCAGCGTACAGCTAGGAATACCATCTTTTGGACAAGAGGGGAAGCGGAGCACTTTTCTAAAAACATTGATACCCTATCGCAATAAAAATTTAGAAGTATCCTAGTTCTCACTTGTATAGAATGTGAATCACATGAAATCTAGACGCACGAACTAGACTTACTTTATCCTGCGTTGACCGATATAAGGCAAAAATAACACCGAAATGTTCAGTGATGGATCTAAACTGTTGTCAGAGGGAGAGGGGGACTAACCGGGGAGGGATCTGGGGAGNGTTGCATTTCAGTTTGAAAATCATGGTTTTACAACACAAATTTTATAAATATAAAATTATATATAATACATCAACTCGTCAAATAGAAAAAAAATATATTAAATAGCACCCAAATTTATTAATTGTTTAAAATGGCAAAGTATGGCTAAGGGGAGCTATACCCCCCATTGGATATAGGTCCCCTTTGCCCCCCCCCCTCAATTGATCCGTTACTAGAAATGTTTGTGGTTAGAGCAGCAGTAGCCGGCCAGCGCGTGCAGATCCAACAGCCCAACTGTACTCCCTGCAATGATAACTTACCATTCTCACTCATATTTTAAAGACATTTTTCTTTATTATACACTCACTCTACTAAATAGACCTTGAAGGGCTATGAAAAAATATTTCGCAACGCATCGGGAAGTTGAAAGTGGAACGCACAGCGCCGTGCTATTTCTCGTTCCAGCCGCCACCCGCTGAGTGAACGGATTCATGATCCCCACGGGACGCAGATGGAGACAACCGGCAACCAAGTCTCTTTTGTGCCACTCAGCAGGGTTTCTAAGGGTTAATAGGTCACTTTCATAGAACAGAAACAAAATTCACGTGTCGGGTATGATCTTGGATCAGTTTATTTCTTCCGATTCTTAAATAAATCTAATTCTTTAGAAAGGCAATTCCTTCACTGAAAAAAAAGAAAGAAGAATTGTCCTCATCCAATTGTCTTGGGGTTCGAAGAAGTCCACCACAAGTCTAATAAAGCACAGGAAAGAGATTGTGTGTTCCCCAATACTTCCCAATAAGCATAAATCGAATATTTTTTAACCTTTAGTCTTTCACATGTTCAACCTTTGTTTCCCCTTTCACCTTCACATATGATATTTTTTCAACACACGTACTACCATGGTAGACACTCTTATATTCCACATATTCTTAAAAGCAACTTCTATACACCAAGAAGAAAGTGCGGGAGAAAACGTAACAACTTGAGCACCATAAAAATGGCAACGGACATGGAGCAACAGAGCAAGTGGTATCTTATGTTGCCCTCGTCCAGCTGAAATTGACTCAATATTAAATAAGATTCCGTCTTTTCATGTATATACATTTGGAACTTGTGCATTTTACAGCAGTCATTATTTTCACGTACCAAAGGTGTCATTGATAGACATGAATTCGGAGAATTTCTTAAAATCATTATGAAATTTGGAACATTCGACGATGAAAAGAAATACGAAAAACTACATACAGAGGAACGAAAATATATGTACTACACATAAAAGATTCAGAGGAAGATCTAAAAATCACAATTAGCAAATATTAATGAACCAATGCGGAAATTGATGACTTATTTTTATAGTAAACCAAGAAAAATTAAATAAATATAATTGTAATTGAAAGGTGTCCTTTAGAGAAATGTTGGAAAATTGAAGAATGCCTTTGGCCAGGGTTGGTTTCATAATGACGTTTTTAGTCATTTATGTATCATTAACAGAAACCGATAGAGAAATGGGAATCGATGTTTTCTGAATGATTAACTACCAGCGCAACACCTTCTGAACACGGAAATAAATTCTGCATGAAATCTCATTCACAAGTTAAGTAAAGACATCGTGAATGATTCTTCCATAACGAATACGGGTCGCAATCCGTTAAAAACCCCTTAGCCTTGGTTTCCCAGGAAATCTATACATTCGTGTATCACATTGTGGCGGTAACATGATGAGGAAGACATGAATAAAAAAGGAGAAAAGAACCTCAAGATTAGATATACCCAAAAAACTAGCTCAGAAAAGTGCAAATGGTCTTGAGACTGTGAAAGTGGAACAAAATATTAATGCGACAGAGAAAAAATAAATATTAAACTCCCAACACAGCCTTCGTACTCTAGAGACCAATTGGGGTTATATGTTTCTTCTGTGAAGAAAGATAAAAAAGATGTAATTCTGTGAAAAAGAAGTTTTGGAAGAAAATTACGGATTTTGAGTCTTATAATTACTTACATTTAAAATGGAAATATAATTCAGTTCATTAACTGGGGTATTGTGAAATAATTGGTGTATCAAAACACGAACTGTTTCACAACGAATGTATGAAATTCATATCTTAATTTAAGATAAAGTATATTGTGAACCCTAAAATATAATTGAATTATTATAAGGTATTTCATGAATTGTATTTAAAAGGTGCTGTTATTTGTTACAGAAATTATTTCCAATCTAAATGCAATACAAAGCTGAAAGAAACGATTTAATTCCCGTCATAATATGTCCTATCAAATTAGTTCTATTTGACAAATGACCATCGGCCTTTATTATCAAATGCAATGTCTACTCTTCTCAACTTCACACTATCAATAATAGCACAAAGATAGAACAACATCATGCGCTGAATGACAATCTTCTTAAAATCGTATGAATAATAATTTCGTTATTAATTATTTTTATTCATTATTTTAGTAGAGCTCTATACAGTCATCTGGTATAGGATATTTAATAATAAAAGTGCAGGAACTCTTACCAAGATCTCTGCCGCAAGACGAAAATCACTTTTTCCGTCAGTTCTTCCTCGCACCCAGAACGTGGACAAACGTTTCCCCCACAATTGAAGAAAATTACTGCAGGAATCTGTCCGATGCTCCTGGGTTTCCATGCGAAGATAATTCAATTTACGACGGAGGGCAGGTCAGAGCGATTTTTCACTTGTTCTTCCTTAGGGTCGCAACTTACAAGACACGACACCCTCGCAGTAAGTGGAATTAGTGGCCAAATCTTGTCGTAATACAATAACAGGTAAAGAAAATATGGACAGGTGTACTGTCCAGTGGAAATTACGCTGCAACATTTCGCGGTTCTCCATTTTCCTACACTTTTGAAGTGAGATTAATATATTATTTGCGAACGAAATTGGTACCTGCCAACTTACGACACTACTGCAAACAGAGGAGGTCCCTCCACCACTAACGTGCACATCAATCGGCCTCCCGGGGGTTAAGCATACTTAAAAATGATAATGTTCCTTTTTTAACGTCTGAATACCATTATAATATAATATTTGTATTCTATATTAAACTGAATAAAATGAATTAAAATAAAATATAATTACGATAAAATTAAAAAAGGATATTATCAACAATAAGTGGAAGAAAGAATCTGACCTAAACTCTTAATTTTGTGACAATTACAAAGTGTTTAGATCCATTTTCTTTTTAATTGTAAGTAGATTGCAAAAATAACTTTAAAAAGGTAATAAAAAGTCATAAAATTGTAACATTGTCAATTTTTTTGTCCAGCAGCTGACGAACAAGAGTGTAAACCCGGAGAGGTCGAACGGTGTGCACATTAGGGGTGGAGAGACCGGCAGATTTCGGGGAAGTGTCCTAAACTGCCAGACGTGGCTATCGTTTACAAACAGAATCATTACAAATCGAGAAAAAATATAAAAATACTTCAAACATTTGTATTTCGTACAAAATAAACGACGACACTTTTATTTAAAAAAATACTCTGCCAAATCGTCCTTTTCAATAGTCGAAAATCCAGATGTGTTCATGTAACTAAAAATAATCATTTGGACTTCAGCTGTCAAACCTAACAAATTTTCACCTGGGAAAGAGATAAAAAAGAAACCGAAACAAAAGGATTCTACAGCAAAAAAATGCGCGAGAATTCCGTTTATAGCAGAGATTTTCTTCCCCCAAAATCAAATTACCCCATCATAGGAAAACTTTATTCTCGCTCGCCGCCGTAGTGGTGTGAACAAATTAAATTCTTTCAACACACATAGACTGAAAGTGAGAGTTATGATAAACATCATCTGTGCTTCTGAAGCGGAAGGAATTAAAAAATGTGTGTGATTCACTGAGCGCGTGAGACAGTTCATTGCTTTGAACGTTGACAAAGTAAGAAAATACAAGTGGACAGCGAGAAGAATATCAAATGCAAAGGCTGCCGTTAATGAAGTTAAAGTGCTTAAATGTAATATAAAGACGAGTTTTAAAAACGAATATAAAAAACGGCATTCTAATGTATTTTACATCTACTCTCATACGAAAGTGGAGAAAATAGTTACGAAATAGTGTACCAAAAGAATGATATGAAAAAGTATTCCTTACAGTGCTCGCAGTGAAAGCAAAGGAATGAGGGAAGAGTCTAAAGACTTCGTAAAAGCAGAGGAACCAATGTGAGTATTGCGAGATTGTGGACTCTTCTTCTCGGTTTAGATACTTGGGTGTGTTACTCGTGCCAGCAGAATCTTCGTGAGTTTACGTTTGGGTGCTGCCGCTTACAACAACCGATTCGTAGAACCGGCAGAAATTGATATGGCAACTGTGACTGACAGAGGGCTAGATTTTCTAACCTTTGACGGAAAGGACAATGCCTGAAGTTGGCTTTCCACGGTGTGGGTGGCTTTTCGCTGCCTCTGTGTGGGTGTCGTGGTACACCGCGCCGACTGGAATGGATGGTACCTGTGTCGTGGTACCTGCGCCACCCCCCGCAGCAGATATATGACAACATCGTGCTTCCACTCCATTGGTTTTCTTTCGCTGCTAGGACTGTAGATATCAATTTTTGCGAGGTTAACCTAAACTTGGAAAAATCAAAAGAAAGTGAAAGTTCAATCAACTAGAACTTTTGATGTCTTTTTCCAGGGGATATTTCTGATATTCCATTTCAATTTGTAAATCGGAGAACGCATTGTTATTACCTATACTCTAAACAAGAATTCATTATATGATGTTCAGGTCATCAGACCACATGATTTTGGCACGCAGATTGGGAAGGAGATATGTTGCGTTGGTGGAGAGTATCGAACAGACAATGATCTAGATTCGGCTTAAAACTCCACGTAGTTAGACCGAGTGGTGGATAGAACTCTCACACTCCTTCACAGTAGTTGTCCAGGAGCGAAGTGCAACCACTACACCATCGTGGTCATGACTGATATGAAAGAAGCATAAGAGTAGCAGAGAACATGTTTAGAAACAGAAGCAAAATTATGGATAACAAATAAAATGAAGCATAAAAAATATCAGCAAGGAGGAAGAGTGAACTATCTAATGGGTGACTACACTAAGAACGATGGGGAATGAATTAAAAAGTTCGAGTGTCTCAGCATTTTCAAAGTAGAAGTCTTAAGATAAATGGAGTCATATTGATAAGTTATATTTATAAAGTTATTCATTCGAGACAACTTAACAACAGTTGAGGAAGGTCAAATATGAGAGATACTTCATACAAGAAATTAATTCATGAGTGGACCAGCGTGTAGTGGAGATGCAAAGGGCGAACACGTGTGAGTGAATAATATGTTTGCAACATGTGTTGACAGAACTTATGTTTTTCATTCAGCGGCAAGGCTTTAACGACGCAATCCGCACGAATTGTAAGGGTCATCAGTCTCGGATTACGTCATCGCAAAAGTGGATCGAAAATTGGGAAGATGACATGGGTTGTCTCTTGGACACCGGTGGAACACCACCTGTTCTCCCAAGGCTATCCCTGCTTCCCCTTCGAAACGTATTTCGTTCTGTTATGGTTTCGCCTACGGCCGGTGAGATTATCACATAAACTGTACGAAGCTCTCGCTAATGTGCGGTTAAAGCAATTACACAGAATATATGAGATAATAAAACCAAAATGGACTATCGTTTTAACAAATGTTCAGAAGGGAATCTGCTCAGCGAAAGTATGTAATGATTAAAATAAAGAACGGTAATATTTAAACCCGAAATTGTTGGTTAGAACTCTCATCTACTGTGACAGTGGAGAGAGCAACTGCGTCAGTGTTGTCCTCTGATTTCACGTGAAGTAAATCCAAATTACACTTCACTTTCAATTGCATTAGTAGTTTATACATGACGATAAACGTGTTATTATTGAAAGTATGAATTTCAATATTATATTTCAGTGCATAGTTTTTATTCACAGCCACTAACAAAATGTAAAATAACGATCAAGGAACACACGATCATCACACGATCAAGGAACGATTGCGAATAATAAACATTTTATGCATAGCCTAGATGATTATTTAAGAAATGTGTAATTATTTATTTACATTTACATCAATACTAAAAGTCCAACTAATTTACATCCACATCAAGATATTCTTTATTTGCTTACTGTGCATTCACTAGATAATCTGACTACTGTGAAGTCCCTCCTTTGTTTAAATCTGTAGTTTTATATGATGTTTTGTAAAACGGAATTAATTCCCCTGAATTAAACCGAATTAAGATCAGTATTCATATATATTCATAATTTTGCCATTGGCGTGATAGATCTGAATGTATTTGCAATTTTTCGCGAGACATGTTTAAAGTCGCAAGTGAGAAGACTACGAAAAAGTTGCAGGATTTCAAACTAACAATCTCATGTTTCATATAAACATAAAATGAACGACACTACTCAGTATACGAAACTCAAAGTAAAAATGACAAGAAAAGAAGACTAATTAAACCATTCAAAACCGCAATTCTTACTACAATAATCTTATAAAAAATATGATGAAATACCTGCATACCAGATATACCTTTCGTAACGAAAATGATGTCATCCTCACCTGAAAAAAAAGGAAAATTATTTTACACCTTATTAGAGTAATGGATAGGAACAATTCTCACTTGAACTTATTTCCAAGCTACCAAGCTCTTTCATTATACTTCATGACTTTATTTCCACAAAACTAAAGCAAATATGAACATTTACGTGTCAAAGTTAAATGTTGTTCTCAAAAGCAAGAAAAGAAGAGAAAAACTAAATTACAGAACGAATCACACCAACTCTCCATTCATACAACTTGGTCCAAATTAAGAAAGGTAGTGCATCCCGCTTCAGAGGCGAACGACCTTCGGGCCGCATCTGTCACTGCTGTCCTGGCACGCGCTACGCCACGCTGGTCTCATGTGACTGTTCCCTAACACCCGACGTGTCGTAAAACAACAGCAGCTCATCGCACCCCGCTCTCCCTTCCTCCATCCACTAGCAACGTCATCATCCACTTCACTTTAGTTGCATCTGTTATCACCATTTCTAGCACCGGCTTTGATGGTGACCATTGGCCGATCCAGGGGGGGGGGGCGAAGGGACGATCGCACCCCCCAGGAATCTGACATCTGACTTCACTTCCCGATTTATCCTTTCCATTGTATTTCGTCCCATATGGTGAAGGATTTTTAAATGCAGCGCAATGTTGTTCTATACAGAAGGGCATTTCAAACGAACCACGCAAATGCAACTAAAAGACTGAAAACAAAATAAATACTTCCTCTACGATAAATGTATTTTATTTCCAATATTAATAAAACGTGTGATTCCTCGGAAAAACGAAACTATCGTGGGGGGGGGGGGTGGAAGCAAAGCTGACAAAGTTTCGCCCCCCTCCCGCCAAGATCACTTGCTGGATCCGCCCCTGATGGTGACTTCTATAGTCTATCGATAGCCTCAATCGACCAAATCACAAAAAATACTGATTTGTAAATAAAGGATGGCGTTAAATTGCCTGTTCGGTATCTTGCATTCCCCGGCTATCCAACATCTGTCCTTCCCAATTCCTTCGACCAGAGCATGTGGTTAGGGGAAGTGAAAGCCTGAAATCAATACACGATGAATCGATGCCATGAAACCCATAAATAAATGTTCAACAAATTACAGTACTGCAAATCGTATATCTCATTTAATCTGAAAGAAAGATTAATTTCAAATTCATGTCGCACAATGATATATTACTTAACAACAAATACGATTCAATCTTTGAGACAAAATTATGTCCGACTTTTGTTAACCACTCCATTTAAAGTCGGTACCGATGGGAGACGCGAAATATAAAAAGGGTGGAAAAAAGCAATATACAACTTCATGAAGGAAGGATTTGCAAATTACAAAAAGGAAATCCAGCGTTTTATAAGATTACAAACGAGTAAAGCAGCATTAAGAACGTCTTTTCTTCAAATAATTCATCTAGCCCATCAGACTAGAGGAAGAAAGACTAATAGTTAACTTTCTTCTTGTTTCGTGTGTCAGCTGTTCTTTCTTCGTACCTTTCAGGACATCACTGAAATATTCATACCAGAAAGCAAGAGAGAAAGGAGCTTAGAAGGGAAACACTTAATATTTCATTTAGTGCCCACGTTTCTCCACGTTTGGGGAGAAGCAAAAGAGAAAGGTAATAACTGCGAATGAAATATACAGAGCACGCCCTTGATGTAAAATTAAATAGTCCTCAGCAAGACTCAAATGAACTCAGCTTGGCGTCTCAATCAGCAAAGTGGCACAGGAACTAAAAACTTTTCCTCTATTTGAGACTTACTCAAGTATTTATCATTATACTTCTTTGAACAGGCAGTGTGGCTCAGTGGATAGAGCGCTACGTTGCTGGATGGCCAGGGTTCCATCCCTGGAGGTGGGGATTTTTCCACACATCTAAACATCCAGATTGTCCCCAGCCTAAGAACTGAAAAATGAGTGCCGTGTCTATCCTGGGATGAAACCGGCCGGAGCGAGATGCTAGTTATGTCTCCTCCTCGTACTGCCGAGCTCTAGAAATCGTGAGCTCTATCCTCCGTGAACTCCAAGGTACCTTTGACTTCTTTCTACAGAATTCAAAACAAACTCGGCTAACCAATGTAAAAACTCTTGAGGGTAGCACACTGAAATTTCCAATTATACTTATTTAAAAAAGATCATAGCATTAAACAGCATATATTACAAAAATGTTTAGAAGTTTCATGAATATCAATCTGTTAAAAAATATTCCATTTATATTTATCGTGTAAACAGATTTTAGCAGTTAACCACTTACCTACAAGTTTTAACACATAATGCCTAATTATTATCTCCTACGCAAAATCATTCATTCGTTAAATTCAAACAGGAGTCTCAAACATTGTTTTCAAATATTTGCGATGTTGTCCACAATCGGACCGAGTTTGTAAAGATCTGATAAAATTTCTAATTTTTTTTTGACCCGCAGCAATACTTTCCTTGCACATTCTTGTAATTGGAAAGAAAATGGAAAGAAAGTTCGTGGGAAACGCAGGAAAATTTAAAACCTATATATTGGGGAGTAATTTCATGCTAATTAATACTGGAATGAGGATTCAATTGTGCATGTGGCGGTCGAAAGAAACGAACGAACAGACTTTCATTAACACTTTCCACTCTCCTTTCCAATTTGACTAATCGATTGTATTCAATGTGATTTTAGAATCTAATTCCCAATTTCCAAAATACGTGAGAGGATTTCTTTATCGAAAAACGTGACAATGAATAGATTTTATTCGAATGTTCTAAGATGGCATTGTCGTGACAAGAACCAATTTTTTCCTAGATGTTTTTTTTTCATTTTCATTCAATTTTAGTTTATCGACTATATAGTCATTACCTGGGTTTATTGTCTTTTATTTTTACTTTCTCTTTCTTTTCCTCTTTTATTTTATCTACTTTTTGTCTCTCTTTTTTCATTTCTTTATTTCTCTATTCTATTTCCTTTAATCTTTCGCCACTTTATTGAAGCAGCTGTTACAATTTAGCCATAAATGTTGTCTGACTTATGTGTCCGTCCCCATCACAAAGACGAATGGGACGTATCTTTATCTAGCTTTATATACTTTTCGTATGTTAAATATCTTCATTACGTATTCCTCGAATTCTTCGTATACTTCTTTTGCCTCGATGTATTCCGTCGTATTTTTAATTTCAAATAAACCTCTTCTTTTTAACTGGTTTATCCAGTTGCCCATTTCGTGCCCTGTTATGATACAACCATACAATACATGGTCTATTGTTTTATCATCCTGATCACACACACACATTTATATATATATATATATATATATATATATATATATATATATATATATATATATATATATATATATATATATATATATATATATATATATATATNTGGAC
The DNA here is from genome assembly GCA_002313205.1 of Laupala kohalensis. Classification (NCBI taxonomy): domain Eukaryota; kingdom Metazoa; phylum Arthropoda; class Insecta; order Orthoptera; family Trigonidiidae; genus Laupala; species Laupala kohalensis. Next base: position 441,264 of record NNCF01129157.1, read on the forward strand.
TCTTTTTCCCATTCATTCCTTTAAATATGTCTTCTATGTTCTGTTCTTTTATTTCGTCTGTGCTTTGTATGTCCTGATGTGCGAACTGTAATATACTCACTTCTTCTGGTTCGTGCCCGTGTCAGATTTCTGTTAATATTGTTTTTCCTGTATCGTACCATCCATTTGTGAACTCTAGTCCTCGTTTTATCATATTCCATGTTGTCTTATTCTTAATCTTCTCTCTACCTATGACATATAGTAAATCCCATATATTTGTCTCCATACTCTTAGTTATGAAACGATCCCAATCTTCCCTTTTCATCTGTCGTATCAGTCGTCTCATCTTTTGAAGATGCTTTGTACTCCTCTTTTCTCTGTTCGTACTGGTCTGTTCCGTGTTTCCATCTTTTATATCTGCGTCGGAGTTTTTGTCGTCGCCGTTTTTCATTTTGTAATTCTTTATCCCACCATGTCTGTCCACGGCGGTATCCGTCTGTCATATTACTGCAAAATGGCTTTACATAATTAATCATGTCTTTTTGAAATATATCTATTCTCTTGTCAATATCAGTTATGTCGCTCCCTTTTACGTAATCTTCCGTCTGTTTGTGTTTTTCTGTCAGTCTTCTCCAGTTTATCGTTCGTATATTTATTTGTCTTTCTATCTGTTCCGTGATATTGTCTTTTAAGTCGACGTAATATACGATTGTTGTATGGTCGCTTTCTATGTTATCATCTACGCCCCAATGTGTTGCTTTTATCTTTCTTAGTTGTGTACATAATGTTATGTCTATGACACACTGTCCAATTTCTGTTTCGTAGGTATGCACTCCATACGTATTTAAAATTTGTAAATTATGTTCCATTATTAATTATTCCAAATGTTTTCCTCTTTTGTTCTGTATCTTATCGCCTCACAACTTGTATTTCGCATTCCAGTCACCCCCGATGTAAATTTCATTTTCTTTATATTTATTTATTATTTCTGATATTTTCCGGAAAAATGTTTGTTTTTTATTGCTGTATTGTACATAAAAATGTATATATATCGTGTCAATTATGTCTTTCGCTATCCGCATTACTTGAATATATTTAGATGTGTATTCTTTATACTCTAATATGTCTATCTTGTCATTATATATTATCAACACTGTTAGTCCTCCTATGATGTATATTGTTTTAAATCTTATTGACAACTGTATCAGTATTCGATATCTGAGATATGGTTCTTGCAGTGCACATAAGTCAGTTTTGTTGTCCAATATGTAAGTTAATAAATCTAAGTGTCCTTGGTATACTCTTCGTAGGTGTTTTTGGTAATATTCTAATCACCATTGCTGGAATTTTGGCGTATAATGTCGCATATCTTTTTATATTCTGAACAAGTTACGTCTCTTACATGATGAGTTGCATTGAAATCTTCTCGTCTGCAACTTCTGTTTGCTCATGTTGCTTTTTCTTTTTCATTGTCACAATCTTTGTAGTCATGTCCTTCTATTCCGCAAAATTTTTTCTTCTTTCTGCAATATTTAGAAGGTGCCCGTAGCGATGGTATTTAAAACATCTCAAGAGGTTTATATACTCTTCTATTTTAAAAGAACCGTATCCAATATATACTCTTCCCTTTCCTGTTCATTTTTGTTTTAGGTAATTTGTTACCTCGAGTACCCAGTAGCGCGTTTGCCACTCGTCGTTTCCTATTTGGTTTATTGTTTTTATTTTCTCCTTTTCTTCTTCTGTTTGACAGTTTTGTCGTCTAATTTTTTCTAGTAGTTCTACTCCTTTTTCAGTTACTCCGTATATTATCTCTAGTGGTTTCTTGATATTTTGCTTCTGTTTTAGTTATGTTTGTTCACTTAATAGTTCTTGTAACTTATTATTCATTAATCCTTCTCCAATTCTTACGAATAACTTGCTCCCTCTAGTTATTCGACATTCTTCTATGTTCAGTATATCTATTGTTGTGTTGAGTGTCCTATAAAATTCTTTTGGTAGATTTATTTCCTTCATTTCATCCCTTTTCCCTATTATAAATACTCTTTCGCGTTAATCCTACTGTATCCATTCGGTGCAGTAATATTTGCTGCATTTCCTGTTTATTTTTGTCCATTTTCTCTTTCTATGTGTTATATATTTCATCTAGAACATTTATTACTCTCTCTTCTAATCTTTCCATTTCACATGTATCTATCACATTCATTGGACTGGCAGATAACCTTTTCCCTATTTCAATTATTTGCTACTTTATTTTCTCTAGGTTTGTTATCTCTTTCAATTTATTTTTTAGACTGTTTCCTTTTTTTAATTTTCTGAATAATGTCAAAGGTCTCGTACTCCATCCTTAATACTTTGTTGGGTTTTCCCGGATACTTTTTTTCTAAATTTATTGTCTTCAAATATTAACACGATGTTGTCGTTTATATGTTTCTCACTTATTTTGTCGCTTTGTCCTGTTTTTTTCTTGCGCCGTGTACGTGTTGTCAAAATGTCTGTGTCGTCCTTTGTGATGCTGTAGGCATGTGTGCTACTGCTCCCACGTGGTGATATTGTTCCACTCATTTTCTCTTGTTCTATTTCTGGTTGCTTACTTTCTTCTGTTGTACTGATGGTTGTTGCAATACACTTACATATAAACTATACATATATGTTTCACTAGCACATATTAAACTTTGCCCGCTTTTGTCGAAACGGTCAATATTTTACTAAAATGTTATATCGTCCTTAAAGATATGTTAGTTTCCTTTTAATTTTCCTCGTTATATTTGTTCTGCGTTTTTCTCAGTTCTATGTTGTGAAACATTTATTTCTTATTTCCAATTCTTTCTGTCCAATTATATATTGCTTCCTTTCTAGATTAATGCTGTTTCTATTTTGTTTCATTTTTCTTTGTTTTTCACTTATAACTTTCTTTTAATTTGTCTAATCTTTAAATAATTTTCTATTTAGTCTTTAAACCCCTTCACAAGTATCCCCCAAAAAGTTCCAACCCGTCGGCGCTCTGCAACTTTCCAAAATTGAACTATTCCCTCTTTTCCAAGTATATAGTTCAAGAGTCCTCCGCAGAGGGCTCCTGTAGCGTTCCCTTGAATTGGCAGGTTGTTACATGTGTACGTTGTTTAGAGTTATGTGCTTGCAGGTATGCCAACTCTCATATACATGCTATTCCATGATGTTATATATATATATATAGCATATATGGCCGGGCCATAATATTACGATGTTTCAACTTTAAATTTCAATTCTAGGCTACTGAAGCTGGCGCTCTACTTCCTTCTATTAAATACTTTTACTAAATACTTCTTTCTGCCACTGCCGCAGTTTGGACGCAGTCCGCTCTCACAATACCTTACTATCACCAGTTAAAATATGCACTATATCATCAATAACATATTTACATTTTCTTTATAAATTATTTTCTCCTGTGTTTCTTTCTCAAATTGTCTCAAATATCGAACACTTATCCCCTAATCCCTCTCTAACAACTCCACACTGCACTTTTAAATGTAACTTGATTCTAACTCACGTCTTTCGTCCAACGTCTTTCGTCACACAAATGTCCTCGCAGTTTTGACGGAAATCTTCCATTACAGTTTTTTGGACGACTATTGGGCGAAATTTTTCAAATTTTTTACTGAAACACTTCTAGCACTAAACTCTTTTTAATTATTTTCTTTGTATTTCTTATTAGCTCTTCCAAATATTCAAATTAGTAGCCGTGGTACGGAGCTCTTCCCAGTGTGTCCATACAATTCCGCAGTGTCATTCAAGACGTTTCAGTATCCATTGACACCATTATCAAGTGAAATACATACAGTATATATAGTGTTTGTAAATGGGACGTGCAGTGTGATATAGAAGCTTATATACATTGGGCGATAGGAGGTTGGAGGTGGGTGATAGGGCTGTTGTAAGGGGGTGTACCAGCAGCTTGATTCACGTGGAGGTGTTGGAAGGACTTGTTAGTAATAGTAAGAGTTGGAGATGCAAGGAGTAGTAAGAAGTGGATAGAAGGAGAGTTCGCTTTTCAATGGTGAGAGCTGTATATGAACTGGACGTTGAAGTGAAAAGCAACAAATTTATTGTTGCCCCCCCCCCCCCCCCCNTCAAGGTAACGAGCAAGCACGAGGAAGTACCTGATCCACCGGAGGGGTTAGTATTCATTTACTGAGCTAGCATTAAGAGAGAAACTTTCTTGGATTAATTTGAACCACCCGGAATCATTAAACCTGTAAACTGTGTTTTCATCTACTGATATACGAAGCCTTAGAAGAATGTATGAAAATCGTGAAGTATAAAAATGATGTATCTCTTGGCATGAACTGAAATTAGTACGCACATGATCACGAAACTACAGTACCCGTTGCGATGTTCACCCTTGGGAGTGAGAAGTTCCGAGCTCTGATGATGGAGATCAGGATTCGAGACGTTCAAGTTCCTTGGCTTTCTTTGTATTAGGACGCAAGAGTAGGTGGCTGCTTTAAACACTGCAGAGGCAGAACAGTAGAGGAGGCAATTCAAATGTGCAGGCATAATGACAGGTCTCACAACGTATGATTTCGGAACCGCTCGCCTTACTAACAAGTTAACTATGTCTCGTTTGCATAATTGATTTCAAAACATTTTCGAATGGACTACGTCATATTTGAAATTGGGGTTAAATATTTAATCAACGATTCAAGACAATACTATTTTCCGTGAGAATCGATAGAGGACATATGTAATTAAAGCATAGTCAATCATATAAAATTTACCTTATCTGGTTATGTTATAGTTACATCTATCAGGCCGTTTCCAGTCACAATGAAGTTTCCGTCGAACAATTATGAAACATAGACAAAATGAATTTTTAGACCAAGTGACAAAATATACAATGAAAAATTGCAATTTATAAGCGAAACAGAATTTTAATGAGTCATTAATTAATAAAATACAAAAGTCTTAATTTTACTTAAGTACTTATTTTATGTAAGTAAATTTTGGACATTTTTTTCCTACTAACAAGCAGTTATTTCCAGTTTTGTTCACATAATAGAATTATGTTAATTTACATTTTTACTACAATTAGGCAATACCTGACCTTAAAAAATTGTAAATAAACATAAATTCCCAATGAGGGAAAAAGAGAAAGCATTACTGACGTAAGTGAAGTAATTTTTTCTCACAACCACCACCGTTTGAACATGCAATACATAGCTAGCATGAGATTGTTTAATTTATTTACATTACATTTGCATATAGAGGACGCGAAGCATAAATAAAAATGAAATATTGTGCAATCTTTCACACTTTCCGTGTTTCGTAGTAGAAATGCAGCAAATCTTTCTTGATTTAATAACACTGAATTGTTCATTTTCATAGTCAAAAACTCACGAACAACGCTGGATTTTTTTATTTAAAAAAATCTTGTTATTTCTTGTAAAAATCGTAGACAGTAAATATCAGATTCTCGTTTTATGTCAATACGACTGTAAGTTCCCTCCCCACAGAATTACTATACTCCTTCAAGTCTTGGATGTCCTGTTCGTGCTATGTCCCATCTATCGATTTATGTTACAAGTGCATGCAGGCATCTTCATACATTATGCACAAGAGCATCTTCATAAATATGAAAATAGATATGCCTTGAAACAACATGTCTTTTCGCAACCCGAAATAGAAAGAAAACAAGAAACATTTCACTCTATTCGATGGGAGTTTCTTTATCTTTAAACGTTCGCTAAGGACAAGGATCCAGTTAAACAAAAATGTCTATCCAAGAAAACTCATTTGGAACAAGACGTTATTTGCAGACAACTGGTTGATACTAGCAGTTAAGAGTGAGAGTACCAAGGTGGAATTGTATTATACTAATATAGATATGACATTTTTTTTTTGTCTGAGAGAAAAATTTAGACACCATCTAATATGTTTCGATCAATTCTCTATGTTAATTGGCAGTTACAATTTTTTTCTCGGGAATGTGATGTTTGCAGAAATACATAAGTTGTATTGTCGAAGTACAGAGCAAACACTTTCAAAACAAAGTGAAGGCAATTCATTCGCAACTGCAGTCAGTTCTACTCTTCATAAGAGAATATACGAAATCCATACGTAGATAGGATCTTTCTTAACATTGGAGGTAATCCAAATATGACGGGAAATTATGTAGTAATTCGGTTTATAAATTTACGTTTCTTTTTACATAATGTCGGAAAAAATGTATATAATAAATTTAATAAGTTGTTCGAATATGAAGTCAAAGGAATAGGATATTTCTCAGGCAATCTCATATTCTTGAGTTTTAACGAAATAATTTATTTAAAAAACAACATAATCAAGAATTTTCATGTGTGGAATAAAGGATTATTCTTAAAAACGAAACTTTCAAATGCCAAAAAAAAATTTATAAGCCAAATTACATTTGAAATACTCAGGATTTTAGTCAAATTAGTCACCGAGTATGTCGATATACTCGGATTTACCATGCCAGCTTGTTTGGAATCAGCATTGAAAAATTTATCCCATCCCTCAAGTAATTTCTCAGTTATCATAAATATCACATACTATCTCTACCTCACATACCAGTTGCACAATAATAAAAATTCCACAATAATAAAAATTCCAAGGAATTATAAAGGTACTCTAGTGTGACAGTCACTTTCTCCATTTGTTGTCTGAAAGCCTGGCATAAAGGTTCTCCGCTTCCAGTATTGCGTATGTCTCCTGGGTGGTGGTTGGAAGGTGGTGTTCAACGTCAAGTCACGCCTTTCCACATCAAAGGGTATGCCGCGGTACCGTTAAAACACTCAGACGCTGTGATTAAGATATCACGATAAGCCAAGGTTTTGAAGTTGTGTTGAGGGCAATACCCACCGCAAATAATTTTAATCATAAGCAAAAATGAAATTCGCATAAAAATACTTTCTCCATATCATTCGATTCTGGAAAGAATAACTACACCAATACATTATTTTTGACCGTGGGTAGACGTGCAGAAGACAATTAAATGACTCGTAAAACATATGCGAAGATTAAATCTCATTAAAATATCTTCTCTTAAATAAGAAACGTTTTTTATAAATTTAACAACGCTTTTAATTGAATTTCAGTCTTTGAGATTAATTGATAGATTGCCTTTGCTTAATTTACACCCAATTCAGGCCAGCTACTTACATTTAGAATTTTAGTTCATATCCGATTATCGTGAACCCCTGGACACCGCGAAACATTCCTCAGAAGTCCTCTTATCTTATCGTAATAATCTTACCATTTCATTTTTCGATTTTTTTTTTCATTACACTAAAATTAGCTGTTACTCCGAGATGTGCAACAATACACGAGATAGATTTCACTGAGATGACTTTGCGTTTCTTTGCAGAAAAATGTTACGTAGTGGAAAAGCTTCTATTAGCTTCCCGGGCGACTGCGCTCACTTTATTTCGCTTCAAAGTTCAAGATTGAGTGTTTGAGGTCACGTTTGCGGAATCTCACCCTTGCATGTGAATGAGCGGTACACCAGAGTGCTAAGTTTATCTGATAATAAGAAATGTTTCCTTTGTTTCCGAGCTGACATAAAGGTCAGACACTCATCTCAAATTATTCAAACAAACGTACGCCGCAGGATTGTAGATCAGTTGTCACAATAAGGAAATTCATTCAAGAACTATTACAAAATTATTCACTTCTCTATGAAAATCAGAATATAACATCCACCTTTTTAAATAAAAAATTCTTTTCTCCATTTTTGATAACTGTTTCCAGCAATATTTTGATACTACTTCGAAGTGATATGCTGTTCCGAGTTATCTCACTTTTTGAATATATTATTTACAAATTTCAAAGAATTTTGAAGGAATCTAAACCAGTTGTGTGAGATAAGTGTATTAATTTCTTTACTCTCTAATTGATAGATGTAATTTACATAATCATATTCACGTCTTTACAATTGGATTGGGAAACATGAGACGAAAAAACTCTTTAATCCAATCTTCGCTTGTATCTCCAGATAATCCCGATTAAATTTTTATAGTACATCGAAAATTATAGAAGTAGGACAAAATGACACGTACATGATAAATATTAAAAGTTGCTGATGACTCTGTCAGATGTATCGACTGAAGAAAAATAAAACAGTTAATTATTCAGTAGAATTCGATGCAATACGCATCATAGCACTAGTCTTTCTCAAAACACGGTTCTCCACTTCAGTGTTAATCCACTGCGTAAGAGTGAAAAGTACAGTTCTCACAGCGAAAGAAAAGTAACGAGATGCAACCGAGAGCGCCATGTTGTCATATGTCAGCTGCGGGGAGCGGCCTAGAATAGCTCCACCAGATGGCATGCGACGGCACTCGCAGTGAAACGTCGAAAAACAAACTACAAGCATGGTTCTTTCAGCCAAAGGTTAGGGATAAAGCCCTTTGTCCGTCACATTTGGCGCATCAATTACTGCCAGTTGTATGAATCGACTGATGCATAGAAGCGGAAGGCGTTCGAATCCAGACGTACACTTACTAAGATTCTGCTGACACGAGTATAACGCTCGCGTGTCTACTGGTAGGGAATGAGTTGGCAATCTCGCAATGCTGGCATTGGTTCCTCGACTTCCACGCGGTCTTTAGACTCCTCCCTCATTCCTTTTCTTTCGCAGCAAGCACTGTAAGAACCGTAAAATACAAGTAGCCTAGGAGAAATTCTGTGCTTACGCTTATGAATCGTAAAATAACTTAGGTTGTTACTGTATTTCTTTTAGATTTCAAACTCAAATATTTCATATCATAATACTTTCAAATATGTATAACCTTTATTTTTTGATCCGAGTTGAATAAGTGAGGTATTACTAATTATCTATAATTACATCATTTTAATCTAAGTCATTTGAAGTTTCGTGTAAGTTGAATGCAAAGGTCGAATGGGACCAATTTTACATTTTAGTTCCACGATTTTGTGATTAAACTCGTGAATGTAATTCGCACATTAATTTAAATTTTGGAGATCATATTGTTTGTTCAAAAGATAATTTAACAAATGTTTTCAGTTATATTAGGTGACGGTGAGGAGTTGAAAGAGTTTTCAATTATAGAGGAAAACATTGTATCTCTTTCTAAATTAGAATTTAGAAATTTCTAAATTTAGAAAGAGACGCAATGTTTCACTCTATAATGTTTTCAGTTATTTAATACATCTTCCAGTTAATCCATATCTATAAAAGATTCAAAATCAATCTTGCTCCTGAAACTCCTGGGTAATCACATTCTACCGAACACCTATTAAAGGAATGTTATGTAATGCATGCACATTAGAGATGTATTTTTTAGGAATATTTTCCAGCACTAACAGGGTGATTTGATGCCACACAATTTATATGAATTTGTAATCACATTGCTTATTGTTTGAAAAACATTTATCTATCGACTGTTGTGAAAGAAACAGTTTTAAAAAAGGTTATCTAATCTATTTTATTTCGTAAGATCTAATATACAGACTCATGTATTGCAATGCAAAGTAAGAATGAAACTTCGCAGTTAGTTTCCCGTGAAAAATTCCGTTGTTACGCACTGGATACTATTCATTTACTCTCCCGAATCCACTGCGTTTGCAGTCGATTCGCTCTCCACGTCACCCACGCCAACGTTCCTGCTGGCGCCACGAGGTGCGTCGCAATCGATTGGTAAACAAATGAGAGTTGACGTTTCCGGTCGTCGCAATTACCGCCGTCAGCAGCCGGTGCCAATTGGAGCCCCAGACGCACGGCAGGGAGTGAAGCGGTACAGCGGAAAGAGGGAGGACTAAAGCTGAAAAAATTGACGATGTCGATTGAACAGAATGAACCTGATTCCAGAGAATACGCATCGAAAACGCAACAAAAGTTTATCTAAATATTTCCAATGACGTTTCTGCTGTGCTTCACCAATATCTTTCCTTTACCCTTCATTTCACGCAGAACTCATTTCCCGTCACGAAATAGAAGTTCATCTGAGTGTATTTGTCTTGTAAAAATGGGATATCGTGTTTTCGTATTGATTCTCTTCCTTTCACACTCGATCTTTTTACTAGACAAAACCATTTTTTTGGGTGTCATATCTATGCCCATAAATAACCACACGAAAATAAACCTGATGATTATACCCATGTAATTGTAAATGTAATAGTTTAATTCATAGAAATGCACATAAACTTCGTGTTTTGTAATGGATCGACACATGTTATTGATAAGATCAAATAACTTTTTTTCGTGGAGTTGATGGAATTGGAAAGGGACATCTAACTAAACAATGAGACAGAAGGAATTGCAAATGGAGAAATGGGGACGGGGCCCATTCAAGATTAGAAAGATGATTCGCAGAGGTCACCACCAGAATTCAGACAGGGAGCACAGTAAGAGGATATAAATCGGGAGAGAGACAGACCGCATCGATCCTTTAGCGATTCTCCAACCAACTTCATCCAACAGCTCCGCTGCCTCGGGCGGTTGCCTCCACCATCGTCGTCATGGCAACCGTGTACGGATATTTGGTTGCTTTCACTATTGTAGCCAACGATTAAGTCGTTAGGGTACGTCGTTATAAAGGAAACCCGACAAACTGAGGAATATGTGTCAGATTTGAACGAACGTTAGTCCCTTAGAAGTCGTGACAAATCATACGTGAACTCCAAGGGAATAGAAAGAGCATGAATTATGCCAAAAATAATATTTTGACTTTATATCCATTTACCCTAGAGCAGGGATGTCAACGGGTGCACGTACGGACATCAAAGCACGATACACTCAGATAGAGCAGAAGCCGCTATCGCGATTTAGATCTCTGGGCTCGTGGACGAACGCAACTTCGCTCGTGTGTCGTTTCTCTTTACGCTACTGCCCAATAGTGCTGGAAGTGGATAATGGGACGTGGCCGCCCAATGCACCTCCCCGAGGCGGGTCATTTATTGAATGACATTAAAGGTAAATGAGTAAATATTGTAGTGGAATATACTCGTATGGCAGGGGAAACGAGATTATGCCGTGAAAATCTGTCACGAATACGCTTCGTCTACTACCGTGAATGTCTACTTGGACCAGACAGGATTTGAAGCAGCGTCTCTAGATGTAGAAGGCGAGTGCACAATGTACTACGTCACGGATGCTAAAACAGTGGTAATATAAATTATATAGATGTCTACATTTGGGACGTGATCAAATATCTTGCAGAAATTATACAATTATTTATTTTTTAAGCTCGCTTCTCACTCCACTTATTCCCCCTCCTTATTTCCGTCCCCTGACCAACATTTTAATAATTAACACTGAAAATTTACACTCATAGTTTCTTCCCGACCAAAACCCTCCTTCTGCGTCGTTCGATGTTCACTCCGAAGGGATCGAGAGAGCTCTCGCATTCTAATTAGTGTTTCGCCACCTTCCTTCGCCAGACGATAATCCTATCGGAAGACTTCTCAATCTTCTGCGTGAAATTGGCTCATACATGTTGAGTAAAGAGATTAGAAACTGTCATGCTGGAATATGTCACGCTAACTTATCATCTCAGCAATTCACAAGATTGGTCTACAAAGAAAAGGCAAGAAAAACTGCTTAGAATTATCGAGGGATAATAAATCTTACAGTGCTGGTACTAAAAGTTTTTATAGTAATATAATGCGACGTATACGTGACAAGAGTTTCATCCAATAATATTACAAATAAATTAACTTAGGAATTTAAAAAATCATCATGAAGCTAAATTGTAAAATGGGACATCAATACTAGGTGAAAGTAATTTGCTTCTACTAATTAAAATGGGAATATATTCAACAATCTTTCTTAGACAAATATCATGATGAAATGAGACATATTTAGCAAAAATTGATTCTACACAAAACAAAAAATTAAATTCTAAATATGAGAAAGGTGATAAAACAGGTTTAGAAAATAGGTAATGCGAATCTACGAGTAGTAGAGAAGTAGAGACCTAGAGGAGCGGCAGAAAGCGAAGAGAGTGACCCGCAACAGAAAAATGGAAGAGAAGAAACAAAAAGAAATCAGGAGATAAGAGAATTATTTATTTTTAAATGATCAACTTTTACAACCTTTTTCAGACTTAACAACACATTTCAATCACAACGTTTTGCGACATCGTTGTGACAACTGGTTTGCGACATCGTTGTGCTAATATTATAATTATGACACGTAAAGAGCACAATTATTTATTTTCATCTCCTTCTCATCTTTGTTTTATTTCCTACACAGATTTGGTTTGTAATGCATTTCATGAAGTCGCAAGGATGAAAACGTACAAGAATAGAACTTGTCTGGATTAAATGTTACGTTTGTCGTTTGCTTCCTGTATGTATATGTACGTGTAAATGTATGAATAAGCTCGCTATTCTGATGGAGAGACAGCACTGACAGTTGTGCTATCGTCAAAACCAGCGAACAATTTTGACAACTTTTTCGTTTCAATTTCAGACAAAACTTTGCTAAGGAATGAGGGGGTTGCAAGTTTAGATATCGAACTGGCAAAGTTTTGATATGAGGCTACGTGCACAGCTCAATAAACTTAACAGGGATAACAAAGGAATATGAAACATGTTGGTTTTTACTCAGTAGGATAGATTTATAGCAGACGGTGAAGTGTTTACCATTTAAGAAAACTTACTGAGAAAGGTTAATTATAAAAAACACTGGATAAAAGTTAAAAGTTATTTACGTGTAATTTTCATAAAAAGTTAATTGTTCCAAGTTAATTTTTGAAACATTGGTAAATTAAAAATAAGCATTGGTGTGGTTTTGGTAATTAACCTTAGCAAGTTTTCTAAATTATTAACTTGAAAATTATTCATCAACGTCGCAAAAGTATAGAAACGCAATAAAGGTAAGTGATTTTTAATTTTCTAATAACATTTTCTCCCTTTTATTATTTTGTTTCGGCGACAAAGAAAACAAACCTTTACATTTAGATAGAACAAGAGGCAGCGCATTCACAAACGCAAAGCTTTCCATGACATAGGAAGCATGACATAAGTTTGAAGCAGTGTGGACATAAGGAAAGCGGTGCTGGTCATGAGAAGCCATGGCTCATGCCACCATTCACTGCCAGCACGAATCTGCGCCTGACCGTTGCCCTCACGCAAATGGGAAAATCCCACTCTTCCGATAGATCACGAAATAGACACCTCACGACTGCGTTAAGGGTTTTGTAAACGATCGTAAGCGCGTCAAGGATGTATTCGAGAGAGGGAACTCTACCACGGGAAAATGAACAGGTTGATTAAGAGAAACATGGTATAAGTGAGGGAAGAATGAATAACGAGATGAAATAACTGATAAAATTAAAGAAACCTTAGAAATCTACGAGAATATAGCAGAAGTTTTAAGTAGAAATATACGTAAATCTCGTTTCGGCCAGCTAAGGACCACGAATGACGAGTGCCAGTAAGGCTCAGTGTTTGTGTGAGTTTACTCACTAGACACTCGTGAATTTTACCGAGATGAGGAACAGCGTCTAGATAGGATCCAGATTGCTGTATCCGAGTATTACAACAGCGGATGTTAGTCGCAGAGGGCGGTTGTTAACCGTAGAGGGTGAACTTTTCATACATCACAGCTATTTAAACTGAGACATGGGAATGAAAAGCTACAAATTTTATCTTCCCCACCTGGGAATTGAACCCAGGATAAGTTGGTGACCAGCCGTCAAGTTGACACCGCAGTCACGGAGGGGACTTTTAAATAGAAATAGTATAATTGAATGGGCCATTTTCCAATTAAGGGACAATTTCATTTCCGTATAAGTGTAAAGTATAAGGCATCCATGAATTTCAAAATAGGCTTTTAATAAACAAGAAAACAATATTTAGAAGATATTATCAGGATTTTCACTGGAAACATTGTGTACCAAGGATCGATTTTGTGCTGTCGCTGACTCTCCCCAACAGCCAACCTACAGGTTAAGTTTCAAGTGTCCTGTAAACGTAATCATTCATGTTGCAAGTAAGCAACATATTGTTTATTACACAGCTGTGATCTACGCAAATTGTTTCTCATCTGCACGGAATAAAGCGTAACAAGACATAAATAGCAATAACACCCCACTCAATTCACGGCCTGTGCATCAGCATGCAGGAGAGCGACGAAAGGTTGTGTCTCACCCACTTGGCGTTCTTCATTATGGAACGTCGTGAGTTGCCAGAACGCCACAGTGACCGGTTGCCCTCTCTACACGTCGCATTCACAGCATCAGCCAGCGTCCGTTGGCATCGGTTTTTGGCACGCAAACCATGTTGTACGCTGTCAGGAAGGTGACTTTGGTGCGCACAATTTTTTATGTACAGTATTTCAATGCTCTCCGGCAAAGGAATAGCCTTCTAAAGGCTTTCTCTCGATGCATTCCCTTCAAGCAGATCTCTCTTTCACACATGTATTTTCATTGTCACTTCGGGTTTAGTCCGTTTTAGCTTTCCAAGGATACCTAAGATACTTTAAATATTTCCCTTACATTCATAGCACGATTGTCTTATAACAAAATGATTTTTATTATTTATTATTTTGTATCTTTGCCTTTATAATTTCGTGTACATTATTTCGATTTTCTCAAGTGCCAATTGTTACTGATATTACAACCAATATTATGAGTTTACTCGTTGAGTTAAAAAGAAAGTATTTTAGGTAAACAAAGAAAATTGCACTTTGGCTAATATATGGAATGCAATCAATGTCCACTGATTTTTAAAAACTTTATTAAAAAATTAAATACCTAGGATTTGAATCGATGATAAGCTTAACTTTCAAAGGCATAATACGCATGCAATGGACAGACCAAAAATATTGTATTACAATGTGTATTTTAATGTGATGGGAGTGATTCTAAACAAATGTAATATTGGAAGCAAAGAGGTTACTCAATTGACTCAGATGACACGTTATTTACTGCTGTATGGTTTTCGTATCTGGGGACATAAAATTGTGTTGGGGAAGAAAGAGAGAAAATTGCAACAGATACAGAGAGTATGTTCATTAAGTTTGACAGGAGTGTAAGCACTTTGTCAACGGAAGCGTTGGCAGGATATACATGAAATCATGCCAATGGATTCGTATGCACAAGAAATGAAATTTCGTGAAGTAATTTAAACCTAGGGAGTAATATAATAGTGAGGCACTTCAAATGGAGGACATGTTGCGTCGAAGGAAATTATTGATGGAGTTAACCAAAGGATGGCAGACGAGATGGGAAAAATTAAGTAACGAAAGACTGAATAAAATAAAAATGTAACGAATGGGATAAGAATAGAAAATAGTTTACAACAAATGACTGGGTGATGGAGTTCATCACAGGGTTTACACATTTCAAATCTAATCTAAAAAAGATACAAAAGATACATGATGAACAGTAAGTGCGGAAAAAGTATAGAGGATAGTGAACACGTTCCAGGGGATTGTGAGATTTATGGAACCGAAAGAGCACGTTATTTGAAGTAATTGAAGCAAGATGATATTGGCTGTGTAAACAAAGAAGAATTACTTAGGACAGAGGAACGACCAAAAAGGTATTAAAATAGAGAGAATCTAGCAATGACTTGCGTTAAAGGCAAAACGGTCAAATTTCTTCTTGTCAAAATGAACAAAAAAATACTGTTGAACGCTCGATCTCAGGTTGAGCGAACTAGGTGAGGTTTTCAGCCGGGGTTTTCCTCACCTACTCCTCAAGCTTTTGGTCCGGTATCTCACATTACGTACCACTCTAACATTCCTCTTACGAAAATCACTCTCCTAATTTATGGTTATGCGGATGACCTCGTCAAAAGACAATATATAAGATTATATATTTACACGAGAAGCAATCTTTTTTGTATAAAAGTGTTTATATATTATTTATACAGCAAAAATTATGCTCTGCGTAGTACGCCTGCCTCTTATTCGTACACCTTTGTTAGATTCTACTTTACACTTGAAAAATGATTCCATGAAAGAAAAGTGGACAAAGAAAGAATTCAACACGGAAAATAATTTTTAAAGAATCATATTTAAGGAAGATCGTGGGATTTACACTTAATGATACACCATTACCATTTTTCAAATGGATGTCGTGATCTGACCACACGCAGACACACAATGTTGAGAACTCTATTTTAGATAATGACTGCAACCATTGTAGTGCGTGCACCAAAATTATATGAATTACAGCACTGCTACTGAATCGAGGTCTGAGCTCTTGAGCACAATGAATTGTAAGGTGTTCCCTGACACGCACTGCTCGAAATTTGTCGGTATGGCATACCGGACTTTTCCGAAACAGGCATTTCATACGAAGGGTCTTTACATGAGAAACCGCCACAATATTATTGTAGACTGCGAATTGCAGAATTGTCACTGCGAACTACGAAGAACAGACCGTCATGTAGTGTTTGATTTATTTTGAAGAGGAAAGTAGCCACGCTTTCATGCTTGAAGAGTTTGAGTATTGGATTTAAAGGTAGAAGAAATTATTGAGAAATTCGTCAACATACGCAAGAAAACAGTTCTGATTTGCATAGAACAATGTTTTGAGATTGATTGAACCTAGATTTTGTGATTTAATACAGTCATATTTAATAGAGATTTAATAGAGCGAGTTATCCTGAATAACACTTTTGAAAACAATAATACTAGATTCATTATTCGCTGCTATTATTCTTCAGCTGCTCGCTCGAAGATAGTTTCACCCACATATCTTTCATAACAAATTAACAATTTGTTTTGGCATGTGGTTTCCATTTTACTTTGATTGCACTTGGTGAAAGAACTTTCGATGGAATAATTCTTTCGAAATATTTCATCGAATCATGTTTGACTACATACAGTTTTTGTTGTTGTTGATTTAAGGTCGCTTTTTGTCATCTCAAGTCATTACACCACAAGACCACAAGAAACATTACAGTTATGTGGCTAAATTAATTGTTACATTGAATGATAAGAAATCACTAACAACGAACACTAAAACCAAACACATATTGAAAACAAACTTAATAATACATTAATATACTTGAAAATATAACAAATTTAAATCTATCAAGTTGTGACTAGTTCAAAAGTCGTAGCACCTCCTCGCATCCACGGGGCGTTACGAAGATATTAGAAATGTCATTTGGTCTTTGATATGTAAGTTCAGGGTTTACCAATCCGCTTCCTAGTCAAAATAGTTGGTCTCTTCTTCCCAAGGTGAATTTAGGGAAGGAACCAACTGTAATTGATTTTATTATAAGATGTAATTTCGTAGATTTTGATTTCAATTCTAAATCCAATTGTTTTTAAATAGTTGGCTTGAATAGTTTCTTAGCATTTTTTAAAGTTCCATTAATAACATTTTCTATTTCAACGATTGAGGTTGCAGCTTTTGCGGCCATATCAGCTTCTTCGTTTCCTGATATACCCCTGTGTGCAGGGACTCATGGGGAAGTCGATTTTAATACCTTTACTAAAACAGATAAAAAGTTGTTCATGAATCTTTTGCACTATTGGGTCAATGTTGTCTATAGCTTTGAGTGATGACATTGCATAAGTAAAGATGAAGAGTGAGTTATCCTGGTTTTTTATACAATTTCGAGGGTATTGTGAATACGTACAGTGAAAACGTAGTTTTGTTTGCTTCAGAAGGAAGAATGGCGCGGCAGCTCTTCAGATAAATATACCTAAAGATATTACATTCTATTCTGTTTCTACAATTTAACACAACATCAATAATAATACATCATTTTATGTCACACGAAAAAAATCTTTTAAGACTATTTTAAGTACTAGTTGTCTTGATTTCAATAACTGTGCGGTAGTAAAAAATAACAATGGGACAAAACTAAACAGCGTTCCAAATAAAACCTATTTTACAACCAACATCTACGCACCTGTCTCATTTTTGCTTGAATGTCACGTTACATATTTATTCACTCAAAATAAATAAATTACAATATTAATATTACATATTATAATATTCATCTTGATTATATAATGAACGTTAAAAGTAGAATTTAATTAGTCAATCCTTCAATTCTGAAAACAACCTTTTTCGGAATCGCGGACCTTGGAAAGAGATATTCCCGTCAAAAACCGTGACTGAATTTTTTCACAATTACAATACATTCTATACTACGTATTTGTGACAGTAATATTACCTCATCATTATCCACTGACCTATATTAAGCTGTGCGGTAATTTTAGGAGTATGAAATCTTTTTTATGCTCTTCGTTAAGTTTTGTTTGGAGCAAAACTGACACATATTTTGTTCGTTACTTAGGTGTCTAAATTAAGATGATCACTCATCGCAAATAAAGAAAGAAACTAGGATCCTTCACAATCTTCGCAAATGGTACAAAAAAATTCCCTTTAGTAGATGTACATGAAAACGTGATTATGACGTTTGTAAAGAAAAATGACAATAACATATTATGTACTACCACTGAGCAGCAGAAAAAAATATTTTTAACATGGATCAAAGCACAACAATAACGAACATTTGAGATTCTGTACCATTTTTGTTACAATACAAGTGCAGGTGCTCTGTATGAAAAGAATATTACGCGTATACGACGAGTTGCTGTGACATGGATGTTTAGCTAACTGTGAGTGTTTTAGCTAATATCACAAAAAATATTTTTTACTGCAAAATTGAAATTGTTCTTCAACAAATTCGCTATTTATCTACACAGGCTAAACTAATTCGGACTCTTTAACTCCCATCGAGTATAAACGTATTTTTACAAATCAATTTTCCATACGTACACGTGGTGAAAGTTTATTTCATGACATTACTATTCAAGCAAAAATAAAAACATCAGCTGGTTAGTATCAGGTTAAATTTTTCCTATCTGCAGTTCTTAATGTTTTATTTCTTTATTCATTTTATTTATTGTTATTCATTTCTATATTTATTTAGTTTATTTAGTTCTGAATAATTTATTTTTTCTTCATAAATTTATTCTACTTCGATTCGAACATAATGATGGATGATTCAGTTTTATCGTTTTGATAGTGTTATACATGCTATTAAAACTGTAGAATAAAGGAAACTCATACCCATAAATTTCAATTAAATAATCTTTCATCACATGGTGATTTCTTTTTTCCAGTCTCAATTAACGCATGGCTGAAGGGTGTAGGTCTGTAGAGTAAGCACATACGATTGTCTCATTTCGTACGCCCCTTGTGAGGCAGTCACAGCCAAAAGCGTAGCGGTGCGGTGAGAAGGACTTACCGAACCACACGACCACCCAGGGCGTGACTCATGAGCGCGTACGAGAATGTGTGCCGTGGTCAGCGTACGTGAGCTCATTGATCAAACCGACCTACCTACCTGTAGGCGGAGAGCGGAGCGGCGCGGCGGCGGAGGGCCGTATATATGAAGAAGGATTTGGTGGAGAATTAGGCAGTACTTTATGCCGCGGCGATGTTGATGGTGGGTAGTGAAGCACTATAGCCTTTGAAATGAGGACGGTGACAGAAGAATACGTCAAAAAGATTATACGGAGAAGTTGGAAGCAAATGAGATTGGGACTTGTTCGTTCAGAAAATATGAAAGCAAAAGATATGAAGTAAGCCTTGTGTGATCATAAAAGCGACCAGGAAATCCTAGAGGTCAACAAAGAGGCCAGTAACTGTGCAGAGAAGTTAAACAGAAGTTGCAATGGAGGTAGAAGTAATATTAGCCGGGACAGTTTTCAAGAGCGGTGGAAACGAAAGTATTAAATAAAATGAAAAGGAAACATGAAACAGACTTGAGTTAACATACCAGAGAGAACTGACAGATAATTGAAATAAAAGTATGGGTTGGATGGGGTAAAGGAACCGCAGAGACGTAAGTGGAAAAGAAAATGAATTAGTTCGGGTTAATTAAGTGGTGGAGTTAAAAGTGCAGGTGAGTATAGAAATGAAGATTGTAATTAATATAAAACAATAAGAAGAGCTAGCCAAATTGCTAGCAGTACTTCAGAATGGAAAATACACAAACAGTACTTCTAACGGTAGTAATGCGGATGAAAAGAGAAGTATATTGACCAGTAAAATGGATGGCACTATAGAATAGAGCAAATAAACAAAACGATGTTGTAAATGAGTATTTAATGTTCCTCGATGTATTTAACCATGAAATTTACTCGCAACGTACCTCTTTCTGCACAAAAAGGTAAATTCCTCATCTTATGATAAAACAATAATTTGAATCTTTTACAGTAAAAAAACGTTCGACTTCGAGAACATACAGTCAAAAAAGAAGAGACTCCAAGAAAACAAGAATGTATTCGTAAATTGAAAACTCTGTTTTGTAAAATTATTACGTTTAGAAACCTATGGAGACAGGACTTCCGATCAAAAGCCATAATCACTTTCTAGACGATGATTAAGTAACAAGAAGACCAGCCAACAACATTCCAAAATCAAGAAAGAAAAGATACAGCACGTCATTGATACGGAAGGAAAAAAGGTACTTTCCTTAATCCATGGATGATCCGTCCAAAATCGGCTTGTTGTTCATACGTCGATTAACAGGCTAACTCCAAGTATGGAATGTCCGATTAAGGTGAAATCAAGATAAGGTGGGACAATTTTACAGGATTATTCTTCAAAATGTTGTTTAGTACAAACTGCACGAGGGTGAACGAAATATATCACAATTATTAGAATGGTTTACATGTGATTTCAATGAATACCATATAGTGTTTTGTATCCTCACCTCAATAACTCATGTCATAGATAAATTAACATAAGAATGATCCATCCATTTCCATGGTTGCTGACGGTACATAGATCATAGATCAATGTCGCATGGTTAAAAATTTTCTAATGCATCAACACTTTTATATGCTGATAAAACATTTAACGTCCTACATGTGAGAGTAGGTTGGCAACCATTCTTTATGTGTATAATCGTATATTCATCAGTAGCCATTCCATTTTTTTTTACTTGTGCTTCTTTATCATACGAACATAGGCATGGAATCGTAGTCCTTTATCTTAAATGACATGATGAAACTTCCATTTTTTACTGAAAAATGATTCCAAAGGATTCTTTTTATTGAACGGAAAAAAGATCGACTAATATATAATACGGAAAAGTAGGATTCAAGTTCGTTAAAAGACAATATGGAATGTAAATGGATGGAAAATCTTTAAACAGAATTAAAATGTGAATGCAGTTAAAATAGAATATGGGCCTAGAATGCACTTGAGAGACACGGAGGTCAAGTAGATAAAGAGATAATATTGTAAATATTAAATGAGAAATAAAAGAAAAGATTTGAATAAAATATCACATTGTTCTCAAGGAGAAAAAGATATAGCAAATTTAGCAACAAGAAAACTTGGCACTGCGGCACGATTCTTTTATGGGGAAAGTATAATAATTATTTCGTGGGAGAGTTTTTACGACTCTTTCAAAACAACATTAAGGGCATACAGTTTTAAAATTTACTTCACATATGTACTGCATTGATATTTGAATATTAAACCACGAACGTGTTTCTACAAAGATATTCAAAGAAATTATAATATTTTAAAGATGGAATCCTATGACAATGCATAAGATGATATAACTTCAAGACCGAATAAGTCACATGTACTATTTTGAATATATATTCGAAAAGCTTTACTAATTTATTAAGATAAGGGCACCATCCACAAGGTTAGAGAAAATATAATAAAGTCACAAATAATCACCAATCTCTCACTAAGTCTGTGAATTTCCTTTAAGCTCGGGAATATCCCACCGAACACAAGTGGCTTATGAATTCCACGCCTATTAGCACATCCTGTGTGGGAAACAAAACGCATTGCACGACTAAGTACAATACTCTTTCAAAGCGGGACAGTTGTGAGCAACGGAATGTAGTGTGAGGAAGGTAGCGATTGTCACACCAGAGTACTTGATACACTTCAAGGCTTCATTCATTGTCTCTGAAAAAAATTAATTTAATGGGGAAAAGTTGAAGAAAAAGTTTGTTACAATATTCGGTTCAATAAATCGTACGTGAACAAGTGGTTTCTTCTATTATTTTCTTTTTCATTTACACTTATCGTTAAAAACATCTAGTGTAACGACAAATGTGATCCCAACAAGATTCAAAGTGTGTTTCAGCTTGTTTATCCATAATCTAGCGAGCTAAAATGAGACTTGGCCAAATATATCACTCATTCTCTTCTAAACTCCTTGCTGGATAAATGACAAATTTTAAATGGAATTGACACTCTCTTCTATTCAATATTATAAAGAAATAAATGAGTGTTATGTGGCGAGACTCAGCCCGAGGTCTACTATTCCGCCTAACAACTTTGAAAATATTCACAATCCTTTCTAAATTAGGTTAAATGAGAGGGTATACATTATATTTTTTTATCGGGAAAAAAAGTCAAGGATCATCCCGGTATTGAACCGTAAGCGTCTGAGGGAAACTCAACGAAGACCCTCAGGATGTTGTCTTAAGGCTGAAACATTACAATTAATTCAAAAATAATATAACAAAAAAATTACTTAAAAGTAATGTAGTATCCGTGAAAAAAGATCATATTTGAGGCAAAGAAATATCACATTGGAGATACAAAAATAGGATTTGGATGGGAAAAAATTCGTATAACATTTCAAATATAAGTATACAAAATTATGTATGACTATACAAAAATACTTGCAAACCAGACATATTTCATTCGTACACCGAATAAAGTTACGCATTAGATGTGGTGTATATTATGATGGTTCGATAAAATCTGATTAGATTCGAAAGCAAACAATAAAATAATCTTACTTTCTCAATATTTAAAGAACTATTTTAATTTATGTGTGTTGACAATAAATTCGAATGATTTACTTTTCGTACAAACGGTGACTTATGGAGACTGACTTATTTCTTGCAAATAAACTAAAAGGGAAGTAAAACGTCAATCGGTATTATGACACTTAAATGTTCATTCTTTATTTGAACCATAACAAACAGAAAACACGTACATCATTCTATATTAACCAAAATGAAAGAGAATTGCAAGTGATGTGAGTGTAATAACTTTCCAAAAAGGAGAACACTTTTTATTAACCGCAAAGATATACAGCGTTAATAAGTACCTATCACTTTTTCATTTCTCGTTTAAGCGCAGTGCGTAACTTTGATACATCAAGGCGTCATTCTGTTGGACGATGCAAAGTAGTTACTGAAGTCTGTTAGTTGACTGGAACCTGTTTTAATAGTTGTGCTGCACTCTTGAACATGTGCTCCTCCATGCAATTACATATGCATCTACGTGAGCATCATGTCATTACGATTTGCATCTCGGACACATCTTTGTAAAAATATTCTTAAGTAGTATATCTTATTTGAAATATCTAGTTTTAAAGTTTACACACGCAAACTTTGTCTTTTACAATACTTCAGAGTCTTCAGTACCTTTATTTGAAGTAAGTGGTAAAGTGACATATAGGAGAAAAGCAATGCGAGTGATGGAAGTAGGTAGAAGAGCATCTGAAAGTGATACAGCAGGATCGGTGGTTGGACATTTAAAGATGGTACTTGTTGCAACTTATTGAGAGTATCAATGGAATAGTTTGATAAGAGAGATTAATTAAAAAAAAACTAAATTGGTATCGATGGACGAAAACAAAGATGAGATTAATGTCCAATGATTGATATTGAGTAGGGGAATTGTGATGTTTACAAAGTAAGAACAGGAAAGATAGGAATCAAAAGAAAAAATATATATAGGCATAAACAGAAGAAAACGGTATGATGAATTGAAACATGGAATGGTATCAAGAAATTACTACGAGCAGCGCGATCGTGCGATGAACAGCAGTGAACAAAATAATGCAGATAGGTTATCTATGTGATGACACGACGCTAGGGACTCGCAGAGCACTGAAAATCGATAACAGGGGAAGAAGTTATCTATTACATGTTGATTATTTGGAAAAGGGACAGGCAGTTTAGCTGTTCAGGCATTTCCGTTCTTAGATGAAGCAACGGAGATTTAAACAGCCAGATAGATATGATGGACGAATTAACTGGGATCTGGCAGGAATATAATGAAATAAAGTGAGCAGGTTTCTACGGATGACGGTTACAAATTATTGTTGGCAGGTAAGAAGTTACGATGCAGTCGCTGCAAATGGGCATCTTTCCAAGTAAAGAGCGAGCAGTAATTTAAATGGCGAAAACCAAAACGACGAGTTGAGACGCATTAATAGAAAAATGACATTTACAGGAAAAAGAGCATAGACGCTTTACAAGAGCATTAGAACGTTTAACAAGAAAAAATTATTACTTGTGAGAACATTTTTGCGGTCCACCGAAAAGACTGGATATTGGTTAATCATTTAGTGGTCCGCAGAATACAAAACCATGAATAGAGTGGTCCGTTGGCAACATTACACAGGTAAATATACAATAAACTTTAAAACGGAGTGAGAACAAATCAGTGAGTTCGCAATCAGCGCGGACACGTTCAAGGAGCATTAAGGACATTTTCGATGGCAGGACTGAAGAAGACAAAAACAGAGGAAGGATTGAAAAGAATCACTGAACGTAAAAAAACTTAATCTTTGACAGAAAATCGAATGTTATTTCTAAATATCGCAGAAAATTCAACCATCAAATAAATTGACCTAAAGATGTGAAAATCCCCTTTAAATGGTGTCGGATGTTCTAAAATTGTACTTTCACAAGAATTTAATAAATTATTAAATTCTTAATATTTTAAGAATAACTGACCTTGATCACTTTGCGAACTAGCACTTTTAATAATAACAAAGATCACTGATGACATCATTAAAGTATCATATATGGGAATAATGGCAACACCGAAATGGAAATGGTGACAGCGTGAACAGACGGTGAGGGCGTAGCAATCCCAGATCATTCGCAGACCTGATCGAACTCGGAGCGGTCGTTGCGCTGGCCTAGTTCCCTATAAGGCCGCTCCACATGCAAGGTAGCACCATATGCGTTCAGCCAGAGGTGGTTCTAAGTACGCGAGTGCACTGAGCCCTTTGAGATCTGATCGGTGGCGAGTGTGCTATGCATCTAGTGTCAGTGCAGCAAGCACACGAAGATTCCCATTTGGCTTTCGAAAACCTACATACACCACAATAACTAACGAAACGACAGGTGATGACTGGCAAGTGCTTTACTATCAATTGATCGACATTATCGTAAAAAATAATTTGAACTGTAAAATGCTAATTTTTTCAACATATTAATCCATTTGAATAGTTACAAAAATAACGCCTAATTTTGTAGTGTTGACATCAAAATCACTCAATCCATTCAAACACAATTTGGTTAAGTCAAATGTTGGATTTCAAAATAAATTTGCATACCATCCTCCGTGGATTTACGTCTACTGTGATTCACTCACGTTTTCACCGTAAATATTCATGCTGAAAGTAACGTTAAGTGGAATGTACACGGAGCTAGTTTCAACGCAGCTTCGCGACGCCACTAGTTTACTAGCTGGCTAGTATCAGTTTAGAAGGTTTTTTTTTGAGAGACATTGTGTGGTGTCATTTAGGAGCCTACTACCGTGATTGGTAGGGTTTAACGAATCGAAGAACGACACAAATACAGCGCGTAAATTAAACTGTATTTTAGTCATGTAAATATTGATTTAAAAAATAACAATTTCGCACGTATATGACCAAGAATTCATGAACACCTACCGTAAAAATAAAATATTTGTTTACAATTTTGTTGTAAAAAATTTTAAACGTGAAAAATTTTCTGACTTGACATGAAAATGTAAGTTTTAAGCACATTTTGCAATATTTGCCCAGGAAGTTTTCTGAAACGAAAAATATTTCGTAAAATATTTGAAATAATTTTTGAAATAAAGCTTTTCATCCTGAGGTGGCCTGGAACAGGTGATAAAGAGAACAAACGCTGCGGCATGCCACACCGCCGAGTGCGACGTCTCTGGTTGGCCTTTTCCTGAGAACCCTCGATTATATTTTGAATTATATTCATGAGCATTGTCATTTGTTCAATAAAATAACAAGTGTAGATTTCTATTTCATAACTTATATTTGATATAATAAAAAGAAACGAAATTATTTTCGATTTTGGTTTGTAAAATATTGTCAAATATGCCAATTATAGAAGAGTTTAATATTATTTTCATAGATCGGATTTATACATAACTCATTGGACGACCAATAATTTAATGTGTTTATTTCAGCAACGAGAGCTCATTATTGAAAATACTGTTTTCTTTTGTAGAAAATAAAAGAAAGCCAACGGTAATAATGCTATCTGCGGGGGTTGTTACTGCATTTTATTTCTTCTTCGGCCCTTCTTCTGAGAAAAAAATCTTTGATCTCTAGAAAGTTTTGACCATGTTTTGGAATGAGGATATACCTTGAGTTTAGATAACAACAAAAGAATTATTCATAATTGATTTTACACTACGCGGTACTTGTTCTTGCCAGTATGAATGATATGAATATCATTTGGATATCACCACTCCGCCCCTGATTTCTCTACGACTCGACAAAACATTTTGTTTGCCAATGTGAGTTATTGGGCTACGAACGTGAGCACGTCTCATAAGGGCTGAGTTCATCATTTCTTCTATTTAACAAAAATTGGGAAACGATTGGAATAATCGAAGAGAGATTGGTAAATGTTTTTCGTAAAGGACCAAATATTAACAAGTTTATTATCTGATCGTTACGAGACAAGCTCAGGTAGACATGTCTAAATAATGAGTAAGAAACAAGATTAACACATTAATTGAACAAAATGTACTGAAAACAACATAAGGAAAAAATAATATATTACAATTATCTAGAATACAGAAACACAAAACAACACATCCACATTTACTTAATTGAAAGATGAGTTGCAATTTAACCTATTCAACAGACAAACGTACCTTTGCCCTCATTTCCATTCATACTATTGATAGAAGTTAGGTAAATGTCACTACTAACTACGATTTGTTATCCTGAGGTGTGGAATTTTAAGCAGAATGCAGACAGGGACAGTTCCGTGAGAAAGTCCCTTACGACATTCTGCCTCGATGAGGATGGAGCAGTCTGAGTACGTATATTCGTAAATTGCTAATATCATCCTATGCTGACCCTTAACTTGCCAATATTCGCCCTCAGTTGACCCTGTCGAGTTATCACCCAGCGGCGCCCGAACTACTAAAAAAATGTGTCAGTTTTCATTTCATAGTCATTGGGTGCGTGTGCTGAGCATTGTTTCAACGTAAAACATTTCTCAGTCATTACATGTCATGACCTGTAGGTGAACGCCCTATAAAAATACAGCTGACAGAAGGGTCTCTGACAATCCATACTTATGATACGAAGCGAATGTTTTTGGTTTAACACGTAACACTGATGGACCCGCCATTCCCAGAGTTCAGTTCAGGGACGTTCTCGTAGGACGGTCTCTGTAGATAGCATAGCAAAAATTTTAGGAAGTAGATTGCATCATTACGATTTCGAGAAATTAAACAATGATTTTTGTACTGTCAAAAAAAATTAATTAAAAAATCGATGTTTCTTCTTCATATGGATAACAAATAGGTTACTGAAACATACACAAGTTACATAGGCATACGTCGTTACTTCACAGAGTTTAATTCAATGGAAATGTAAGATTTAAAAAAAACAAATGCGAATGAAGTACTTCTCGTTAATCTAACATGTAAGCACTAAAATAACATCACTCGTTGCGCGTCCTTTTACTGTTCTATCACCTGAAAATTCAAAGAAACCGAATTACGTTCGTTAGTCTCCGTGTTCTCAGTTAGCAGGAGTTTTTTTCTTCCGAAAAACGCCCAACACTGTTTGTTTTTATCTCGCTCTATAAACAATCCCACAAAGTTTTTATGCTCGGTCACCAGAACGGGGCGCAGCTCGCAATATGGCACAAAAACCTGTAGCGAGAAAAAGCACCTTCCTCCTCGACAAAGGTGGAGTATTGTATTCTCCACAGCATTGTTCTTCCCACGGAGATAAAAATACTCGCTTATTTTTAGAATCTTTCATAACAAACAGAAGAGTGTTTTATCAGCGATATGTGATGAAAAAAGTAATTAATTATATCGTAAATATTAATTAATAGAGAAAAAGATATGAATTTAAATTGACGCACACTGAATTAGTATTGACTTAGTAGTGATGAATGAGTATTTCAAAATAATTTATTTCAAATAATAATAATAATAAAGAAATAGTAAAAAAAAACAATACAATGTTTCCAACGTGCAATTACATTTAAATGGGAATATTTGAATCTCGTTCATTTTTGAACAACTGCGAGACATGAAAATATGATTGAAATATAAGCTTGAAGGCGAAGACAGTGAGTTGGCAACCTAGTAAAAATTTTCATCCAAGAAAATAGTGTCCTACAATTAAAAACCCAGAGAAGTGATTATCTTGGATATGATACCAAGGAAAAATTAAATTTTTCAGTACTTTCATGTTGTCTACTTCAAAGGTCGTTTACATGCATAATAATCACATATGAAAAAATTGAATCAACATATCTATTTCATGTTAAACTCTTTATAATTTACATTTATTTCATTGACAAAATATCTCTCACTGTGCATACAAAGCTCTAGGTGGTTATGGCATCGAAACATAAAATAGCTTATTGAATATTTTCTAGGTGTCGGATTACAAACACATTGTGCAAGGAACTAATAGTACACATAAACAGAATAAATAAGTACTGATACTCTTATGAAACTACAAAAACGATCACACTAGCATATCTGGTTAGAAAATGGATATAAACAAACAGAAATATACTTCGGGGAAAGAAAGTCACGTTATCCCTCGTGGTGAATTGATTCCTCGAACTGAGTGACGTGAAACAAACAAGCAATGTTTGACAGACCCCCAACGATATAAATTCTCAATTTGTATCATTTTCAAAAATAGAACAGAATAAATGATTTGAAGACAGTTGGCAGTTCTGAAGCTCCATTCCTTAACGCATAGCATCCTTCCGCGAGGAAGACCCGCGCTGGCGTATGTTACACGTGTATTACGATTGTTATCACATGTGTGCGTCTACGGTGAGGCTACGACACTGTGAATGTGTGTTATTTGCGTACAGTATAAAACAAATAGGATGCAAATACAACTGTAATCGTAATTGGAGTATTCGAGAAGTGTGAATATTCTGGAATCTCGATAATCACGCACAAGTACATAATTTTCAAATATTGAATTTAATTATTATTATGCTCCGTCACAAAAATATATTCAGAAATTAATTCGTATGTAATACACATTAACCATGAATGTAATTATTATTTTAATGAATGTAAAATAATATATTTAAAGATATATGTGGAATAATATAATGAAGTAAATATGGTAGAGAAACTAACTTCAAAATCTCATATAATATTTCGCTTTATAAAACACAATGTTCACCTATCTTAAAACATTTCGTTTCTTTCTCGACTGTATGCCGAGACACGGTGATCATTGAACTTTTTCTCACGCGTGCGATTCGTTTTTCTGTATAATTATTCTCTAATTACTACTCAGTGGAGATATTTGTGAACGTACAGCATCATTCGTTGCGAAAATGGCGAGGACCGCTTGGCCTACGGGTAGCACATCATTGGATTTAGAGGAAGGACAACAGGACCAACAGACACCAGACAGATCACTCCGAGGAGATCTCTGGGTGTTACGTGGGAACCTTTTCGACACTCAACCACTGACAATGACGCCCTCAGTAACACGTACTCTGCTGTTAAGGCGACGATGGACTGCGCAGCACCTACGACAAGAACGTCATGTGGGTAGAGAGAACATATGACGCACGACGGATAATGCTTCTTCTATAGCTCAATCACAGATTCACTTGGTAATGCACGAGCTACAATATGGTATATTTTTCCATTAATAACTTAAACATTGAGGTAACCAATTAAATAAAAAGTAGTGTCGTCAGATAAAATTATAGTTGGCGCTCGGAGTTTACCCATAAGACACATGAAAGCTAAGATGCACCAAACTTAAGCTCATTTTTAATTCGCGTTGATCGATTTGCAGTTAAACGTTCTATCGCGGTTATGCCATGAAGGATGAAATAACCCATACACATATTAGTGCCTTACATAGTCTTCGAACATACAATCCTCTGCTTAAGGGACTCGAGGCCATCTCTCTTACGTCACCATGTTGGTGTTTTAATTTTCAAATTTCATATCATTCTCGTCATGATGTTCAAAAGTTTATTCGAGGTTTCGATTTAAACTCAACGGTACAACAATACAATTTCTACTGAACAACATAAGGACAGTAAGAAGAAAAACTTCCATTTTCTGTATTCTTCACTATAGCCCAGGAAAACTTAAGGTTTTACCCTAAAAAACCTAAAGCTGAAATCTTTTTTAATCGATAGTAAATACCTTCTAGAACAACATACTATAATTCTCGCACTTTCCTCTCCGGACTTCCCTCTTTTTGGGGGAGTGGAATATTTAGGACCTCAGAGTTACAGGGTTTATACTTGTACGACTCTAGCGTCAAAACTATGGGGTCAATTCTAGTGAATGAGGACTCAAATAAAAGAGGACATTCTGAAGATTGCAATGAATAGTTTTACATAGCACTACCGGTGACAAGGGCGCGGCATGCGGACTGAGACGCGCGAAAATTAATAGAAATTCATGAACGCGAGCACGCTGTTTAATATTGACGAGCTAAATGGATAACTGTGAGGTTATATTAGGTTTATATTATTGAAACACACTTTTTACGTTGTATTCACGTATATTTTTATTCACATATATGTCAAACTTTGTTGTTGTTGTTGTTTTGTTTTGTTTTTTTTTGCGTAAGTTTTGAGGACAGTGCACGCGTCCGATTACTGTGATTTATGGCGCGGAGACGTACGCTTGCGACTTAACACGCGCCATTGTAAAATGAAGATAATTAATAGCGATCAATTCGTATTATTTAAGATTATCAAGTGACTAGAACTGAAAAATAACATTTTAAGAGAAGGAAATACATAGAGGAAATACGTGTGTCGCTCATTCAAATGTAAAATACCTAATTAATGCAAAATTTGTCTTTTGAGGCATTTTCTAAATTGGAAACTGACATTCATTGAATTAAAAAAGAATTATTATCTTCTGTATCTGGACATTCGTCCAATAGTGCTGTTAGAAAATTCTATTCCACGACAATGAGCTCAAATGTCTTAGCAGGATAATCCCAACTGTCTTCAGTTACATCGATAATATTGCAATATACCAGTTTTAGCAGGCTCTCATGTGCTGAAGGAAGGTAGGTAAAAATTGGTCATTAACTATTACCCTTCAATTTCCTCACCTATGCGGTATGATCCAACTTATTACCGAGTCATTCTTACACCTAATGTTGTAAAAGGATATAAGATTAATAAGAATGTAATTGTTTGCTGAACAACAAAGTTTTTTTAATGAAGCGTGGAACGTACACGCGTCTATTAACTTGTACTTACTTGCAGTTCGGTTCTCAGTGTGTGTTGGGAGAGGGTTGCTTTAGTGAGTGGAAGATATGCTAGCTCCAAGGAGGCACCGGCACTCTCGGCAATCGAACACCTGAAGCGGTGGACACGTAGTTCATTAACATCCCTGAATTCTTTACCACTCGGATATAATGCCACTTTCTTCTCCCCTTACAGTAATATCATCAACATTTGCCGATGTACTATTAAATATCCTGACAACAATTGACTTTAAGTTTTCATCAGTTTGGAAGATCTTGTAAGTTTTCTTTTTTCCTTTTTCCAATTTGCCGATCTTTTGTCCCCATCACTAACTACATGCGCAAATAAAACAGATTCCATCATAAGTTCAGCAATTTCGACTTGTATTTGGGAAATGTTAAACAATTTTCCGTTCAATTTACTTGTGCATGGATGAAATATTTCTATATTATGCTGAGGAGAAGCTCGAGCTACAAGCATCACTAATAGAGCCGAATCAGTGCTGACGAGACCCACTGACGAGTGGGAGGAATATGCTAATATAATGCTTACGATAAAAGCGTCTGCATCTCCCTGAACCTGTACAGTTTTGATGTCAGCCCTCTTTGCAGGAAGTAGTTGACACTTCAGTTAAGTGAGACATTTCAACTAAACAAAATATTTCGAGTATCAAAGAGTTTCGAATTCTTGGTACTTCGATAACACGGACACTGTTGCATCGAGAGTATTGTAATTTCTCTCTCGTTTACTTTCCTCGAGATTTTTATATTACAGTTTTTAGCTAACATTTGATAGTTTCCACTGATATATTTGTTATTTTAATGAACCGCTGATATTACTGTCAGCGCAATGTTACCGTATCTATATAGACACGCAAGGAGCTAAGCATGTCGAAATCTAATTATAACGAGATTATTAACAGTCATACCACACATAACATGTAAGAAAATATAATTCTTTGGTGTATCCTCATTTTAAGTGGATACAATTGAATTCCATCACATAGAAATTGCGTTTTCATGACCTTCGACATATTACTGTAAACATACGTAATTGAAAACATACGTAGTGGTCAGGGGTAGTAAATGAAAAACAAAACTATCCCCGCCATACGCATAGTTCATGATACTTTGTGTTCGTCTTATGCGTCGAAGTTTATGAGAAATACCTTAGAATAAACCAATAAACGAAATGAAAGAAGAAAAAAACAATCTGTGAAGTGAATATTCACATTAATTCATCTTTAAATGTTAAAAATGTTGTGAGCAAATAGTTTACTATCTATTTCACATTATTAGTGCATTCACTAGCCCCACTGTCGGCAATAAACTTTTTGTAAACAAGCACATCTCTTTAGAAAGTGATCCCTATTTTGATAACATTACATCGTAGCGTGTCCATATGGATACGGCATCTTTCCACAAGCACAAATGATAGAGAAGATTAAAACTAGTAGTCAACGTCGATTTTCAAAATCTCGTAATAGTGGGATTAGTTATTGGAATCTAGAATAATTCTTTTACTCTAACTTATTATAGGGTTTCGTTATTTTCTGCAGAAATATTTTTCCTCTCGAATACAATGTATTATTTTATGTAGTATTAGGAATTGAACGAGACTGTACTTACTTGACTCGATACAATGTAATCGTACAAAAATTAATACTCCAGAAAATATTTCCATTCTAAAGATTTATTTACGAAGTCACAAACATTCAACTTCCTAATTCACAGAGATGGAAATGAATTGAATAAGCAGCAGATTCCTAAATTAGATATAAGTTAATTGCAAATTGTATTGATTCACAGGACGTGACATTTAACGTTATAGAATTTAACGTAACAGAATAGAAGTTAATATTATGATTAAATAGAACCTGGAAATAACACAAAATATGAGGTAGCCTACTCTGTAGAGCTTAATTAATTAACAAAAAATGAGTATACATAGTCTGTAATAAAAGGCGCCTATTTGAATCCGATTTATTATTTCTCCTAATGTAAGTGTCTAATCTAAATATGGATTCATTACGACTAATATATGAAGTTCACAATCTCAGTGAGAGATTCATACATTGATTTACAAACGAATACACACTGCATTTTAAACGTGAGGTATTTTACAAAATATGAGAAATAAACTTTGAAGGTTGGAAATTGAAGGATTGTATACAATAAACACACAAAATATACAAACCAAATTTTTTTTAGTCTTGTACTAAATATTTATGTGTTTCTTGAGCAACTTTACTCCAAATTATGTATTCCGTCTCTCATTGACTTTAAGTCTTACACCTCAGTTAATTACCAGAAGCAATTACCATCAACGCAAATATTCCGAGTTCTCTCCTCTCGCTACTCGCAAGCGAAGTTAGCGTCTTATGCAATCGCCTCACGCTCTGTTCGCTGCGACACGCACATTGCACTCACTGCTACGTCATCAACAGAAGCGCATCGTTTATTGCACCGGTGGATGTCACATCACTCAGTGAATCATACGATGCATACATGGAATATTCTCAGCAGCAAAAATTAAATGCCTGTCTTTCAGATGTACAACAATAAATGGATGTCTTAATAACAGTGTCCTCTGAACAATTCATCTTCCCTTACTCTTTTTTTTTGTATGTGTATGTTTCTGTGTGTGTGTGTGAGAGAGAGAGAGAGGGGACTTGTAATTTTCAGCCTCCTGTGAAGTCGTGAAGATCATGAACTCGTGTAGACATCTCCATCGAAATATAAAAAATGAATAAAAGGAAAGTACAGCAAGACTCATCATTCACTTCAATAGAATTCGACCAATGATATACTCGTAATTTAAAGAATAACCCAGAAGAAAGTTTTATAAGATAGTCTCATAAAAGATTCACCCAAAGTAATTACACTGAAATTCATAAAAAATTTGTCTCAAAACTGTTTTACTTCTTTTTCAGAAACCTAAATGATTTTTTAAGAAGAAGATTATATAATAATTGAACAAATTGAATTGACTTTTTAGAAAATTATAAAATGAAAAAAACAACAACTTATTTATCAATACGAGTAAACAGATGAAAAGTAACATTCATGTTTAAAATGGTTTTAATATGTTTTTAGACAGCCATCATTACATACCGGTTGCTTTGACTGTCCATATAGGCTTATATATCACTTAATAGTTGTATTCATTTTGTGGGAGGGTTGGGAAACAGTATAATAGCAAATAATGGGTATAGCAAATAATGGGTTGGGAAACAGTATAATGGTCAAAAAGCAGGTGAAACAATCCATTGGGACGCAAGGAATTCTATATCATGCTTAACTTGTATTAATTAATAATATTACATTGTAAGATTAGTAAAAAGTAATTATTCCATATTCTAATAAATGGTATATAGAATTACATAAAAATATAATTGTAAATTTCATAACTTACAATGAATTTCAGATCAATAAATTTAAATGTAAATGTCAAAATGCATAATATTTAGTAAAAGAAACGCTCAAAATTGTTTGAACATAAAGTTCGAATAATGTGAGACTTTGCTCAAACAACTTATTTGATTTTTAATGTACAATTTTTAATAAGCTTTAAATTGTATACCACTGTTAACTAATTATTAATCATTACATATCACATAAAACTATATTTTGTTTAAAGTTTGTAAGGTGCAAGTCAAACAATAACCGAAGTATGAAGTCACCTGAGTTCGAATTTACTAGCTGCATGATGATGATGATGAAGATGTAGCGTCCCATTCAGGAATAATCAAAAATATGTTCGACAGAAGTAGGGGCGACCCGTGGCGTAGCTCGCCTTCTACCTCTGGGAACGCCGGTTCAAACCCGGTCCGATCCAAGTAGAATCCGAGGTGGTGGATGGGGCGCTGTTCGCGGCAGTTCTTCCCCGGGCTCTCCCGTTTCCCCTGCCTATCATTCCACCACAACATTCACTCATCATCATCTCACCGCCATAATCATTCATTAATCACCCGCCCCTGGGAGGTGCGATAGGAAGGACATCCGGCACCCTAGTATTCCCCAGCCAAATCAGTACCCCCACCCCCATCATCTACCATATCCATCTAGCGGACCCTGCACTTTGCGGGACAAACGCTCAGGAAGAAGATGATGTTCGACAGAAATCGTATTGGCCTATTTTAAGTGCTCTAACAACCAAGGACTGTTCGAGATTAGTCAATCCCCTACCATCAAACGTTTAACCCTGAAAAACCCACGAATCTAGACACAACGGTATTAAAATGTCTTGCAGAAATAATTTCTGAATAATGCATGATATACTAACAGAATATTTTAAAGACGTTTTTCCCTAGGATTGGATATTTAGACATACACTATACAAATATACTGAGATGAAAAGAGCATTGGTATTAATACACGGACTTTCTCTGAGAATGCACTGTTTCTCATTGCCATGCGACCCGAATCTTATCCACGTGCTTGTTTGTATCTGAGTCACCTTACTCCACCTTAGAACTTTCTTCGCGACGTTACTCTCGTCACCTACTTCCGTGTCTAGAAACGTGCTCATGCATGTAAAACGATCCTCACGCGTTCAGCGAAAACTTCCGTCACGCTCCACGCCCTATCAAGGGGAAAATATCCATAGTTGGAAAAAATATGTAAATCATTCTAAATGTGAATAGAATATTCTCACAAAATAGAATTTTATGGCAATTGTTTGTACATAAAGACATTTTTTTTGATGTGGCTGCGAAGCAAAACCATTCTATGATTTATTACGTGAACACGATCTTTCACAAGAGTCGAAGAATTGAAGTAAAAATCCGCAACAAGACAACTTTATGAAAAATTCCACCATAACACAAACATTAAATTGCACAGAGGGGTTGAGTTCATTGAACACGAAACAATTGGATTAAACTTTCTACAATGCGTACTATTTGCACCATCAAATACAATCCTACATGATGAGGCTAAAAAATGGTCGCGTAAGTCGAGTTTACGCAGTGTCGAGTTCCAATAGTATATTGGCAATCTTGAAGATAGTAAATTTCTCTAACAATATAAATCAATTGATTTGAGGTTTTTATGTTGGATAATTTAATAATTTGCTTTACAGTTACAAATTACGTATAATACACCAGTAATAATATTTCATGGGCGCGTTCCTTTTTTTTACTACTAGAACATCACGAATTCCCGAAACGAAAAAAAGGAACTTTTTAATGCGCGTACGCAAGTTGTTGATGGGAATATCATGAGATCGTAAGATAAAATCAGACTCCGTACCGAATCAGCCGTGCGTCATGTGACTTCGCCACGGGAGTTTCTTTCTCGGAGCCACTCCTTCTTTTCAGCTGCTTCCGCGTCAAGTCAAATCACCGTCCGAGTCACTCACTCTCCTCCTCCCCCACACATCGTGTCTCTGCACACAACGCCCGCCGACCATTACCATTCACACAGAGGTCATGACCCCTCACTCAGCCTCTTGGCGATGAGCTGCAGACACGTGTACTGCATCAGCACACGTGCATTGAACAGTGCCTCGTAATTGAGTTCAGGGCACGATTATCAGGAGTTTGTAGCGATTGGAAAAGGGTCCCTTTTGGGCTACTGTTCCTCTATCACACATTATTTAAGAATAAATTGTCTCCCCTTTTTGAATCGCCACAAACTTCTTCTTTTACCTTTCTTTGGCCAAAATGAATGAAATATTTTGTAGCAATAGGAAAAGGCAAGACAATTGATACGAAAAATAGGTATGGATGAGGAGCAGTAGCGTACATACACCCAAGATGGACCGGGACGAATTCTTTTAGGAAGCCCCAATTCAAGCCAGCACGCGATAGTGTTTGCATGCTAAGTTCAAGATTAGTGTCAATTTCAATTTTTAAGATAAAGTTGCACTTAGTAAGAAGCTAGTTATATTACTCTAATAGTAAAACTGTAGTATATTTAGGTTCAGTGACGGATCAAGACCGTAATCAAGGGGGGGGGGAGGGCTAAACGGACANTTGTTTATGGTTATGGAAAATTATGGTTTTACAACACAAATTTTATAAATTATCTTCAAATAAATTACATCAACTCATCAAATACAAAATTAACAGTATTAACTAGTGACCAAATTTCTTAATTGCTTAAAATGCCAAATACGTATTAAAGGATAAAGATTTCGTGACCAAATCAGAATTTTATAAAGATACAATCAAACAATCAAATAATTCTTGGAAGTATTTTTAATGCAGACATATAAACAACCAAAAATATATTAAAGTAAACCAAAAATAACCAAGCAACCAAAAGTAAATGAAATCCCAATCGAGTGATTTTTTAGGATATATTCTTTAAAACTGTCTTGAAGAGGTCTTCTTTCTTAATCCGAGTAACAATAAATAAAGGATCTACTAGAGAGATAACTAACAGCTTACACGGAGACTATACAACGTATGGGAGAAAAAACGGCATCTCGTAAATGTGCATGCCATCTATGGATGACATGAAGCATGTAGAAAATACTAATTTCAAACGTCTCAAGACCCTCCCATCTTCTGTGAAGCAGGTAAAGGTCCCGTAAAGAAAGACGCCGCCTACTGCCTCCTCACAACGCGTTAATGACATTGGACGCTAGCCGCGAGTTGTGTTGTCGGCAAAGCGGTTGCGCTGTATCGTATATACAAGTATTGCTGAGTTTACCCTGCATAGAACACGCCTTGTGTTGAGAGTCGCTTCAACGTGCATGTATTACGCAGAAATTATAATATAAATTTGTATAGCGGCTATCTTGTAATTTACCTGTGACATGTAAATTTGGTATGCGAAATATCTTGTAAGAGTTTTACAAAGTATGCCATTATCTTTTGATATTTCATATCCAAAGGAAGGGTGTTATAGCGCCCTTACCACCCCCCGCACCCATAGATTCGCCACTGCATATGTTTATACTTAAGCCTACTTAGGGTCCCTTACAGGAGGACACACAGGGGGCGGAC
Organism: Laupala kohalensis; assembly: GCA_002313205.1. Lineage (NCBI taxonomy): Eukaryota > Metazoa > Arthropoda > Insecta > Orthoptera > Trigonidiidae > Laupala > Laupala kohalensis. Next base: position 479,615 of record NNCF01129157.1, read on the forward strand.
CTGCGCTTAGGTACGCTACTGGTAAGGAGGGAGGAGTGTTCCTGGTAATGATCTTTTAACAAGAAGAGAACGTGTTTACATGTGAGATGGATTATTTAATTATACACAGAGGAACTATCTCGCTTATTGGTTTACTTCAAAATACGCTGGAATATTTATTTCTTCCTCGTTAATGATTAACCGTCTCGTGGTTTCAGTGATTCGCTAGTACGGAAATTCATGTTTATACAGCTTTATCTCTTCATTTTAATATTCTTTTTATTTATTTTTGTTTATTCATGCAGATAAAAAATATGTCCTCATACTCAACTCCTTTCTCTCCTCAAACGTATACTTTTGAAAAAGTTTCTTGAAGATTTATATCGTGCTTGATCCATGCTCGGTAGGATAAGATAGATAGAACCAATACTTAGAATGTATATCAAAACGTCTCTTCTTTCAATCGTTATTTGCTTTTTTTCATAATCACAAAAAACAGAGTGCAAACTTGGCACACTTATTATTGCTCTTTTGAGGTTGTTTAACTATGTCTCTTTTCGTTCATGTCCAATTATCATCAGGACGGATTCGAACTCTTGCAACATGTCACTCCTTCGGAATCTTCTCCGCGCTGTGCAGTGGTACATTTGACAAAAAGATCTCTATTACTCAATTCTGGGCCATGTCTTCTGAAAGGTGACAGGAAAAAAACTTAAATTTTAAGGGGAAAAAAATAAATGCATCTATGAACCAATACAAGTGGGAATTTTTTTTCCTGAAATCAAACGCTTCAGGCAAACGTTAAGCAGATTGTCTACACTTACGAAAAAGCAATCATAACACAGAAGATAGGTTTAAAATAAGAAATATGAAATAAGACATTAAAACTTTTAGGGTCATATTTTTCAGTACATAATGATTTTCTTTAGTTTATATACATATTATTAACATATTTATGATTATTCAATACAATTGGAAGAAAAGAATTTCAGAAATTTTGAGCAGAACCAAAATAATTTTGGTTCGTGCCCAGTGAATCTGCTAGTGATAAAAACGGTTTGTTTAAATTTCGCGTACGAATGAATCGGCCGAGTATGAACATTGACAACCAGTGCCCGCACGTGTTGCAGAAAGAAAACATCCACTAACGATTTCCACAATGTCCCCGAACGATTTTGACAGTTTTTTTACGTTCCCGATCAGTGGCATACCCAATCGCGCTAGTACATGTGCGATCAATTTAGAAATTAAGAAGTTAATATCTTCTAAAGCCCTTTTGAATACAAATGTCGAGTTAATCGCAAGGCAGAATAATTTCAGTTTTGATCTGCAGTAAGTGAAAGGATCAAAATGTTTATTCATGTATTATATATTTTCCTATTCAGAATTCCTATTACACAATTACAGGTGTTGTAGAGGGGACTCAGAAAAAAAAAATTTGGTTATAAACCCCGTCCGGAAATGCGACGTTTGGAAGATAAACAACTTTGAACGATGGAAGGTAATACATATTGANCGTTTGGAAGATAAACAACTTTGAACGATGGAAGGTAATACATATTGACAGAGAACGGTGCCTCGTGTCATGTGATGTCTTGTGTGACGTCATGTCACGTGTCATCAGAGAACAATCAAACGAATTGTTGCGCATGATCATCATTTGCCCTTGAACGATCGAGAAAGACGGGCCATTACAAAATGGCGGAGTACATGTTTTTCGAGGACATGTTGCTCATCTACGGAGAAAGTGGACGAAATGGTCGATCAGCACAACGCCCGTATCACGAACAATTTACGGGTCTTGCCCGTCCATTACATGCCAATTTTACAAGATTGGAACAACGACTTCGGGAAATCGGCATCTTCAAGACCAATAGAACCGATTGTGGTTATGACCGGACGCGCCGCAATGTTGACGTGGAATTATTGTATGTGAACGACATGTCATCATCCACATCAGATTGCAAAATGGTTCTTTTTGCTGATGACACTAATTTACTATGTAAACACGCCAATGCTCAAAAAGTTTTGTCTAACCTTTCGACTTGGTTCCATGCAAATCGTCTCATTGNCGTGCCGAATACTGCGCATGGTTCCTACACCGTTGTGACGACGTTCCACTGTCCTCAGATCATTCTTTTCAAAGATGAAGCGCATTTCACAAACGAAGGTCTGCTCAACCGTCGTAACAGCCACATTTGGGATGAGGAAAATCTTCATACCACACATACCCATCTATTTCAACATCGTTTCGGTATTAATGTGTGGGTTTGTATTATCCATGGTGTTCTGATTTTGCCCGTGTATTCTACCGCCCCGTTTAACGGGTCACAGCTACTTGACCCTCCTGCAAGACGAACTGATGCAGCATTTGGAAGATGTGCTATTGCATATCCGTCGGACAATGTGGTTCCAGCATGATGGCGCGCAAGCTCACTTTTCACGCGTCTGTGAGCACCTTCACAAACATTCGGGGACAGGTGGATAGTTCGCGTGGACCGATTCGGACACCACGATGGCCCGATTTAAAACCTCTGGACTTTTTCCTGTGGTGCTACATGAAGAATATTGTTTACGTTACCCCTGTGGAGTCACAGGACGATCTCCTTGCTCGTTTAATGGGTACCATCGGAAGTCATTCAGGATACTCCAGGACTTTTGGACCATGTGTATACGAACATTGTTCGCAGGTACACTTTGTGCAACGAAACTTGTGGTTGCAACTTCGAGCATATATTGTAGTTCACGCAGGTACGAGTTGGTTGATAAACATTTCCTTTGGCGTTATTTCAAAGTCGCTTATCTTCCAAACGACGCATTTACGGACGTGGGTTATTACCAAATATTGCTGTTCTGAGTCCCCTCTACAACACATATAACTGTGTAATGGAAATTCTGATTATATGATGCTCCAAGACAAGAAACAAGCGGCAACAAGTTAAACGTTTATTATTCTTCCATAAAACAAATCAAATAAAGTAACAAATATCAAGTGCTTTTCTCATTCGCAAGGTTTCTTCTTCCTGAATCGGGAAAGGACAGTCCTTCAGCTGCGTCGTCAGAAAGGCGGTAGCCTTCGGACAAGCGGGTAGACCGCCCGATGTCAGCGTGCATCCGCCGCTGTTGTGGTTCGATTCACCACGTCGCCCGGATGCGCAGTGGTATCGCGCCAAGAGTAGACGAGAACCCTCGTCCTCGGCGCCGGCAACGTCTCTCGTTCACAGGGGAGTGGTCTCCAGTCGGCTTCCCCACCAATTCCAAGGGTACGTTGACACACCGTGGCAGGCCACTTGTAGGCGAGAGTGTGCGACTACAGCGATTACTGCCAAAATCCTGCTCGACTACATTGCGGGTAGTGCCCAGTGCTTACTCGCGTCGTGTTGCGGCTCGAGTCCCGTCGTTCGATCGCGTGTTGGCTGCACGAGTGATTACCGCGAAGAGAAGCAGTGCCTACCGTCGAGTGATCCACTACCGCAAGTGGCCAGGAACTCACTGCTTCATGCTTCAAGCTCGATTGCTTTCTTCTTTCTCCCCTCTTCTCTTCGTCGCTCCTTATTAGTACGCCGCCTCCGCCGTCACCGTGGCAGGCCATTGGTTAGTCGGTGACGCAATTAAACAAATTAACTCAGAAATAAGTGTATAATTTGTGTTTAGTGTAAAAAAAAGTGATTAAGTGAAAAGGACACTACCAATTAAAATGACTCCACGTGGAGAGGTTGCAAATTGATGATTGGCTGAAGATACCATGTGATGTGGGGATTAGCGTAGCGTTCTCCTCCAAAATTTCGGAAATTGTTATTATAGAACGAGGTGCGCGGAAGCGCTCGAGACTGATAGACTTCCTAGCTTATCGAGACTGTGAAGAACTAGAACTATCACTGCGCAGAACTATGACTGACTTAGAGATTCGAGGAAGTCTCTCACTTACTGAGGACTTCTAGATTCATGAAGTACTCACTTAGAGATTTTTCGAGATCGTTACTTTGAGGAAGGGTGAGTAGGTCAGAGTCACTCTGACTACTACACATTAGTGATAACGGCAATCATCCGAAGTTCGTTCGCGCATCTTAATGAGTTACTAATCGTTTTGTCATTAATGAATACGACGAGGAACTCGGCGTCGCAGTAAATAACTAACAAGTCATGGAATAATTAACCAACTCAAATCTTTGAAAACTCTCTCGTTATGTCTTCGACTCGCGATACGGTAGTTACTTATCCGGACCAGACGGTCGAGAACTTTATTTAAGCCACTAGACTACTTCGGACTGGTGTCAACCGTGAATGGGTCTCGAGGGGCGGCGTCGACCAACCAGCTGTGTAGCGAGGACGATTCTCAACGGCGAGGAGCTCAAAGGTATTTGAGCCCACAACCACCCGGCACACCCACGCAGCTTGGTGAATGGCAGCTCATCTTCTATTGTATGCCAATAAGTAAGGTAATGGGGCATGACTGGCTGCATCCAGTACCAAGCAGAGGCGAGCAGTGCTTAATGGGACATGAGTACGTGAGTGTTCCATCACTTAGAACTTTTTATGGAAGATGGTAGTGACATTGACTCATTATCAGAAGTCTAGATATTGTTTGTCAAGTCAAAATGTGTAAAGTAAATTATAGGAAGAAGAAAAACGTATTGGGACTCATTAAATACTAATACCACTGTCCACTAAAATTGTGAATTTAAAAGCAAGTGATTTTGGGGGAATGATAAGGGGGAATGAATGTGAGCATGTGCAGCTTAGAAAAATTAGAATTGGAAGAAAGGTAGTATATAATTAATTAAAACCAATATTATTTGAAGCTGTATGTTATACCTTCAATGTCTGTTTTTATTTTAATAGATGGGCAGAACCCCGCCTTTCACTAAATCCATCCATCAGGATTTGACTAAAAATGCTTAGTGGGTCTGGTCACAATTATTCAAATTTATATATATATATATANATGTGTATAAGAGACAGATATATATGCGTGTGTGTGTGTGTGGTGTCATTTACATCATACTCCTACTCCGTTAGTATTGCTCACAGCCCATTGTTAGATGGATGGTCAGCACATATGGAGGTTAAATATCCTCCAGTGCGAAGTGATACGCTAGGTTAATTGGTGACGTTTCGATTGATTTGTTTGTCTCGTGGAAGGTCTCAAGAGTGGAATCATCCATGAATTTATTCATTCTTCTGCTGGATGAACTAATATTCATCACAGTATATTGATTATAAATGAGTCATTTTCTAAGTTACAGCTTACTTAGAATTCGTTAAAATTATCCTCTCCATATATCTCCAGAGATATCACATTTCAAAATGATAAAATAAAGCAAAAGAAATATTTGTACATTTTTAGAACATGATATCAAAATCAGTAGCCATCCCACAATAAGAAAATAAATTTTCCCCTAATAGTAACAAGACACACAGAGGTAGTTTATTAGTAGGGCTTTTTTTTCGTGGCACCGCTGAGTGATGGAGCGTGGGTTCAAACCCTGTTTTGCCGAACGAGATGAGATTTACAAATGTTGGTTCGGTATCATTTCCGGCAACCCAAGTTCCGGAACAAAATGCGAATCAGTAAACAAATACGTTTTGACTATCCTGCCGTGGCCTTCTTCGATGTAGTGTCAGAGTCTTATAGACATAAGACCTGTAGAACACCACAGGAGGATGGTCGAAACGTTGATGGCGTTGTCTGTTGAGACGAAGTTTATACGAGAAAAAAAAAGTACATTATACTCCGACCGCGGAAGTTTATATTTACAATAAATAACAAGTTACACTTCATTAATCATGTTCTGTTGAATGAAAATGGACGAAAGAGGTCGGGGTCGAAACCAGGTCCATCTGTTTCACTCGCTGGTGCGCTACCACTGCTCTATTCCGTTCATTTTCCGGCCGCGTCTACCGTTGTAATTCAACTTGTGTTGACTCACAGACCTCAGGGATGATCTCATTTGAGATACTATCCTCATTTTGAGGCGTCGCGCGTAAAATAGAAATTCCCGTGTTCGATCTCCGGTTCCGTCTCCCATCTTCATTCAATATAACACGATTGATAGTTCACCGCAATTGAAGAGATTTATTTAATACTACAATTTACTTAATTCTCAATAATTTTAATTATGTAATGGTGTAAATAAATTGAATGAAATATACAGTTTTCAACTAGAATTTTAATCTAAATCGCAGAAATAAATGCACATTCAGGATAGCGTATTCGGAGGCATGGAATCGTCTGACAATCGTGAACACGAGCAAACGATCGGAGACAGTGAGGGAGGGAGGAGGGAACACGGACAGCGACCTCTACGCGCAAATATTTGGGCGGAACGTATCACATCGCAGCGCGGGGTTGGGAGCCATGCTGTACAGACAGTGATGGCAGGTGTGGTTGCTGATGGCGTCGCGTCGCCGCAGCGAGTGGGTGGGGCAATGGAGGTCTCGCAGCAGACGGAAGCGGGAGCGGTGCAGCAGATGACAGCAATCCAAGGCGGGGACGTTAAAAAAATATTTTTTTTAAAGTGAGAAGGTGTGTGGTCTTGTTGCCACAGCAGAGTTGGTGAGGATGGATTTATTGATGACAGCAATAGAGAGAGGATATCAAGGCAGTCAATATTATAATTTTCCTATGTATAAAGAAAGAATCAATCACGCAGATAATGACTGAGAAATATTCATTCAATTCTGTTCAGTTCTACAAGACTTACGTGGTATCGGTTGCGGTTAGTGCACGGGAAAAGTAATATGATACACTGTGATTGATTAATATGTATAAAATAAAGTAAAACAAACATGTTTTCTTATTCATAAATACTGTGTTCATGCAACTGCAGTAAAATTCGTAACTTATAACTTTATATTCAAATTTAATATTTCAGTTGAGACATTAATTACAGGACGGAAAAAACAATTTTTATTACTGTTTTGGAAATAACGGTTCTTGCTCTTGTTCTAAATCAAAAATGGCGATAATAAAACTTAACGATGATAAGAGTTGACCGCGGTCTCCAAAAGGTGACACCAAGACGTCGGAGGATCGAAACGGAGTCAAATATGAATTAGATCATTGAGTAAACAACGGACTGGATCGAAAAGACTTTTAACCGAACAAAAATCAACGAGGACGTCAGAAGGTACGTTGTCTTCATCAGATACATCGAAGTCCGTCGGCGATGATGGGTAAATTGAGACTGACAGTGAGTGCGACCCACCTACATGAGACCCCATTTTCTTGTATTTTCCGGAGAGGTCATGTATTTTGAAAACTTCAAAGCGTAATACACCATTCTGAGGAAAATATTGGCCCATACAGATAGAACATACCTCACGCAAGTTTCGTTATCATTCCCATCTAACCCTGACATTTTATTGTTTCAGAATTTTATTTTTACAAAAACATTATAGTATTACAAGGAAAGTAATTTTTAACTTAATACTTAAGCGCACAATAAAATGTATCGACGAATCATATGAATTTTCTGAATCTCATTTCACAATAATAAGACAAAAATGCCGTTCCTCTGTACAATAAGTAAATTTTAAATTTACCTATATGAGAATCAATAAGGAGACTAGGTTTCTTAAAACTGAGATTACTTAAATTCTAAAATAAGAGTTCCAAAAACTATTTTTCGAATCCCCTTTAACACACATTGCAATTTAAATCTCTCACTCCTTTTCTTAATTTTTGCTCTTCCCTTATCCTGATAAAAACACGCGAAGGCAGTGAACTAGGTATAACTAAAATTTTGATTACTTTATACACATAAAATGAAAAAATAAAATGAATGATATTTCGGAGATATGTATATCAAATAGAATAAACCAAACGCTCCAATTTCCGAGTGATTACTTAACAGTTTGAGCTATAGCAAGACACGTTCTTTTCAGCGTCGTCCCCAAGACGTATTCAAAGGGATATTGGACGCCAGAGGAAAAAACAGCGCCCAGCACGGAAGTTAAATGGATACGCCGCATATGTTGATTGGCGGGTGTGGAATTCCATCCGGGCACCAGACACGACCGTGTGGATGTCGAATCACAGATCCCTCCGCCCAAGACAATACGTTCACACTTCTTCGGAGCATATAGGAAGAAGTAAAAGTGACGGGTTTGAAACCTTCTTCATACCAGAGACATTGATCAAGGTTCATCATTGTGTAATTAATCGTTAAAGTCATTGAACGAAATTCACCTCCTTTAGAAGTCGTAAAAAAAACTAATACAATTATTCACTCATTAAAATTTATCATAACTACTTTCAGATATAACATCGACATTCCGTCATGCATATTTTAAAAACATAACGAAACTTTAAAAGAAATTCTTGAAAACATTTTATGCTGTTAAAATATAAGGAAGTGTTTACAATACTTGGTCAGATTGTTATTTCTTCTCATGGGTTGAAGTAACTTCTCGAGAATTTGATCTGAACTGACTCCTTTCATGATGCATCAAGCTTCTGCAAAACCCACCTACAACAATAGAAAAAAATTATAACAATTTAGTAACAAACCATTCATTACAATACACAAAACTACGATTTAGGAGAGTTATCTTTACCTTGAAATTAGTGTAATGCAAATTATTACCAGAGCAATACAAATCTGATTATTGGAAAATATTTAGTATAATCCTTTTTCTTGAAAGGATTTTCTAAGATTCAATTACATTTTTAATAGAATACAATTTGAATTCTAAGACAATTGTTAAATCATACTGAGGGAAATACTCCATTACAAGTAATGATTTACAGAAGCATTGAATTTTGTCATTCACTCCATGCTTATACTCAGTCTTCAGTATCACGAGATTTTCTCGGCAGATCTTACGATAGAAAATCCCCTTCAGTGCTGGAAAGTCTCCCAAAATGTATTGATTTTCATTCGACGTTACATCAGGTATTATACATTGTAGAGAAATGGGGAAACAGTTTAAATTTTGTTCGTTTTACCACGTTCCTGAACAGGTTGTGACGTCACTTTTTTAATGTGATATTTTGAAATTCCAGTCTTCGCTCGGAAGAATAGTTAGAAACTTCCTATCTTTTCTTTTTGTTTCAATAATTAACTGGACTGAGCTATTGGCAATGACGTAACAATATAGGGTAACGCAGGGCAAGAGTATTCACTTTGATTTTTGAAGAAATCTCAGGTAATAAAGATAACTTCAAAACGTTACTACATGTTCTTTACCAATGAATAACATGAAGTCTCGTAAATATTAAAATAATCTCAAAGTAGAAAATTTGAAAACCAAAAAGAAAAAAAGTCAAATGAGGAAACTTGGGCTCCTAGACGGCAAAGAGTACACAATGTGAGGGACTAACAGTACGCACCATAAACTGGTCACAACCTTCGTAGACGGAGCAGTTCTCGTGCCACCACTCCTTATACAAGCCGCACGGTACCTTATTATCAGAACAGAAATGTCCACATGTTGATTCATCCCCTTAATCCTCGTAAATTACAACTTAAGCCGAATTTGGGAAATATTTTGGATCTTCACGGGATGGTATTGGATATTTGTATTTTAACTCCTTCTTGATATTTGGTTTATAATTTTACAAGCTGCATACACATTTTTCTTCCAAGATCTGTTTACCACTCTCTTTTGTTTAGCCTTCTTTAGGACCATGTTTTCCTTTTCTTTTGCCCCTAAATGATTTTTATCCACTTCTATCTACCTTGATTTGAGGGAAGTGGAAAATTGTGATAATAGTTACAATATGTTTAACAGCATTTAAAGTTCTATTTTCTGGATAATTTGATTGATTGATTTTCCTTGTTAATTGGATAATTTTCTGTATCACTTTCTCGGTCGGTAATGATGAGACAAAATATTCAGCGTCCATGATATATGGATCGTTATGGGTCAATTCCCGTTTCTTGAAAATCCTTCATCTGCCAGCTTAGCCTACTGCATATTCTTGACCTCTCGAGAACTTTTTCATAGTATCGCCGCTATATGCCAACACCGTTCAAATACGTTCTAACTCACATCAATTTGTTGCCAATGAACTATACTTTGCCGTGATATAAAGTAAAAGAAAGTATATATTACGTACCCGAAAACCTTAGTGTTTCAAGACTCAAAACTTATATACAAATACAGATAAAGAAAACATATTTTACCCCATACATTTCAAATGAAGTAGACCACAATGATGGCAATACGGTCGTTCCAAATATTATTTTATAGACACACTGAAACATCACACAACTGAGTGTCGGTAGTGTTGTCAACAGGTCGAAACATCCCTGAGTACACTTACGCACCAACGTACTATTAACCATCGTTACCCAAATATTTTGCAATCGATCCTTAACTAATACTAACTTGACATCTGATCTTGTACACTGGATATTGTCGATTTATTTGATGATTCAAATACAGTACGAAATCATTCGCATAAAAATAACGCCTTGCGCAGTTTGCTTTATTATTCATCAGAGAACGGCGCTCCAAATAACTGGTCAACATAGAAAAATTTATTTTAATGTAGGGATATTAAGACAAGGTCTTGTACATAGACGGTTTCTCTACAGAGGTCCTTGAAATGCTTGAAATAAAGGTGAATTTAATATTTTCAACATGACACTTGAAATTTTGTTAATTTTTTTTTAATTTCTTGAGTTCCAGAACACTCAATACTTAATCATTTTTTACAGTGGTGAACTTACCAAGAAAGAAGTGGGATACCAATCAATACAATTGTACACCGTTGACAAAAACCTCTTGTTGAAACCAACTATTTTTAAAAATTGCCAAAATAAAGAGTTGAATGCATAAATTAATTCATTTCTGTCTGAAAATTCGACCCTTCAACCATGAAAATATGTAAAATCTTAAGAAAGAAATGGTAGTGGATTTGACATGACCACATTTAGAGGAAAAGAAGTTTTTTCATGATTTAAAAAACCCTCTGCTGTTACAAGTAATGGAAAGTGCTGGTAGTTGTCATTAACGTACGCAAGACTTTACTTATATTTAACATGTTTAATGAAAAATTCTTCATTTTCAATATCTGTATTTCATTAACAATACACGTATCAGTCTCTTCATTGTGAGCGTGGAGTCCAGTTTTAGCTTCACCCTCCTCCGTTCGCGTGAATTCCAGAACCGTGTATTTAATTGATAATTCTCTTTCCTGCTCTAGCAAGCAAAGTCGCCACGTAGAGCTAGCTCATCCACCGTAAGGACTCCGGCGCACGTTGCGTAGAAAATGCCTGCTTCTAATTAAGTCGCGGCCAGAGATGCAGCGGCACCATTTGTCACGCCCCACCTCCACCTCCCCACCCCCCTTCCTTGCCAACCACCGCCGCACTAGAAGGCGAAATGAGTGACGCACCTCGGCGATGACGGAGCACGTACGGCGTCTGGAATGTTTATATTCGCACTCGCTTTCAATGTCGACATGAAGTAGGGAGAATGAAATGAAACGAAACGCAACGCGAAAAGACAACAAAGACGACAAGTGTACCCCAACACATACAATCGAAATTTGCACAAACAATAAGAATGTTTAGACACAACTGATGGTCCTCTCAATATTGAATATGATCGTAAAATTATTTGAGTACCCAATTACGTGTGGGAATGCTGAAAGGATTTCCTAGTTGTTGCGTCCGCCACAAATTCTGTTGAATTCCCACTAAAAGTTCGAATTTTTGCGTCATTGAAACGTGGACGAAAGCACGTTAATATTAAGAACAACTTCGTTTAATTTTAGAATTATCCTCAGTTCTTTAGAAATAAATGAACTTTTGGAGAAAATGGATGCTTCTTCCCCTTATCGTTGTGTCCTCAATCACAGCATCGACATCTCTGCCACGGAATCGTCTCGCCCCCGTCTCGTCACAGGGGATGTTGCCTAGATTTTACTTCCAAAAGTCCTTATTAATGTTCAATCAAGGAACTGAAAATGGTGGACTACGTTATGTAAAGAAATAACTTGAGAATATTGTTGGCTTAATAACAAATGTTTAAAAAAATTTAAAAAAAACACATATAGAGGAGATATGTTAACTACATGCATAAAGTTAATACAAGAAATACTTCGGGTGAATTTTCTAAATCGTTCGTATTGCACTTGAGCCTTCTTGCCATATTTCCTGAAAACTCGAATTCTAAGAACTTTTTTAAGGACTTTCGTACTCTTACTTCATTGGTGCTACGTACACAATTTGTGAATAAAATTGATGATACAACAAGGGTGAAAAATAATCATCAGAAGTTTCAAAAAGTTTCTTCCACCGTGTCTTCGATGCAAGAAATCATATCCATGACACCTTTGGTTGACATTTCACACGCATCGGGTTGTAAATAAAAGTGCGTTTACGAAATATTTCCAAATTTTAGTATTTTCGAACAAAATTTTTAATAAATTCCATTACCGCAAAAAAGAAGGGGATCTCGGGAGAAAATATACGAAACGAAACTGGTAATTTTGTCTCTCAAGTGTATTTTTTCTAAATCGTTACTTAATAATTTAATGATTATAGATGAATAAGAAAATAATAAGCATTCTTCAGGAATGGTGTTTGACAATTCAATACTGAATAATACCTTATTTAACCAATTTTGCCGAAAAAGGAAATGAGCAGATTACACAACTCATTATTTGCTACAATTTAAAGGTAAGAAAATAAATGCTAATTCCAAATTCCAGCTATGTTATTCTCGTTCCATTACATGTTTCGCGAAAGGACAGATGACTCTTAACGAACCTTAGCAGACATGAGTTACGCGATTTTTTTTTTTTTTACAAGATATAAAGGCAATATTGTTAGGTTAGGAGAATTGGTTGCATAGTGTTGAAGTGTGATATAATAAGGCGTCGCAACACCATATATCATGCAAACCCATTCACGAAACAACCCAACGACGATGACTATGCATGAAAATTGTTTATGCTACGTCATTGAATTCTGCGTCCGAAGCGAAGACATAACTCCCCTCATCCCACACCAACTGCTCATATATTGCACCACGTCATTGTTCGTGGACAGGAAAAGTACTTTTTTTCTAGAATCATCGTAAATAATACTCATAAAAACAGCAACAAACAAGAGTAGGAGCTTGCGAGTACTTATCAAGGTTTGAAAAATTGGATTATGGAAGATAAAGAGGCACACTTTGCAACGTATATCAATCACCACATCAAAAAACAGCAAAACAATCGCCATGACTACTTTATTTTGGAGATAAATGAAAATCTCGTTAAGCAAGAAATTTGATACAATGTCTACAGTTTGCTCATTCTGAGAGTCAGAACCTTATCACCAGCGCGAGATATCTACTCCTTGTTTGGGAGAGCAGAACACTCATGAGTACCCATATACTAGTATACTAAATAGTTATTATTAACCAACACATGTAATATACACTAAAAGTACTGATAAACGTGCTCACAATTTTAAGATTACCAACACACATAAAAATGAAGTTTTTTTCGTTGTGTCGAACATAATCCTATTACTGTGGCGGATCTACGCCTTAATCAAGGGTGGTGGAGCTAACCGGGGAGGGATCTGGGGAGCATGAAATAATCATTTCAATTTGAAAATTATGGTTTTACAACATATAATATTCCCAAAATTTGATGAGTTGATGTATTTTATTAAATCATAATATTTATATCAACTTATTAAATAGATCATTAACAATTTATTAAATAGCGACCAAATGCATTAATTGTCTAAAATGGCAAATACATATTCAAGGATGAGAATTTCGTGACCAAGTTAGAATTATGTAGATACAAATCAACTAATTCTTGAGAGTATATTTTAATGCAGACATGAAGAGCAAAGAACACATGCATGGAAGTTAAAAAATAAAATCCCAATCAAGAGTTTTGTTTAGAATATTTTTAAGACAACTTTCTCTAAGAGGTCTACTTCTTAATCCGAGTTCTATTAAACAAAGGCTCAATTAGTGAGATAAACAGATTACAACGTCCTATGAGTACACAACGTATGGAAGGTAAATCGGCATTCCGAAAATGAATAGAAATTTGTATGCCGTCTACAGATGTCATGAAGTAGATATAAGACAAATTCGAACGTCTCAAGACTGTCCCATCCTCTGCAAAGCAGGTAAAGGTACTGTAATGAAAGACTTCGCTTACTTGCGAATTGCCTCAATGCGTTAATAACATTGAAGACTAGTGAGTTGTGCTGTCGGCAATGCCGTTGCGCTGTATCGCGTATACAAGTATTGCCGAGTTTAGACTGAATGGAACAAGCTTAGTGTTGCTAGTCATTTCAACCACTGCGTGCAATACACAGAATTTACAATACAAATTTGTATTACGTTTGCCTATAACGTAAATTTAGCGTGCGAAAAATTTGGTAACACTTACAAAGTATGATTTTCATTAACTTCAATTTTATCTGTTAAGAATTATCTGATGGGGGGGGGGGCAACAGTCCCCTTAACCCTTCCCTAGAGATCCGTCTGTGTCCTTTAATATAATATTGTAAATATATAATATAGTCTGTTACATTCTAAATTAAATTTATCAGTAAGGTTTTCGATTTCTTCTTTTATTTCTATTAGCACAGCCAACAGAATAAGAGCAGAATAGGACACTGCTTATCGGGACGGTGAAATACAGATGAAATAAACTGAACGTTAAAACAACAGTTTTTTATTTTGCTTTTCTATAGTAATTACGAAATAATCCAGGAATTTGATTATTTTGTAATTAATCAAATCAAATATCAAGGAATCAAATATTTGATTTTGAACAACATATTGCATCACAAAATATAAAAAACGAACACAAAATATGAATGAAAGTAGCTCAATCGTTTCACCAGACTAGAAAATAAACGTTTCCAGAGTCAAACAGCACTCACTGGCCGCCTTCGATCCCCGGGATAGACCCGGAATATTCAATTTACCGAAACGACTCAGTCAGCATCAGAGACCTTCTAAAAAGCGTACATCAGCCAAAATATCGCAACCGCAAATTTTCAATTTTTTTCAATTTTTTCAATTGTTTTCTCATAAAGTTGATACGATGAAGTTGAGTGATACAATTCCAAGTAGAATAAAACTCCAAAAAGTTACGAGAAAAACTTTACAAAACATATTCTTTATCTCATGATACGACAGATTAATCGTAATTTCCTCCGGCATTCCAACACGAAAAACTATGTTTTAAAGCTGTTGCAAAAACATCTATCAAGAATGTTCACAAAAAATGAACTTGTTTTGGATTGCGCGTTAGACCATCCCTTTTTGCCGTCGATAACAACGAGGTAATGCATCTATGCGGGTCTAATTCCAGAGAATGAATAACCCATCCTCGGACAGCAATCCCTCTAGCGGGGAAGACACAAGACACTAGAGCTAAGGCCGAGGTCTCTTGTGTCATGGCGTCCATTAATTACGGCAAAGGTTGGATGCTTAACGACAAGCTACGGTGCTTCGGCGTCTGGGACTGGAGGGGGCTTGAGGGTTAAAGCAGTTGTTGCGAGAGAAAGTGCTCCATTAATAACATTCCTTCCTAAGAAGGGAGATCCCAGAAGTGGACGATTCCTTCAAGATGAAGATTCTCGATCACATTTCACTAGCGGGGGGCAGGGTGCAGGGCACGTGCACCGGGTGATGGTGGGGCGCCAAACTATGGGGAACGCAGAAAGATAGGGGGGCAAAAAATGTTTTTCTTTCAAAAACACATCACTCTCTTGTACCACAGAAATAAAAAGTTATTATTTACTCTTTAAGAACGCGTGAGTGGTCATTTACGATAAAAGAAGTATACCGCATTGTGGTCGGGAACGTTTCGAACTTAATTTTAATCGAGAAGTTCGGTAACAATGACTAAGTTTGCCCAGCCTAAAAATAAATGTACTTCTAGTCCTGCTTTTCACTCACGAAATTTCAGAGCTCCACAGGAAATAAATTATGTAAAGGTTATTTCAAAATGCGCACAATAATTTTTTTTTTCATTGAGGAGAGAATTTAATCTATACTGTTTATTGGAGAGGTATGCCGAAGTAAATAATATGTGGTAAATTCAAATTCGTAAGAAAGGGAAAAATTATATTTATCAAAGTTATACTCATTGTACAAACGAACAGATCCTAAGTATCTTCCTTAGGTTTGATTAAGAAACACCATACAAAGATATTTTAATTTTTAAAAGTGCTTTTATTTTATTAATTTCTTAAGAGTGCTAACATTTTTCATTTCTAGCACGAAAAAAAAATTCAAATAATTTAAGTACTTTTTAGAGCATTTCCCGTAAAATCACTTCTAAGCACTATTTCTTTCATCTTTCTGAGAAATGGGAAGACGATGAGAAAGATGACCGTTTTAAAATTGTAATACGAGAGAAATAAAAGTTTTCCATAACGAGGTCATTGACATTGTAAAATTTAGCCCCGTCTCTTCTTCTTATGGGTAGCAAAGTACGTTAAATTGCAAAGTGACAATCTCGTATTCCTAAAACAATGCCTCGCTGCTGTGACTTTCGTAAGGTAAAGAAACAGAAATCCTTCGTTCAGATATCCTGCAGAGAAAGAGAATTGAAGAAAGGCATAACATCATGAACATATATCAACACATATTCCTGTTCTTGTTGCAAATAAACATTTATTTCAAAAAGACAAAAAACTTAGAAATTATGAGAAAATGGATTTTAGCGTGTGTGAATTGAAAAATTATTCTCATCCAAATAATCCAACAACGTAACTTCACTAAAACCTATGATTGGAAACATATGGATCATGAATCCAATTCTTTACGCTCCCAAATATGACCTACTCACATGATTTATACTTCAATTTGTATTCATTGAATAACCTCATAGAAACCGGTTCGCAAACAAGTACAGAAGTAAGCTGCGACAGACGATCGCGTGCCCACATTACGTCACTGTACCACAAAATCAGTTCCATAGTCAAGGCACAAACCTCCCTGTTTGGGGAGGTCGGAGAGTTCACTGACTTAAATTCTCACGAAAGAGTTTGAGATTTAGCACTCACGTGTAAATGCAATCAACTCGAGAGATAGCGCGATACTGTCGCTTTGAATATATTATGCGGTCAATAAACTCTAAAATGGCAGNAGGAGGTCAACATTACCACTGGATACTGACCACTCCTAATCAATAATTAACAATCATTTATAAAAAGACATGATGTGCTTACTAAAGAAACTAAACCGATTTAAATCTATAAGAAGTGTTTTTAATTCTTCCTACAATTAAGGTAGTACCAGCGCTCCATGTTATTCGAATCACTGAGGTATATAATTGCTTTCATTATAAGTATTCGAATTGTTTTGTAACACCATATAATGTTCTACAATGAAAGAAAAATCAAACCATGATATAATTTGTATCTAATTTAATCGAACAATATTAAATACATTTATGAATTCACTTGATCCCTTTTAAGTTCATAAAAGTATGTGAAACTTTTCTTTTAAAAGTATGTAAGAGAATGTAAGTATCTTTTCGATGACCTAAACAAATATAGTCCAGAAAATTTCCTAAAAAGTAAACTAAAATTCTAAATTTTTTGATTTAAAAAAAAATCTATTTTGAAAATAAGTGTTTTCTCTGCAAGATGAAATGATGAATGAATAATTATAATTATTTTATTTCAATGGCCGATGTATGTTTTTAAATTTCAAGTTTTAAGTTTCAAAATAAATACAAGTAATTCTGTATATTGAAGCAAACTTCGGGCATTTTATTCTATTTACGCAAGTAAAACCTTCAGAGGAGTTTCGTCGATCGATATCTGTAAGATATAAAATGTCGACAGGATTTTCATGTTCCTGCCTCTCATAGGTCTAAGACTACAGTGCTCCCAACGAAAGAAAAGTAATAAGGGCGGAGCCTAAAGACCAAGGGAACGTCGAGAAACCAATGTCAGTATTGCGAGATTGCCGACTCTTCCTCTCATTGCAGACTCGTGGGCGTTCTATTCGTGACAGCAGAATTTTAGTGAGTTTACGTCTGGATGATACCGCCTACATCTACCGATTCGTGAACCTTCAATAATTGTGACGCGCAGAGGGTTTGATCTCTAACCTTGGCCTGCCTGACTGTCTGAAGTTAGCTTTTCCACGGGTTGTATCAGCCGTGTAATGTCGTCTGGATTGGGTGCACGTACGCTAGGCCACTCCCCGCAGCAGTTATATGACAACACCGTGCTGGTTACACCTCGGTTACTTTTCTTTCGCTGCGAGAGCTGTAGGGTGTATATCGCCTTTGCTTACGAAGCCAAGCAGGTTGCGGGTGTGATGCCATACGCCACATCGAGGCAATCCTCGCGCTACTTGATAGCCCATTTCATCTGATATCCAATCGACGCGACGTACAGTCCCACCCAACGGCTGCCGTTAACACGACCGTGATGATGTAGAAGGTAAGAAAATCAAAATATGAAATGTTCGTAATGATTTGCTATTACGGTTTAAAACATACATATGGTTAGTTAATGCGTCAATAATTGGGAACAAGACAATTCAGAGCTGTCGGGGTCTTCATATCATCAGAATGAATAATCTGATCTTAACTTTGAAACGGAAAACCAAGAGTTTCATTCACCGCGTTTATTACGATCAGTTTAACCCAGGTTTTCTTGACGTAGACTGCGTCATTGAAATTTTTGGGGGAGGGGTAAAAATTGTGAAATTTAGAGGGGATTAAAATTTTTCTTGATAAAGAATAAAAATTCTTTTAAAAATTAACATATTCTATGATAAAAGTGTCTTACTGAGTGAAATTTTTTAACGAGATTAATAATTAAAATTAAACGCTTAAATCGATAAATAAATCGTAAAATAATACGCATCTCGGAACAATCGCTGACGAAGCTGACGCGAGTGCGGGATAAAGTCTGCCAGGTCACTTAGTGAGTCAAAATCTGGAAGCATTATCGAACCAAGAAGTGACAACAGATACCTCCCTCTCTCTCTCTCTTGCAATGGTATGCATACAATCTTGTTGAATGAAAATCTATTTTCTTGATTCCTGTCCATCTTGGGTATACACGATTCATCAGCCCAATGTTTCAGAATGCTGTGCGAGGTTCACGACGGAGCGCGTTGCTGGGTAAAGCGCTTTGGCCGATTTATTCAAGACTAAACAATTCATTTAGTGTATTTATGGAATTCATAGAATTCTTGTAGAGTGTAATAGTTTCTTACGTTTCTTCTTAGTCGTACCTATGAAAAACTCTCAGTACAAAGACAAGTGTCTATAATTATTGTACAAAACAAATGTAGACAGAATATTGCCGATAATACATACCGTAAGTCTATTTTTAATAAACTTACATTTAAATGTAAAATAATTGATAAAAAGAACAACGGTAGTGGATCTTGGAAGGCGTACTAAAAACAGACAACTGGTCATGCATTTTCTGAATGCCTTATAACTTGTCATACTATAATCTCTCGATGTCTAGTTTCCAGAGGCTTTTAATATACGTTTTTTCCTTTTTAATTTCACAATGTGCATAGGTTGACTCTTTCCATATTACGCAACATTTTTCTTGAGTTTTGCCCAAATGATGAGTTGAGATTTTCACGTTGCTTTTCGACAATTTTCTTTTACTTTTATACCATCTACGAAGTTTCATGTGATGACGTATGTATATCTCCGAATACAGCGCACGTCTATCTGAAATGTGAAATCTGAACATCGTTCTTCGAAGTTTTAAAAATTTTAAATCCCTGTTCTGCTACATTCCTAATTTTTAGCCGCTAAAACAATTTCACATCAAATTATCACTTTTAATGTCATTTAATTTATCAATTTTTATGAATGTTGGAGTTAACTGTATTATTTTATTATTATTTATTATTTCACTATTCATTTGATTATTATTTAATATTTTATTATTATTTATTATTGTACTATTTTTTTAGTTTTATTTATTATTATGTTTCTTAACTATATAAAAAAACTAACAAACAAACAAAAAGTGGAGAAGCGTTTTTAGGGGGGTGATAAACATTTGGCGAAGGGGTGTCATAGGGCTGTCTCTTATACACATCTAGATGTGTATAAGAGACAGGACCNCTTAGTTTAATTAAAATAGGTGAAACCTGATACATTCATTGAACAATATTACACAGACAATTGATATGACCTCAAATGTTGCTAATGATTACTAATGAGCTCAGCTAAATTTGTGGCTGAATGTTTCTTAGTCCTAATATTAGAGACTATTGCTTCATATTGTTTTGATTATTGCCCTTTTTGGAGAAAATGGGGCTACAAGAATATATGCATTAAACTTTAATGCAAATTTAACACTCCATCACGTATCCCGGATTGAATAAGATTGATTGAATACACTTTATAAAGCATACACAAATATACGTTTTAGCAAAGGGCTCTTATGACCCAGATGTTGGCAAGCCCTAAGTAGTAGTATAAGTAGTTTTAACTAAAAATTGGTCGAATCCTTTCGATCAAAATATTTTCTTCCACATGCATAATACAAACTCTTAGTACAACTGAAGACCGTACTCATACTTAACACAAACTATAAACATTCGTCCAGGTAGCTCGTATTCTTGACGATAAAACTCCTTTACAGCTCCAAGCATACAGTGGAATTACCACTGTTAATTTTAACCAAACGCGCCTCGCAATCAAGTTTCTACCTTAACGCAATATTGAACTAATGAGATAAACTCTCACCCTCTTTCGGACAATAGGAGCGAAACTATGCATTAATTAAAACTATGAATTAGACTGTTACCTTTAAACATATTTAAGGTAATCTGCAGAACTAATTTTTTAGAAAATTTTATGTTCACATGAGATATAAAGAACTTAAGCAATTTACCTTTTGCGTTTAATTTCTTTTGCATGATAATAATGACCCCTAGGCACGCAATTCCCGCCACATTCACTTGTATAACATTTCCCTCTCAACTGTTAAGAAATTGCCAACCCAACTGCCAACTCGTGATACAACCAAAAACCGAAAGAACTGCTTCATATTCCTACTGAACATACATTTCTTGGAGTAATATTTTCCAACTTCCAACGTTTTGTAATAGCTACAAATATAAGGGGCGGTATCTATTAAAATGTTTTTCGAAACAACTTTATTACTTTGAAAGTAAAATTCTACTGTCATTATGAGGAGGACGATATTCAGAAGCTATCATATGAGGACTAAATATAATTTAAAAATACAAAACAATGTAGCACTTCTTTCCTTTCTTTTCACACAAGCACAATGTTCGATTTTTTTGGAGGTATTGGTTTGATGTAGACAGATTTTTTAATATCTGCAATAAAAGATTTTGTCATTCTGTCATTATTTATGGATGCAAAAGGTCTTTTCGGCCGCATGGTGGCTATCTTCAGTGATGGGTCCTTTGGCAAGCGGTGGCTGAAAGATGCCCACCCTGCCGAAAAGACCTTTTGCATCAATAAATAATGCCACTATCTTAACAAAATCTTTTATTGCTTATCGATTTCTTTTACTTCATACGAAACTTAAAAGGCTAACTCATCTTAATTTGAACCAACGGTAAACATAATTATTTACCAAGGATTATGCACAATGTAACTGCGTACTCGATTAAAAAACAGAATAAAAACAGGGTACATTTCATGTGATGAACGCGTCCTGTCATCCGCCATCAATCAAATGGAAAGAGGATAGTCATGAAATACGAGGATGAAAAGAGCAGCAGCCAATCGATCACGGAGTGACATAAAAATTGTGCGTGGAGATTTAAAGGGGTGACTCCAAAGCAAATAGAGAACATCGATGTCAAAAAGGGTTCAGAATATTGGAAATGACACACAAAACATTTGTCTCTTTTTAAATAAACATGGTCTTTGATAATTAATTATATAATTAATGAAAATAGTAGGGGAAAATTCAAACAGATTAATGCTGGAATGAATTATACTTTTCATTCCTTGCCTTTGAGAAATCAAACTCTTTTAATACTCAATTCAAGGATATACTCAATTGAAATAATACGTAAATAATATATTCATTTCTCTATGAACATTGAAATACATTGATTCTGTATTTGAATGAAACTTAAACATTTAATTTTGTTATTATGCCATAAAAGTTTGAAGATCTGCCTGTATCACGAAAAAAGATAAATATAAAAGTTTACAGAGAGTTTTATACATTTACTCACTCATGAAGTTGAAAAGTTTACACTACTTCAGAAATATTTAATGTACGTAGTAAACTAGAAGAATTAACCTTTTATTTATAGTTCGGAAAAGAACGAATGACGTCCGTAAATGTACTTTTGAATTTAATTCTAATGTCTCATTTTCGTCTTGATTTATCAGTCAACGCATTAACAAATGTGTATCCATAAACTCAAATGTTCTTGTCTAATACTGCTATTAAACTCGATAAAATCAAGTGAATCCTTCATTTTAACACTCTGTGACTCGTCTATTTTTAGTTTGTGCACAGTGTAACATCAAAAGAATCAAATAGCTGAAAGTTGAGACTTAGCTGCCAGTAAGATACTCGAAGAAAATAACAGAATTTGAGACGGAACGAATTTTCTGTAATTTGCTTCAGTTGTCGAATAATATAAAGCTAAGCTCGACGGATATTTTTTAATCTGCACGAAAAGCTTTACGAATAACGTAGAAAAGAGAACTGCGGAAATAAAAGATTTCACCGTTGTAAGCAACAAAAAGTTTAAAATGCTTCTCGAAATCAATCCTTTTGAATATGAAAAGGAGTACGAGATAAGATTTCTTCCCGCAATTTGAGAACCTCACTTTGGGAGTCGGGCAGTAAAATAGTATAAGCATTAAAATACATGCTACAATATACGTTAAAATTTACTCATTATGAGTTTACCTTAAACATTACAAATAGCTTATAAGTATTAAATTCAAATCATCCTAAAGTAATAGGAAATTCATATATCTAATTAAAAGAAGCGTCGACCCTTTGCTCTTTTAAGTGTGGTCCCCTCAACTCCAATACATTTTCTAAAAGATTAAAGCAAGTGTAGTACCGAGTGCATGGGCTAACTAGTCATAAACCTCTTTTATTGCCAAAGTCTTCTTGAAATGGCACACGTAATCACTAGAACGACAAATTCAACCAAATTCAGCGACTAATTTCAATAAAAATACGAACTAAATGAATAATATAGATTTCATTCACACTCTATCGTATGATCATTTACTCTACTTAAAAAGTCTTCACTTAAAACAGCCAAGAACGATTCAAAATCCACGTCTAATTCCACACGAAGGAAAGATTCAACGGATGGTAGATTTCAAATGCCTTTCTCCAAAACATTTATTTTAGAGGGAAAGCATTTCTCTCTTTCCAGTTTCCATTTATCCAACAATGGACAACAGTTGAAAAAGAAACGGATATCAGAATTCTTGTTCACTATCACGAATCAAGCAGAAGAAAAAAAAATGTATCTCAAGGAAAAATTTGAGAACAAGTCTTTATGACATTCTTTAAAAAATATTGGATTAATTGTGTTCTTTAAACGGAACACAATTAAAAACTGTTACAAATACAAAATTCTTAGGTCTCCATATTCAAGACAACCTCAAATGGAATTGTCACATTGACAATCTTAATTCCCAATTAAGCAAATTGTGTTACGCATTCCGAATCTTAGTTAACGCAGTTAGTCCACGTATTTCCCGTTGCGTATATTTTGCAAACGTTTACTCCCATTTACGTT
Source organism: Laupala kohalensis (assembly GCA_002313205.1). Lineage (NCBI taxonomy): Eukaryota > Metazoa > Arthropoda > Insecta > Orthoptera > Trigonidiidae > Laupala > Laupala kohalensis. The sequence goes on from NNCF01129157.1 coordinate 503,288, forward strand.
ACGGCATTACCTTCTGGGGTAATTCCGGTCAGAGTATTCAAACTTTCAGAATTCAGAAGAGGATAGTTCGGATAATTTGTAAATCTCACCCCCGAAACTCTTGTAAACCTTTATTCAAGGAATTAAATATATTAACACTTCCCTGCATTTATATTTATGAAACAGTCGTGTTTGTTAAGTCCGAATTACTGAAGTGCCACCCTTGCTTTATACGAAACAGTCTCGTTCACGAACACTATACACGCAATAGTAGTAATATTCATCGCCCTAGAGTGTCAACCACTCTTTGCCAAAAGGGACCATACCATTCGGGAATCGTTCTATATAATTCCCTGCCCAAGAATATAAAAGATATTATGAAATTGAATATCTTCAAATCCGCGGTTAAAAACTACCTCCTGCACCAGTGCTTCTACACTGTAAAAGAATTTATTGATTTTAACAAAAGTTAAATTCGTCTTGTGCTTTATCACGCCATTGCTGTAGTACTTTTTAAACAACTTATAACAATTTCAAAAACTATTTTCTTGCATGATTGTGTTGTCTTATGGCTCATATTAATTTAGTTTTATGTGTACTCAACATTGGCACGTTTGTGTACATAAATTCTGTAGCCCCATCCTGGCCCGGGTTTTTCTCCGGTTTTCCTTCGGGTAGAGGCGGATTTATCATACAGGTTCTCTAGGCTTTGTCTAGGGGCGTGTTTATTGTAACAATAAATCGTGAATTTAGTGTTATTTCAATTCTTATGATTTTTAAACACTATACTCAGAATAATCTATAGTTCGATAATAACTTGTACATGTAATTTTTTGCTTAAAATTACAAACATATTGACATTCTATTAGTATTATAACTCGCAGCTAACTTTTTATCTTATCTAGGAACTTTTGCTGAAATTTTTGAATCCGCCTTTGCCTTAGGGCCGTTGATCGAAATTGATGGGATGGTCCCTTGCTTGCTTCCGGAGAGTAAATTAGTTTGTTTTTTTTCCTCCACGTGGTCATACGCAGTTTGTACTGTTTTTTGACAATAAATTTATTCATTTATCTTAAGATTGAAAAAAGTAAATTCTAACAACTTTTATTATATTAGGGAAAAAAGAGAAAATATCATTTTTATTTTTCTATACAATACATGTCAAATGTTTTCGATTGTACACAGGCCACGTCGAAGATGATCAGACATGACAAACTTGCAAACATGGAAAAATTTCTTTCCTCTAGGGTAAAAACATCTCAGAAATCAACATCCTTCCCACAGAGGAACCTTGAACGATAATAAACAAGGAAGGAAATCTCTTTTTCGTAGAGAGCTTTTAAACAATCGATTCTTGACAAGAGAATTTTGCGAAGTCTTTCTCTCTCTCTCTTCCGGTGTCTCCGTTCCCCACCCGTGGTGCGAACAGCGTCCCGTTAAGTGAAGCGCTCCACCCGTCACACTTCCGGTCGCGTAGACTACTTCCGCTCTGGAACTCCGCCTAGTACATGGAACATCAACCGATCGCATCTGCTGTCCAAAGACACCGGACGAAAGTTCATCTCCAGGCTTCGTTCCGCACTGTGCTGATTCAATGACCATAATACAGTTTTGAAATATGCCTTTAAGGTGCATACGTTAAAGACGACAAATAATTAAAATAGATTCATACTAATAGATTCAACAATAAATCGGAATATTTATCATATTTCTTTTTCACTTACGCGGTTGGAGAAGGTGTAAAATTAACCAAAATGAAACCACTAATTATAGTTCTAGTGATTACACTTAAAATGTATTTAATAACTCCTTACATTGTGGTATTATTTTATTACAGTCACTAAACTGAAATATTTTTGGTAACTATCTATATTAATCAAACGACAGAAATTTTGTACAAACTCAGGGCAGTTGCTGCAGGGTAAAGTGGAAACTGCTCTCGAAATTTTACTCTAAGGGACAATAGAAATAAGATTATAATGTAGTCCTCTCTCTCATTCACAATCTCCAAGGGACTGGGTATTTTCATCGTTTCATCGAGATGGAACGGTATACAGAGAGGCACCAAAACGTAATGTACGAGTAATACGTTTAAAAATGAAGTAATACCATAAACTAACGCAACAAATCTTTATTACATAAAATTTAATTATATTAAATTTAAAAAAGGCTGTTAGTATTTTTAGTTTTATCTGCCCGCACATTTTTCCATTACACCCTCCAATTTTTCTACTTCTTACATTAATCGAAGAAGTCCATCATTCTAGTTTGCTTCCTTTCCCCTTCCAAAGCACAGACCTGACTTTGTCCTGAAACCGTAATGAACTGAAGCGAATCTATCTTGAACTGCAACGACTTGAGCGACAGAAGTAGCTTCGTTATAAAGAGAGGACTATCGGTTTAGGGAAAGAATAAATACATTACTGTTATGACAATCTATACAACCCTCATTCATTTCATTGTTAGAGAGAGATTATCGTTATAGCGAGAATCATCATAAAAGAGATACTAAAGTACTACCAAATAAAATGCCAACAAGAGCCTACTTAACTCATGATACAAAGTAGTCGAGTACTACGGGTATTGCAATGATACATTTTCGAGTACATTGTCGGACGTCTTCCCGGTTATTTACGGAATATTTCCTACGCAATCAGTTTATTTTTTAGATTACACTTTGTTTCTTTTTAAACTGATTTAAGGCAGACTTATTTTCAGTTCGATGAACTTATGAATCATATTGTTTAACGGGATGCGTCCGGTGCCGTAACTCCATAGACAAATTTAAATAGACTCAATAGTCTCTTGTGTAGGTTGCCCGTGATAACATTAGAGAGAAGATACTGAGGTGTCTCCCTCTCTCTCGCACACCCGCTTTGAGGATTGAAGGAGGGAAGGTATGCAATGGCTTGAGCGCATCAGGCTACAGTCAGAGAGAGGAATCGAGTTCCCCCACCTAAACCGATGTGCGAGAGAGACAGTATCACTTTAATTCGTTTTCCCCCTCGGACAAAAGGTACATAATACTGTTGGATCTATTTATACTTAGTCTACCCTTAACTCTCATATCAAGATTTCTTGGGGTGACAAATCTAAAAGAAAATCACATTCATTACGTACCCACCTAACTGACTGTGACAATGAGTTATTCACGTTTAAAAAATGAAATATTTATCATATATTTCTTCAAATTTGTTTTTTTTAAAATTATTTATCAAATGAGTACTAATAAATATTTAATAAAATGTTCCAAGATACTCGAAACAACGTTTTTCGATGGGGGTACTTTAAGAAATATGTAAAATTTATTTGTTTAATAACTGACCTATTTCACATTGTGGCCAGGTCTAGCTCATGAAGCCTGTTCTTCGATCGAACCTCTTGATTTCAGAAAAGGAATTAAGGGATAAGGGTTTCGCTTCACAGGGAACAAAAGGTCTGGAGAAGGTGAGGGAAACATCGGTTTAAAAGTTTACTCATTTCGAACAAGTAGAGGTTTGAACCACCCAATCTGCAATATGGTGAATCAAAGATGGTATGTCCATGTCGCCGCTATTCTTACACATAACATTAAACTAATTTACAATATGGGACTGTTGATATATCATATATATAAAAACATTCCAGAGAGAGTGCGACAGTTTCGTAAGAACGAGTTTGGAAGTGCTGGTGGAGTCGTGAGATATTCTACAATCTCCAACTCTGGTCCTTCCCCATCAATTCCCACGTCTCATATAATAATAATAATAATAATAAATTTATTGTCAAAAAACAGTACAAACTGCGTATGACCACGTGGAGGAAAATAAACTAATTTACTCTCCGGAAGCAAGCAAGGGACCATCCCATCAATTTCGATCAACGGCCCTAAGGCAAAGGCGGATTCAAAAATTTCAGCAAAAGTTCCTAGATAAGATAAAAAGTTAGCTGCGAGTTATAATACATATATAATGTCAATATGTTTGTAATTTAACGCAAATATGTTTGTAAATTTACATATACAAGTTATTATCGAACTATAGATTATTCCGAGTATAGTGTTTAAAAATCATAAGAGTTGAAAAAATACTAAATTCACGATTTATTGTTACAATAAACACGCCCCTAGACCAAGACTAGAGAACCTGAATAAGAAATCCGCCTCTACCCGAAGGAAAAACGGAGAAAAACCCGGGCCAGGATGGGGCTACAGAATTTATGTACACAACCGTGCCAAAGTTGAGTACACATAAAACTAAATTAATATGAGCCATACGGCAACACAATCATGCAAGAAAATAGTTTTTGAAATTGTTATAAGTTATTTAAAAAGTGCTACAGTAATGGCGTGCTAAAGTACAAGACGGATTTAACTTTTATTAAAATCAATAAATTCTTTTACAGTGTAGAAGCACTGGTGCAGGAGGTAGTTTTTAACCGCCGATTTGAAGAGATTCGATTTAATAATGTCTTTTATATTCTTGGGCAGGGAATTATATAGAACGATTCCCGAATGATGCGGTCCTTTTTGGCAAAGAGTGGTTGACACTCTAGGGCGATGAATATTACTACTATTGCGTGTATAGTGTTCGTGAACGAGACTGTTTCGTATAAAGCAAGGGTGGTGCTTCAGTAATTCGGTCTTAACAAACACGACCGTTTCATAAATATAAATGCAGGGAAGTGTTAAGATATTTAATTCCTTGAATAAAGGTTTACAAGAGTTTCGGGGGTGAGATTTACAAATTATCCGAACTATCCTCTTCTGAATTCTGAAAGTTTGAATACTCTGACCGGAATTACCCCAGAAGGTAATGCCGTTATGTAAATGGGAGTACACGTTTGTAAAATATACGCAACGGGAAATATGTGGACTAACTACGTTAACTAAGATTCGGAATGCATAACACAATTTGCTTAATTGGGAATTAAGATTGTCAACGTGACAATTCCATTTGAGGTTGTCTTGAATATGGAGACCTAAGAATTTTGTATTTGTAACAGTTTTTAATTGTGTTCCGTTTAAAGAAAGAGAAACCTGGGGTAAAGATTTTGTGATACTATTGTGAAATGACATAGACACTGTTTTGTCAGTGTTTACAATGAGACGATTTGCATGGAACCAAGTCGAAAGGTTAGACAAAACTTTTTGAGCATTGGCGTGTTTACATAGTAAATTAGTGTCATCAGCAAAAAGAACCATTTTGCAATCTGATGTGGATGATGACATGTCGTTCACATACAATAAAAAGAGTATAGGGCCCAGAATTGATCCTTGGGGTACTCCGCAAGTTAGTGGCTTTGTTTCTGAAAGACAACGCTCAAGTATTTTATTTTTAGTATAGGCTATTTCGATTTGTTGATATCTATCTTTTAAATAAGAAGTTAGCCATTGATGTGGAAGTCCACGAATGCCTAAAGAATGCAATTTGGAAAGGAGAATTCCGTGATCGATGACATCGAATGCTTTGGATAAGTCAAGAAAAACACCCTGACGATTTTCTCCACGGTTTAGAGATGTGGTAACATCGTTTAAGAAGGAAAATATGGCGCTTGTAGTGAAAAAGGATTTCCTAAAACCGTGTTGGTGGCAGAGAGAATGTTATTTTTTGACAAAAAAATCTAGAAGACGCTTATAGAACAATTTTTCTAGTATTTTTGAGAAAGTGGGTAGTAGAGATATTGGTCGGTAATTTCCAATATTAAGTTTGTTTCCTTTCTTGTGTAAAGGTTTCACTTTAGCTCTCTTAAATATATTGGGAAACACCCCTTCCGATAAAGAACTATTAAAAATATTTACGAGTGGATTTAATATAGCGTGGGACGAAGATTTAACAATAAACTCAGGTATATCATCTATGCCTCGTGAAAATTTGTTTTTTAAGGAGCTAATGATTCCCATGACTTCACTGGCGTTAGTCTCGGAAGTGAACATAGAATTGGGTACGTGGGTGGATATAATTGGAGGACATTGATTTGGATATATTGAGTTCGTTATTTTACCAACTTCTGAGAAGTGAGAATTAAACAAATTTGCGATGTCCTGAGGATTTGTTACGATTTTGCCATCGTTTAGTAAAGAAACATTTTCTTCGCGATTTTCAGACGTTGACGTGTAATTTTTAACAATATTCCACATGGCTTTCATCCGGTTGTTCGATTTTAGTATATGCCTATCGTTTTCCATTACTTTAGCTGCATAGACTACTTTTCGAAGAATAATCTTATATTTACGAAAATAATTATGGAATCGGGTGGTTGGTTATAGCGTTTTGAAAGATAATATAAACGGCGTTTGTTTTTTTGAAGAAATCCTTATCCCTTGGGTGATCCATCTATTGTATTTCTTTGTGTTAATTAACTTGCGTTTTATGGGAAAGCTAGAGTTGTAATGTTTTAGGAATATTGAGATAAATACATTGAATTTGTCGTCGGTGTTTTGGCAATTGTAAACATCTTTCCATGTTTCTTCACGCAAATAATTTATAAAATAACAACAATACCGGTGTCGGTCAGATTAAATGCAGAAAATTTGTACACACTATCTACGCAGAAGTTCTCATCGCCTGTCAGTGGAGAAGATAAAATATCATTACGACCGTAGATACACGTACCTCCGTGGAGATTTTTGCCTTTAAAATTTTGCCGACAGTAAGAACTTGGTAAATAATAATTAGAAATAGCAGTATCGTTGATGTTGTTAGTTGAAAGCCAATGCTCTGTGAGGCATAGCAAATCGAATCGATTTTCGTGTACCAGAATTTCAATGTCTGTCAATTTGTTTGAAAGGGATTGGACATTATGATGAAATATAATTATTTTATTTTCGCAAAGAGTTTGTGACTCACGAGAAATGGAATCGACGTTAGATTGTGGAGAGGAATTTGAAATTGGTACAGCTTCTAGTTCCGGATGAAGCTCGCACACAGCACCTGAACGCGATTGTCACCTTCGAGTACCACATTGTACTCCTGAGCGCAAGTTGTAATTGTGTATGGGGGCGGCAGGAGGAATAGATGAGGACGTGAGTGATGAGGAAGCAGTAGGTGAAAGAACGGGGAACGGAGAATAAATAGGTGTCGAGATAGAAAGAGGAGATGGTGATGAGGTAGAAGCAGCAGGAGGAGATGAGGTAGGAGGAGGAGGAGATGAGGTAGGAGCAGGAGGAGGTGTAGGAGTGGGTAGTGAGGCAGGTGGATGAAGTCAGGTCAGATGTGAAGCTAGATGAGAACCAAAGTGCTGTTTCCCAGACGGTCTCAGGTTTAAACCGTGCTGGGTAAAGTCCTTGGCAGTCAGGTGTGGTTGCAAATCAAAAAATGTGATTTTTGTGTCTGCCAGGTGATGTTTTAGGGAGATGTTTGCCAGGTTAATTTCGTNNNNTAATTTCGTGGTTTATTTGTGGAACGTTGAAGCGTGGAGGCGTGGCTAGAGAGCACTATGTTTGTGTGCAAGGAGACCATTTTTAGTTTTTGTAGATGTTCTGACGCGTTGAAATGACCACCCAAGTTAATATCGTTCTGCCCACCTATGATGATTACTGTGTCCCGCTCTGTGAGTTTTTTAGTGTAAGTGTCCAGTTCTCGAATAACGTCAGCCAAACGAGCGTTTGGCTTAAAGAAACCGGAGACTGGGAACTGGCTAGGAAGCAATCCACGCAAAACGGAAGACATCTGGTGACCGTGCGAATCAGCTAGTATGAGCACTTTTGATTTCTGCGTGAAAGTGTTGGTTTCATCTCTGGATAGCACTACTTTACGTGATTTTGGGCGGCTGTGCTTACCAGTGCGTGGTGTGTGAACAGGTCTGGGTACTGGACGGGAGGGNTCATCTAACACACTAAACCTATTCTGAGTGAAGAGTTGGGGTGGTGCATGTGTCGTGCATACTTACTCCGTATTCTGTATTCTTTCATTATAAGAGTTCCCACTCCTAAAGGCTTCGAAATCCGCAATATAAACGAGTTTAATGCAGTATAGCGTTCCGACAACACAATATTTTTTATGTTTGGGAAAATTAAATTTCTCAGGTAAATTAGAGATTAAAGTGCTTAACAATTTTGCCTCATAAAGATAATAACGGATAGTGACATATTCTTTCCAAATCTTAATTAAAATAATTATTAGAGTCCCCTAAATAAGTTGGAAAAGTGTCAAAAATATTTCGTTCTTGTTTCTTGTTTTCTTCATTTTTTATTCAATGAACATTCACTTCTTATCTTTACATATGTGTAAACGAATAAAAAAGTAAATGGATGAAGTAGAAGGTTGTGCTGATTTACTCTATACAAAAGAACATAATCTTTACCAATAAAAACTTCAACACCCAGAAACGTTGACAGAAAACTTTTCATGACTCGTCCACTTATAATTTAAAGAAATTTCGTGGTCAAGTTAAATTGCCTATTAATTCGTTTAGAATGTCCATCATTTAAAAGAAAGGAATAATTTGATACCACCATAAGCTTCAACAATTCGCTTAAGAAAGGAACACCTCACCCAATTACAACATATTCACTAGTATTAAAGTCGTACTCGTATATTTCACCCGAAGAAAGAATTCCAACCGTTCGTTGTGCCAAGAGAAACTGTACAGAACCAAGCACATCATTTTCATATGTCTACTCTGAAGGGTTATTCCAAGTGTAATACAGGAAACGTCTTCATAATCTAGAATACATTCAATATTCGTTTCATGCATCTCATTAACGTATTTTACTTAACTTGAAATGTATGGAGCAACACACGACAGAACACACGTTTTCAACAATCGTATTTTACTAAAAAATTAACATCGAAGGAGAACGTCATAAACAAGGTAAATAGAAATATCACAATAAAAAAATTGACATTAGATGTACATTTAAAGCAAATCCATAAAAAAAGAATATCAATAAAATTATGTTGACTTCATCTACGTTTTGATAACAATTCGCATGAGTAATGTTTTGGGAGATTGAAATCGTAGCGGAAACTCGAATACTCGTAGATATATTACATGATGAACATGATTAATCAATTACCGTGGCAATTTATTTCAATTAGGTCACAAAAAGTTCCACAGTATTTCTATCGTTATCTCACAAGAAACTAGAACAGTATTTTACATTCTCAAGAGGAAACAAATAAATATATAAGTAGAAATGAAAATTTTTAATATATTTAAAACCAGCAATTATTTGCGTATGTTTTATAAAACAAAGTTTCAAAAATTTAAGAATCCTTATCTAAAGTGTAAAGATAGCATGAACTCTCGCCCTCAACAAACTCTAGACATTTATTAAAATTGACATTTGCAATCATTTACCCCATCTGAAGTCGTATTGCTTGGACAACGTTCCAAAAATGCACTAACCTCTACAAGAAAATCAATGATTTATGCATAAATAACTACAGTTAAGCTCAGTCATAACGTAACTCACATATTTTTTTCATACATAAATGTATTTCGTATACCAAGTTATGTATTGAGATATAAATCAATCGGAACATAAAAAGTCTTTATTAATCATCATCATCATCATCATTATTCGAATACTTGCGAATACTTCTCCTCTAACGAGATAAAATACCTTATTCGGAGTTATCACCAACATAATTCTATTACTCAAATTCAATCTGTTGAAAAGCTAGAACATCAGAATGAGTAGTTAATTTAAAAAAACTACACTTATTGAGCTAAAATAATTTAGAATAATCTATCTCCGAAAGATATATTCCTGCACGTATCCATGAGAAATGTGTATTCATACACACAATTGAAATAAGGACCAAGTAATGAACAAACGTATTCGCGATAAAATAGAGCACTCATGATCTTTGTCGGAAGGAATGCGTGTTCAAAATCACAGCCGCTCCGCGCCCACCGGATATCCCGATTTATGACGCTCTCTTTTTTTATCCCAGAATGTGGTGAAGGTGCACTGAGTAAACGTGTTTTTTTTCTCTCTTTTTTTGAAACATTGCCAAAATGATGTAAGGCGAATGTGAAGGCCGAAGATTTAAAGACTTCTGGCTAGACTCCACACGGAAATTGCAAAATTTCCTTCTTCAAGCTGCTCTCCGGGTAGTGAAATCGGAATGCCTAGCAGTGCTTATGAGGTCAATATTGCGTCAAGACGATGAATAAAAACAACACTAATTCTAGTTCTGACCAAGCGATATCCACACGGGCGATTGTGGAGTAGTCTCATTAATCTTATTTAAGAAGAATCTTTCATTTGAGATGAAAAATTTTGTGTTTGCAAATACTTGGAGAGGTAAATTCAAGAATAGATAACGAGAAAAAAAGTATTTTCTGTTCCCAACTGAAAAAGTAAATATAAAAATAAAACGATTTCACTTTATATGAATGCAAACAAACATGATTATATGCGTCTCACAGAACTTGTTAGACTTTTTTAAACTGGTAAGACTTATATAAGTGTCCTCTACATTGAAGAAGAGGAAGAAACACAACAAACATATTTCAGAAAATAACTTTACGTATGGTCAATTCAGTAACCCAGTTGTAGCATCCTCGCCATGACAACTAAAGTACTCCGGTTCGAACCTGGTGCTGTGGGTGCCTGAAGACGGATGATGTAGGTTGAACGTGCAAAACGTTGCTTGTGATATTCATTTGTTGAATATGATCAAGTATGTTTAAAATAGGTGCAATAAAAATTAAATTTCAACATCGTCAAGAAAGTCGTACAGAATTCAGATACTAAATCGAGTATATATACTTTTCGATTCGTACATTTAATATTTCTAGAGAAAGATGATAATCAACTCTTAACGAAAAAAACCGAGACATCTGGTTTTTCCGATCTGAGCTAGTCTTTGTTCATCTTCGCTTTCTGTTTGCTTCATTTATGTCAAAATTATGAAATACACATTTTTGATGCGAGACGTAGATTCGAACCATAGAACTATAATTGGTCTCCAGAATTCTCCACTATGATAAAAGATATAGAATATCTTATTTCACACAAAATCGTAAGGACTCAACACTTAGAGAACAACAGTGTAAAAGCAATTCCTCGTCACTGGTACAAGACTCGTCCAGAGGGACTCGAGATTCAATTGGACTTCTTTCTACAAGACGCCCACGGGGGAAGTCGATAAAGTTCCTCCTCGATTAAAGGTTAACGATGGAGCCATTGCTCTCATGTGCCCTATGTCACATCCTCTTCGATCTTCCTCGATCCTACTACTGCTAACGCTGCCGACGTGTCCTACACTTTTCACGATGTTCCCGGGTTACGTCATGTCGTCCGAAAACATACACCCACAAAACACACAAGCGCCACCATCAGCAGACTGATGTCACCAGCTTCCAATTAAATTAAATGACGGGATAGTGAACCCTAACCCCGCAAAAAGTATGAAAAACTTAACATTGGCATTCCGATAATAAAACAAAGAACCACTATTCCAAACATTGATGTTCAAATTTCCTGCAGGTATGTGAGAGTTTCTCTCATACATACATTTACAAATCGACATTCAGTTGATAAAATTGAAATTTACGAAAGTAAGCGTATATGTCGGTGAAATCGAGATAAAAAACCAATTTTCCACGAGACTTCAACGCTGACTACATCACTCGAAAATCTGGAAGTTAATGGACTGCCACATGGCGCTGAAAGAAATACTAATTTCTGCAAATCATTATTAAACACATTTTTAGCGAACGATTTTTTTATATGAATTTTTACTTCTTCACTCGAAAATACATTTGCTTGCTCTACGATAAAGAAATAATCGAAATAATAAACATATGTATCTCGGATAACAATTATTGAATATACAAATGAACACATAAATGTTGATGTGAAATGTACATAAGTATTACCATAAAACTCGGAATCGATTTTCAAATTTAAAAAACGTCTTTTGAGTCCAAGAATGGATACTATTTATTTTACCAATAAATTAAATTGGAAACTATAATTAGCCAGAAGTTATTCAGAACACAAATAATAAGTCATTAGAGTTATTTAAAATTTAGTAATTTAGAATAGATTACATAAACCTTATTTAACAAATACGTATCACTATCAAATCTTTTAATTATTTGGAAAATAATGGTTATCAATTTAATAATTAAAACAACTCTAAATTCGAGATTAATAATAACAATAATATTCATGAGACAGCTGGTCCTAGGCCAGAGCTTATAGAGCCTATGTAAAATACGCCGTTTCCACCCGAAGGAAAACTGAGGAAGGACCAGGATGAGATTTAGAGTTAATATACCAAGGTTGAGTACAAATAAACTTATATCAATTATAAAAAACAATGATAACATGAGGAAAATAGATTTCAAAGTTAATCAGTTATTTTGTAAATTAATGTAGCCATTGTACGATAACTTTTTATCTTATCTAGGAATTTTTGCTGAATTTTTTGAATCCGCCTCTGCCTTAGGGCCCTTGATCGGAATTGATGGGATGGTCCCTTGCTTGCTTCCGGAGAGTAAATTAGTTTTTTTTTCCCTCCACGTGGTCATACGCAGTTTGTACTGTTTTTTGACAATAAATTTATTTATTTATTTATAAGAAGAATTGGCGTATTTAGAATTTAATAATTAATGAAAATAGATAAATGATGAACGTCACCCAGTTCAACCCAGCGGGGATTCGAACACTCGCTCGCTCTCCCTCTGAAGAGAACGTTGGGTGCGAAATAGTTTCCATCGCGGTTGGGCGTGGAATTGGAGTTTCATTTGACATCAGATAACCAAAAAAAGAACGATCGTGGTGTTCTAACCTTAATAATTCAAAGACAAAGAAAAGTGTAACGAAACGGTGTGAATATCAACGTAAAAATTGAAATTTTCATACACACATTTTCAGTGAAACTTGTTAATCTATTACATTTGACACAAAGTATCCTGTCAAGCTCATAATAGAACACTCGCCGTCACATATAATCATATTTGATTATATTTCGTGAATCTAGTAGTTTTTCATGTTTCTATTTTTTTCGAACTTACTACTGCTTCAAAGATTACTAACATTACAAGTAATATTAAATAGCACACATACATAAGAAAAAATATCTAAATAATATTCAAGAAATGAAAAGAATAGTAGCCAAGCAAACTACATTGTTGTGCGTTTAAACACTGCCATTTCCGATGTAAACATCGTAGTTCAGTTCGGATTCGAATCGAAATACTGAAGAGTTCATATACAATGTTTCAATTTCATGAAGCAAGTTCTTAATCCATTAAAGTTACATTTTTAGGAAAATGTGTTCTGGTTTCATAACTACCATAAAGAATGTAATTTTTGCTTCTTACGTCTCAATAATGAAATCAAGCTATGAGAAACACCTCCGTGAAAAATCTGAAGCGAACATTTAATATTCCTTCATACTTCTTGGGTATATCATACCTTTCTGACAAGTTTGAATAGTTGATAATTGCATTTTATATGTTATATGTCCCACATTCTCGAACCTATCAGTTGAGAAAACTGTCCTTTAAACTAAAATGTTTTTAATAAAAAAGCGATTGTTCTTTTTTTAGCGCAAACAGAATTCACCTTACTCTCCCACAATATTCCAAAAAAGACTTGCATCTGAGAGTATGAAGATGGAAGACATGTGCCGAAAGATCTCAGTAACACATTATAATAAAAACAAAGATGATCTCCTTATCAAAGCATGCGTGTTTAACTGTTTCATTATCATGGTCACTTCACTATAATACTTGAGTGAAAGCGTTGAGACATAGAGAACAAAGTAATACGGTAAATTCGGCAATCTACAAGAAACCTTCGCCGAACTTTCGTCGTCCAAGTTACCCGAGAGAGCAACGTGAAGCCGTGTAATTGCTAGAGTTAGTGGAAACTGCAGTTGTGGGGGAGATAATAGAAGCAGAACAGTGCAGCACACAAGAGATCCGCGTCAATTAAGCTTAAGCTCCGATGTCACGCCGCGCTGGCGATATGTAAAGTCTAGCTGCCATCTAAAATGTTACCAAATTTGGGAGAGCTGCCAACCTACTCAATTGATTTCCCCTATGTAGAATACTACTCGACTTAGTAATATCTTACACTTTATATTTACTACCACAAAATATTACTCATCTTACACTTTATATTTGCTACCACAAAACTTGACGAAATAACTATAGGAGATCCTGTCTTTAAAATACTTGTTTATCCTCTGTAATGTAACACAAAATTATCATTCCATTTTATAAAGTACATTGCGTAAATTATCCAAAAAATCTTAATTTATTAATCTTCTTTCAACGAAGTTCATTTTACGGTAGTCTTTTTGTTTTCATAGCGTTGGTGCACCCGTAAGGTATGTGTAAGTGCTACCAAACGTGATCAAACGACATCACAGGCAGTCCAAGCCTTAACGAGTGGGGTTTTTGTTCTAAAATATTGGTGGTGGTTGCCCTGAAACACCACTTGAGTCCGCCATCTTTGTTTTTTTTAGTGCCAAAACTCTCGATAACTTGAGTGTAGCAGGTGTCAGTGGAGCGCATATACGGGTGTGACGAAGGAACAACATAGGGGAAGTTATTTATTTCCAAGGACACGAAGATCATAGAGCAGGAAAAAGAGAAAAAAGGCGAAGTTCGTCAAAAATTACGCATAGAGATGAAATTTGGTATACATAATTTCAAATGAAATATGAAAGTAGAAAGAAGTGCATTTATTGAATAATTTTCAAGTAAATTTCACACCAGAAACAAGACTTACCAGCTTCACGGCATACAAATAACGTGACAGAACGAAACATTACCACACTATGTTCCATTGTAAAACTAGCGCTTGCGTAAATTAAAAAGTTCTGATTTTCAGATGTTTAATAAAAAAATCCTTATTTCTCTTTATATTTTGTCGTTCCTTTTGAAGCTTACTATGTTTTGAAATCGTCTGTTTGGAAATGTAATATAATCACAATCATCAATTATATTAATTTTTTGTTGAAAGATATTCATCTATAAACATTCATATGTAGATTCTAAAAATTAATAATTAATAGCAAAAAAAGTCTTTTTGATATTTACAATATCACTGACGGACTGAGAGCTTTATCTCTAATCTTTGGCCTGTCTGACACTCCCTGATGTTAGCTTTCCACCGGTTTAAGCAAGCCTTCTGGAATGAATTGTGCCACGCTAGGTCACCTCCCCCTCTACTCCCGCAGACATATGACAACACTGCTTTCACTCCATTGGTTATATATTGTTACTTTTCTTTCGTTACAATGACTTCAGTAGTGACGTAGATACCTCAAAGTGCCTCATATTGACCCGTTTTTTTTTGGGGGGGAGGGAAGTAGATCCTCTAGGCAATATGACTAATTATGTGATTTATCAGTAATATATTCGGCATTGGTTTGAGATTCGATAACAGAATGTTCTCGTTAAATAAGAGCTTTTATAACCTATAGAATAAAATTTGTCAATATTCTTTAGATTTTATAATGATCAATTATTACAGGCGCATTACATGCTTCTGTTTTGGGACGCTGAAATGATAAATCCACTATTGTCTTTGAGCCCTTAACCGGGTATTGATGGGATGGACCCTTGCTTGCTTCCGGAGAGTAAATTAGTTTATGTTCACCGCTTGATCATACACAGTTTGTAATAGTTTTTTTGACAGTATTTTTATTTATTTATTTATTCATTGTTTCTTGTAGGAGGGAAAGAGCATTCATGAATTTCTAATTGATCACGTTGTCAGCTATGGGGGAGGAGGAGGATGAGAACGCAATTCAACGTTCGTGAAGTAAAAATAACAAATTTAACAATCCCATTAAAAACCAATAATTTCTCGACAGAAATTTGTTATGCATGAATACCTTACGTCGCGTCGTGTGAAACGTAGTGTTCATACTTTATTACGTCCTTCCATCGATTTTGCAAAACACTATTTCAGTAAGGTATACATCACTAATATTATTATAGAACCACTCAGATGCTTCAAGTGCCATCGTTACGGACATCAAGCAAAGATCTGTAGGGAGAAAGAACTGCGGGCACTGTGGTCTTTCGGGGCACGGTATACCAACACATCCCACGCGTTGGGACCCAGCAAATGTGTCAACTGTACACGAAGAGGCCAAAATAATATGCATAGCGTGCGAAGTAAAATGTGTCATGAATACACCAAAGTTTGTGTATACGCAGAAACACGGAAGATGAGAATTATAATTGTGCAGCAAAATTTACACGGCGGTGCTCAAGGAATGATAGATTTGATGAAATGTCACAGACAAGAGGGTAGATGTATGTGCTCCTCAGGAGCCTTACTTACGGCAGGGGCGGTTAATGAACATACCATTGAGATACAAGGCCGTCTACAAACATGGAGGGAAGTCGGCAGGACTCATATGCAACGCCCATATTGACGTTTCAGAAGTTCATGAAGACACAACAAAAATGTCCAAGTTGTCCGGCAAGCAAAAGTAGACATTGATGTCATGATTATTAATGTGTGTGTTCCATTTGGAAGAAACAAACTGTTTTCCAGCAAGTCGGCCGAATAATAGACAAATCGGAGCGGAAATATATTTAGGGGGAGACTGGAACGGACTGTCACGGCTCTGGGGTTACGTCGTAGACAATGCCCGAGGTCGAGAACGGTAAAAATTAATATATGAGCACGATTTACATATAATAAATACTTCAGGAATATATACTTTTGAAACAGACAACTAATGGTCCATAATCGATCTCACTTTGCAGACATAAAACGACAAAACCACAGCGACTTGGTGGCTGATAGGCGACAAGATAGAAAGCGATCACAAAACGATACTATACGAAATTGAAAAACATGACAAGACAGATGAGACTCAAAGCAATATGATTAACTACAGAAAGATTGACTGGAAACAATTGAACATGGAATTTAACTACAAATGCAGCATCAGATGTGATGTGATATCCATGAGACGTGTTACCAATGTGATATAAGAGTGAACGTCATTCAACAACATATGTTGGAATTTGTGTGACCATTCTGCGCAAAACAAGGCGACGGTTATCGTAAAGACAAAACCTGGTGGGATCCGGGGCTAGAAAGAATGAAAAAAACACTGGAACAAACTGCGAAGACGTTACAAGAAGTGGCAGTCAGGGATGGAGATATATGAAAAAGGGGAGCAGGAACACAAAGAGAACCCCCGAAAATTTAAGAAAAAAATACGCCGTAAAAATGATATGATTGGGAAAGATTCATTCCAGAGGGTATAGATACAGATGTAAGGGGATTCCAACATTTAATAGGGCGTGAGAAAATCAAAAGTACGACGACTTGGAGTTCCATACAGTCTGGTATGATTTTTACGAGCGGATGGCATTACACCGGAGAGAGGACGGTTCAAGATATATTACAAAGACAACAGGCAGGTACAATGAATGGACAGGAGTCTGACATAATGGAACTTGCAGACGAAGATGGTATTACAACATGATGAGGTACGACAAGTGATAGGACAATTCAATAGTAAAAAGAGCCCAAGTTTTGACAACATAACTAATGAAATGGTCAAGAAACGTGAACACAAATATATAGAAGAAATAATGGCGATATACAACTTATGCTATGCCACAGGGTATTTCCCCAGAATGTGGAAAATAGGACAATTAAAATTATTTTTAAAACCAGGTTATCGAGACCCCCAACAAGCAAAATCATACCGACCAATAACATTGTTACCAATACTAGGAAAAATACTGGACTTAATGAAAAACTTAAGAGAATCGCAAATTATGTGAAATTACTTTCGACAATACACATCACTTGTAGGCAATGAGATTTGATTTCTTTACTTCGCTGTATAAATATAAGAAATTATAGGAATATTTATAAGTAATTTGTGATTCGAATTATACCAATTCCATACGATATCTTGCAATTATATTCAAATTCTGTTAAAAACTATATTTTATCACAGTATTACGCAAACGTTTTTTACAGAAACTCTAATATATTTTACATTGGCTATGAAGACCTTGCGAGACAACGAATCTCGAGATGTCGTTTAAATATAGAGAATGGTAAAGTATATTGAAGTCAAGAATATACAGAATATTTTTGTTATAGAAGTCCAAAATGTGTATAATAAAAAANTAGCGGTGTAATGAAACATTTTATCTCGTTACGATTTACCAGCGGTACTATTAGTCTTCCAAGCATGGGAGCTGTTTCAAATAGACCTACGATTGGTCGAACGAAACTTCCCCTGTCGAAACGGAAGCAGGAGGAGAGAGGCGTTGCAAACTTAACAAATCCAAAACTGGTCAGAGCGTGAGACTTAGAAAAATAAATGGGCCCTTTTTTGTAATCAGTAGTGTACAATGGGACACAATATTATCGGCATTAGAACGACATAGTTTACCACGCCTCCTACTACGACTAGTGTGATCATATCTGCACGACCGCCATGTGCTCTTTGACATTGGAATAGAAAAGATTATTCTAAGAGATTATTATCCGCAAGGATGCCACTCGAGACCAATATTGTGGAACACCTTGATTAATATAGTACTTGAACAGATGGCAGAGGCGAAAGTGGAAGTTATAGCGTATACTGACGACATTGCGCTAGTTGTTGAAAGAAAAAGTCGTAAGGAGCTTGAAATTCACAGCGCAGAACAACTTGCAATTTTTGAACGTGCCTGTACAGACAGCGTTGCAACT
The DNA here is from genome assembly GCA_002313205.1 of Laupala kohalensis. Lineage (NCBI taxonomy): Eukaryota > Metazoa > Arthropoda > Insecta > Orthoptera > Trigonidiidae > Laupala > Laupala kohalensis. The sequence goes on from NNCF01129157.1 coordinate 521,907, forward strand.
TAAGATCTCACGGACTAAAACTGAGGGAATTGTGTTAGTCTACGCACACCCGGGTCTAAGTCGCATCTAATCCGCTTCCCCGATTGGCGATTGAAAATTAAAAGGACTGTGAAATACCTTGGGGTGTATATTGATGAACGATTAACATTCAAAAACCACATCGACCATATAGGAAAAAAGTGAAGAAAGTAGATGGTCTAATGAGAATCGGCATTACAAAACATACGATAGGAATGCAACAACTTCTTCAGCTCTACAAAGGTTTATTTGTGCCACAAATTACATACTGTGGAATCGTGTGGCACAAGTGGAGTAAATTGAGACACATGGAGCGCAAACTGGTCCACTACCAGCGACTAGGTTTAATATTACAGAATGGCACATATAATAGTGTATAAAAGTGGGCGCTCCACGTTTTAGTGTGGGTACTACCGATTGATTTAGTGTTAGACCGTCATATCCTACGGTACACGGTGCGTCAAGGTAAAGAAGCTCGAGTGGGCGATGTGATAATAAATGGAATGGAACGTGGACGGAAGGGAAAGATCAGTGAGGCGTTAGTCGAATGCTTGAACACACGGTGGAAGTTGGTGAAAGAAGGTCATAAATTATGTGAAATTTAGTTACAAAAACAGAAAATGGTTTCATCCATCGCAACCGTTGAAGAAGATTCTTACAAGACATGGCGACTTCAACACATACTTAGTCAAACAGAAGCTACGAACAGCTTCAAACTGCATATGCGGAATGAATGCCGATACAGAGGAACATGTACTTTACGACTAGGTGCTGACGGGGGAAGAGAGAGGATGGTAGCTCCAACAACTCAAGCGACGAGGACTCTTCAGCGATAAGGACATGACCTAGTACATAGAGATCAAAGACGTGTTTGAGGAATTCGACGAATACGTGATGACTTTTATGACTATACAAAAGGCATACAAGTCTAGATAATGGATGAGCTCCACACCTCCCCGTGAAGTGGATGGCGGCTACACTGGTACCACCACAAGTATAGCAACAACAGCCAACTGCACAACGAAATAAATGCACAATGGTTATGGAAATGTATATAATGAGAAGGAAAATAACTGGGGACAGAAAGACAGAGAAAATGAAGTAGTACAATCCTTGAACAGAGATTTGGTCAATACAGAAAGAATATGCGGCGACAATCCCAGGTAATGACCAAATGATCGACAAATTGGGAAAAGCATAAAATAAAAATGAAAAAAAATCCTAATCGATATAAATTTAAATTGGAACTGTCCTTACTTTCTCAGAATCTCTCATATGGAGTCTAATCATAACGAAACACTCCTCTCAATTTCATACTTTTTTTCAAAGTACAGATATGTGGTGTTGAAGAAGAAGAATACGGAGAATTAAACATGGAATGAAACAAGAGTCTCCGTGTTACTAGTTTCTCTTCTCATCGTTTATGCCAGGTGAAAATTGCGACGCACCGGGCAACCGCTGCACATCTGCGGCCAAAGCAGGACGTCCCGGGCTCGAGTCCCGATCCGTAGCCTGGTCGTAGACGATGCAAACTTTCCTCCCCGAGTAGGAACTCGGAAGTTGTGAGTTAAAAATAATAGCCCTTCATCAAACATTAATTCTACGATTTCAATAGAAAGATGATAAGTCGTATTTCGTCACAATGAATCACCCACCGATAGACGAATTGATTAATGCGATTATTTAGTTTGATCGCAATTCAGGATTGGGATACATAATCGTGTTACTTCAGCTATAGTACGGACATACCAAAGCACGAATTGATACTGATGAGTTCAATGCAATGGGGAAATCATGCGACTGCAGTGAAGTCGTGTACGGAGGCGACACAGAGCTGGGCAAAGGGTTGTGATGGCATCAGTTGCCTTCCGGTTCCGTAGTGCGGAAGCAGTTAATCGAATAGGAATGGACGTGGATTTCACTAGTGGAGGCGAGGGGAAGTCAATAGACGCTGATGAAATATTGCTCTACATGAAATGAGAATATTAGAGCATCGACAACCCAAACAGTATGGTTCAAAATAAGATGTACATTGAACCCCGGATGAACTGGAATTATCAATACACAGACTTTTACACTAGGTTACTCAGTTCCTCAAAAGCAAAAAAAACGTATTGTCATGTACTCCCAACGAGAGAACATGGTAATAAAATGGCCCATTAATCGTGGCATCTAGACCAGGTTCGCGTGTTCCATTCATGTTTATTATAGTGTGTCAATTCTATGTGCCTGAAAAGTAAAGCCTTCATTCAGTCAAGTCCTTCCTCAAAGCAATTAATCTTCATTCCGTTTTCTCTTTGCTTACTTTCAGTTAACGTTTTTTAAACACGTAAACAACACTCATACGACATTACGATTAACTTCACAACCCTCATGATATTACGCAAAAATAAACATCAAATAACTATGGGTAAACAGCAATTTTAAATAACAATAGGGCCTTCTCTATTTCAGAAACGCGCCACAACAAGGAAATCTCTGCTCTCCCCGCCCATTAAAGTCAGAGGGCACGGGGCGCTGAGGCGAGCAGGCGTCAGCAGACGTCGAGGACTGCCGTTGGTCCCCTTCCGGCGCCGATCTATTTCCGGGCGTGGGCAACGACTTCTAGTCGACCGACAGAGGAGGAGGAACAAGTTGATGGGCCGCACAAGGAGCAACTGAACTCTCTTCCGTACAGTGGCGGAACGCTTGCAACCTGATGCACTATCATTCTCTTGCCAACATGCAAATCCTCCCAAAAAAGTTTAACATTCAGACAAGCCCTATGTTTCGTAATTTATCCTCATTTGAAAAATATTCCCTTCATAGGTAGTAATCAAAATTACTATCATTCTTTCTTTTGTGTGTGTGTGTGTTTTTTGCCTTTCTCAGTTTCAATGCCTTCTCAATTTTTTCCTTAAACACTACTTTGATAGATACAACTGATGGAATAACCCGAAAGTAACAGGTACGTTGAAATTTTTTTACAAAGCAATTCCAAAATCAAAATGAATATTAATTTCAGCATCTCAAAATTATTTGATGAACTGCAAGTCACTCAAGATTTTTAACATATTATTTAAAAAATTGTTTGGAAGTGTACTCCCTGAACGTTTGTAGGTATCCCCGTCTCGCACGTGAAACCGTCGTAAGTGAAATGAATACGCTTACATCAAACATGTCTCAAATTCGAAACAAAATTATGTAAAACGTTCAGGCTCAAACTAAAGCAAAATAATGACTTCTAGAAGGGAATCGTGTCAGTGTTGAAATTACGAATTAATTCAAAAAATATTTAATCCGTTTTTAACAGGCCATGTTCATAAGGTCTCAAAGGCGTCAGTTCAAAACTCATATTGTTCAATAGCAGTCTATTGACAATAGAATTATTGTAGATTTATAACAAATATCAAACATAAGAGCACTATTCGTACGTTTGATATTTTAGGTAAACTTACAAAAATTACAAAAACGAACACAATATTTCCTTAGAGGATAGTCTCCACTGTCTCATCGTAGCAATAACTTCCTTCATGTAAACGCGCAAGAGCCCAGCTGTAGACAGAAGACAAATGACCTGACGAACACGCACTCTAAAGATGCTACAGGCAACAAATGAGAAGTCTTTTCCCCACGCTTGCGAATTTGTTACTTTATTCTTTGCCCGTACTTCGCAGAGAGATGTTCCTAATTTAGGAGGATGAAAAAGGCTTTCTCTGTCAGTGCCATTGAATACGAGAGGTAAATACTGTCCACTGATTTTGACATTGCTCACTTTATTTGAAAATCTATAACATCCTTCATAATTCATACGGAAATTCAGTCAAGAGTGTTCTTTCCTCTTTCTGCATTAAACATTACTGAGCAAAGATTAAAAGATTCAACCGAGATAAAAACTAATAAAGAAAGCATTACTCTGTGAGACAAGAAGTATGAAGGAACACCATTGTCGTTGACCAGATTGAATGACTGTATGCCCAAGTGTATTCCTTACTAAATGCATGCAATTTACCCGTATGTGTAGAGAAGGCGGGCGGTACTACGTAACAAGACCTCGAAAGAAGACATGAAAAAATGAAACATTAGATACCAAAAGCAGGCAAAATTAAATCAGTCTGTACATTTCTGACAACTAGCGAAACAAACCCCCATTTCGCTAGGGCTCCCATCGGGTGCCGTACCCAATCCTGCTCCTCACGGGTAACGGATCGGTCCGATGGAGGAAGGGGGGAGATGGTCCCGTAAGAGTCATTGGCCACTACTCGTGGGGAAACCCAGGCTGCTAGGGAAACCTGGCTAACAACGAGCAGATACCCTTGGCGGCACATCCCCGCAAGGCGTCGACGAACCCTTCGCAGAGAGTTCAAGCAGTCCACTAGTTGGCACTTGCTCTCTGACAAGGGGAGTGCACTGTGTTCCACCATCTTGAGTACCGGGACACGTAACCCGCCCAGATCCTAGATACCCTGGGTAAATGGAAAGGATGTCTCGGACAGATGAAAGAGACAAACTAGTTGCGTCTCGAGCTGTTACCCGTCACAGCATGGGTTCCAGTACGGATTCTGGAATCTGACACACGGGGAGAGGGCTTGCCCTCGAGCGTAGCTAAGCGTCTGAAGGGTGGAGCCACACCCCCCAAGCAGGATTCACCTGGATTAAGTAAGCAGCCGTTCGGTGGACCACTGGACGAACGGACGCACCCCACCACACCCGTACCCAATCTCCTTAAATGGAGCAACAGATCGGGTGCTGGGGATTTTCACGAAGTGGGAGAGAGCAAGACAAGTCCTTAATTGGTCATGATCGAGTTCTCGGGTGCCACTCAGCACTTTAAACCGAGTAGGCGAGGAATGGATNACGTTACCAGTCGGTTTGACCCCCGGTCGAACTGGGGCGCCTCTCGGGCGCCGTACCCGATCCCGTGAATGCGGGTAAAGGATCGGTCCGAGGGAGGGGGGAGATGTTCTCGTAAGGGATGTCGGCCGATACTCGTTACCCTGGCTGCTAGGTAAACCTGGCTAACAACGAGTAGAGAACTCCGCAAGGGGCCTCGACGAACCCTACGTAAACGGGGGTGCACTGTGTCTCACCACCTTGAGTGTACTACTACTGGAACTCGTAAACCGCCCAGATCCTAGATACCCTGGGCAAATGGAAAGGAAGTTTCGGACAGATGGAAGAGACAAACTAGTTGCGTCTCGAACTGTTACCCGTCACAGTTTGGGATCCAGTAAGGCTTCTGGATTCCGACACACGGGGAGAGGGTCCGCCCTCGAACACAGCTAAGTGTCTGAAAGGTAGACACTTAATTGAGTCGACCCGGATTAAGTTAGCATCCGTTCGGTGGACCACTGGACGAACGGACAAACCTCACCACCCCCGTACCCAATCTCCTTAAATGGAGCAACGGATCGGATGCTGGGGATTATACGAAGTGGTAGAGAACAAGACTTGTCCTTGGTCAAGATCGCGGTCTCGAGTGTCACTCAGCACTTTAAATCGAGTAGACAGGGAAGGGGCATTGAGCCCTCAGATTAAGGATTATCTGACGCCCCTTAAATGGGTTGGACTCTGTCGGGCAGTGGGTTCCACACCCGAGGTACGGGAAGGAAGTTTAGGCTTCCGATCGGTGAGCAGGATTGCTGCTCGGCTACTACCTGTGCATAAAGTAGTAGGAATACGGAAGCTAGACGTGTTCCCGTCAACCAGTGCGCAAACTGGTAGGTCACCTGTAACCCAAAATCCCAGCCTAAGTTCAGGCGGGTAGGGTGACCGACTGAGTCGGCAGTCTCCGACACTCGATGGACCTGGTGGGTGCTCTTGGAATCACATTGTGGTCCCAAGATGTCACCAGTAGACACACAGAGAAGTCTAATGATATGAAAGGAAAGCGACCTACAAAAGAGACTATATTCTTTATATAAATTAGTAGTGCGACCACAGTCTGGATAAGTAATTCCGTTCTGCGAACTAAGGTGCCGGACTCGTGTGTTTAACACGAAACATTATAGTGCACAAGAACATGTACATTTCTGAGAATAGAGGTAACTTAATAAGTTCTACCAACAACTATTTACTTTTCGTTGTAATTTAAACTGCAGTGCCCAAGGTACGTTCTCTGCTCATAAAAGTTCGTTCAAATAACACATTTGTTCAAATAAACTGAGGGTAGGCAAAGGGATCATCATGTCAAGATCTCTTCCGCAAACCTATCATAATGATCGTTTTCAAGTTCCCTCCCCAATCATGTGCGGCAGGAAGATGTACTACTGTTAATTTGGAAAAAACCTCTTCACAACTCCAAGACAGTCTTGTGTTTCGAAGCGCGAATTGCTCCGATCACCAATGAAGCAATCCTTGGCAAGACCTCATCGAAGAGTTGACGGCTGCGCGACCGTGGGAACAGAGAGGTGTTCGAGGAAGTAAAAGTAACGAGAAGTACATCGCTGGAAGCAGCGCGTGTGGCGGCCGCACTGGAAACTTCAGCACGCTGATTGGGCGACCACGCGCTCGCTGACCCCACGACGCAGACGACGTACGATCTTGAACAAGATCTGGACGCACGCTCAGTCAATGCATCACCACGTAATGAAAAGCGAAAATGAGAATAACATCAAAATATTCTCACACTAATAAAATATATTCATAGAAAATTTAAGGAACATAATACTTATTTCGAGAATAAAAATAAAATAGAGATGTCATTTATACATGCTGTGGCGTATCTATGATCGGGCAGGGGTAGGTATAGCACGTGCCCTGCTTGCATCATTCAAGCGGGCGCCATTTTACAAACGTACTGTGGAAAAATATGTTGCAGTAACTTATATCGTACATTCCTATTATATGCATTATTGTCACATTAATAAAAGATACATCAATGAAAATTTAAGGAACATAATACTTATTTCCTATTATACGGTTCAATATACGGTGCAATACGAATCGGATCTGTTCCAGATAATAGGATTTCTTCCAAAAATCTCTTTGTAAAGCAAAATAACTAAGAAGAATTTTGTTGAGAAAAAAAATTACGATGCTGGCGTAAACATTTGCGAGGAGACACTGTTTAAAACGAAGAACTCGCCAGATCGCTACACTAATTCCGCAGTACGATGGGCCAAATAATGTGCACGATACCTGACTACTCCTTGCTGTCAGTTAATTTCCTTCTTATCTATTTTCTTCTCCCATCAATCCGGAAAATAAGCGACCCCCATGATTCTAGTTCGGATAATTGGTGCTCTACTGCATTTGAATAACCAAACTAAGCCAAACAAATTACATACATACCTTGCACGAGTAAAAATTGTACTTTACAAATACAACTATCACTTAGTACCATACATTTCTTTACATATTAATGAATTTGAACGAATAAAAACTTTGATATTCAGTAACAGCGCGCTAAAACTCAAAATATTCAAAAATAAATTGTAAGATTTTTGCGTTTCGTAAAAGAAAAGAAAAACTCTTATTCACAAATGAATATTCTTTTCTCTAATGACCAAAACGCAAAAATCTTTTATGATATAGTTAATAATGAAAAAATGGTCGAACATCAGAATAATAGAATGGTTCAAAATATATACCTGTTAAAATACTTGGAATAACTGAGCTGGGTCGCAATTTAAGTACGCGTCATAGCTGCAATCTTACCTTGATGGATATAGATTCCATGCCTGTGATTACTAGTTAAGAACTAATTGAAAAGAGAAGAAATACATTAGTAATCTCATCCAAGCTTACTGAAATGTTATCGACTGTTTCTTTCATTTATTTTATTTTTTAAATTAGGGCTTTACTGTTCGCCAACGTCAAGGTCTTTTGAGCCCTTATCAACTGTTTCGAATGAATATTTTGTAGTACGGTCGCATGCCTCTAAACTCCCTCGTACGTAGCACGCATTTTACCGAACAGTATCTATGAACTGTACATTTTTTTATGAACTGTACAGTACGAACCCTCCAATAACAGCGCGACTACCATTCCACGAGTTTCAGTTGCAATTTCGCACGCACTGGGGCGTTCACCTGGATCGCGCTCTTTGCCACCTCCACCGTTGCCTCTGGACTACGGGGAAACCACGTTGAGCAATCAACGGTTGGCCAACGATGCCATATCTTCAAGGATCATCTCACGATTTAAAAAGTCACGTGTAGATGACATCAACATGTCTCCATGAGCGGAAGAATATCCCTTTCGTCATTATCTCCTTTCTTCATCTACGAAACCTCTGGAAGAGCAACGATCTTAATTACAATATTAATTGAGCAATGTCTTAAAAATCACGCTTGTAGAAGGATTGGAGAGGGGTAGAGTAAAAAGAGACAAGTTAACCAACACATTGGGATTCGTAATGTCGGTATACTGCGTTTAATTGTTTCCTCAAGGTCAGTATGAACTTGATTCATTCGTGGAGGGAACTACCCACGGATCTAATTAGTCTCAAATTTAAGAACACACATATTTTTCTTGTTATTGTAATACATTCCAAATCTAGGAAGCGAGTGATATTTTTCTTCAATCTAAAGACTGAATACAGAAGAACGTCATGTATCCTGTATGACTGATACTAACGATTTGTATGATCGAAAATCCGGGAAATACCCATGATTTGAGAAATAAATATGAATACATTCTATGGTAGAGAAAACATTTGCCATGTCTTCAAGTTTTTAAATTTAATGTCACGTGTACATCGAAAGACAAAACATGACATATCTTTATAATTCTTAAAACTATTTGTTACTTGTTCTTCGCTCTAAACTGCTCCTTCACTCCTCCTTTGTTCCTTCACTCTTTTACTCAACTCCCGTCTCTCTTCACCATCTTCATTCCTTCTTTTATCGGTCATACCCTTTCTACAAATTTAGCAAATACTTCGTATTTCCCTTTTGGGTCAAATGTTACATTTGTATTTTAATCACGTCCTGCTTCATGTTTTCATCATTTGAACATACCGCGCTCGCTCCGGCACATACAACTCCCTCTCCCGCAATAGAAACATGTCTTTTAGGAAAACATAAACAAAAATATTTACAAAACTCTTGAGCATTAAAGAAAATTTATGCGGCGAGTCACTGTATAACAAAGATGTGCAAACCTGGGCTGTCATCCGTCCGAGTTTCCCCAGATTTGTCCTAGTTTGAAGGGCGTCGGGAGAGAGTGTGGGTGGTTTTTCTACGTCGTCCGGTTTTTCGAAATAGCATGGCGCAGGCTAGTAGTCGTGATCGTTCAAAATTCGTACGAGTCTCTGATTATTTAGCGATGGCTTGGGGGCCATCCATAAATTACACAACGCAAAAACACCCCTTCTTCCCTCCATAACGATACCTCTTACCATGTCCACAATAATTACGAAATTCTAGCCTAACCTCTCCAATCTCGCTAACAAATTTTTGATGTTTTTTTGGGGGGAAATGTGGGAACAAGCTTTGATTCATTCAACTGTTCGTTTATCGTAGACCTGTCCTTTCACAGAGCTTTGAGAATATGTATTAGTGCTACAAAATTAAAAACGTTATAAGCACTCTATAAAATATACACTGTGAAACTAATTATGTAACACCAATATGAACATTCCCTAATCCGCTGTAACGCAGTTTAACGATATAAAAACCCGTTCTCCCCAGGTGGGTTACGTTCTTACTAGACAGTACAAAGTACAGGACAGTACGTTCTTACAGAACAGTATAAGATTATACAAAAGGGCAACAATAGAATTAAATACGAGTAAAGCGAGCAGTATTTCTCATTCGAAAATAAGTTTAAATACCTAAAAGTACTTCTGCAAAACTCAAGAGTTCAAAATTGGTCTTGGTTGACACAGAGTATCCAATAAATACCAATTAAAGCATATTTTTAATGACAAAATGTTTACACCATGGTGGATTGCTTATGTCTTCAATACGCACAATACAAATGCTCGTATCGTAATAGGAAGAATGGTTACACTGCACAAAGGTTTTAATTCGTTTTACACATTGATAAATTTAGGGGTAAAAAAATGATAATAGAAATTAAATGCATGCCAAATAGAATGACAGCATAATCGAGAAGTGAAGAGAGGAAATTTCATAGTTAGACACGTTGCAATATCTCTTCCCACACACATCCACGTTCTCTACACAATTCAGAATACAGTTAATGGTGAAGAATGAAGTATATCTGCGATAGAACTCATTACATTCATTCGTTCAATCTGTTTCTGGAAAACACCGTATCATTTACGAGAGTAATTAAGACGTAACGCTAAACACGGAAACGCAACGTGAACTAGGAAAGGAACGCAATGCATTCCTCGTACGTTGGGAACTCGGGAAACTCCGGCCGCGTGGAGAAGCAGAAAGACTCGAGAAGCGAGTTTGACAATGACAGCGCTCAGTGATGGTAGCGATAACAGGTAGACGCGAACAGAGGTTGCGAGGCAGGAGGAGCTTCACCGCGAGAGAGGAATGCATTCCAGCGCGCACTCGTCTTCGAAAGGAGCCTCGTCAAGTTGACCCTCTAACTTCGTGACCTTACGTCTAACTTACTTAATCGAAAAAACGACTCAACCTTCAATATAAAACTTTTTAAAAAATTCATTAAAATACATCATAACACTTTAAAAAACTTCTCGGTTCAAGTGTTTAAACAATGCTTAAGCTGACATGTTAGTTGATATGAGCAACTGGCTCTACATAGTTGCTGACAACATTGGAACCAGATGATGACCAAAAACATAGGTCGAAACGTTGCTTAATTATTTTAACCCAGAACTTTGAAGTATTATGTATTTTAACGGAATGTTAATTTGCGAGTCGTGGCTTTACGTATTACATTTAAGGTCGTCTATTGAAAGTCGGGTCATCTCATTCACTAATACATTCATGAATGTTTTATACAGACGTTTAAATATGTTCTAACTTATCTACTAACTGTACCTCACGATCAAACATACAAGGAATGGTAAGAAAATATAGTAATTTTTCATAGAACATACATGATTCTTCGCTTTTCTATACAAAACCTTTTGATGACAACAATATCAATAACTTAAAATCCATTTTTTTTTCATTGAAGTAGTCGCAGAACATATTCAGACCACATCACAACCGCTGCCGAGTGACACTAAGCCGAGCAGACATACTATAGCCCTTTTTTCAAAATGTCGTATCTAAATATCCTTTCACTTTATCCGACAAAGCGCTCCCGTCAACAGGTATGTTAAGGTATTATATCCATGTTGACTGAAATAAGTTGCCAATTACTCACGAAACTTGGAAATATTCACCAAAGTATTTCTAATTAATTTCTAATCATTTGGTAAATTTTTTTTTTTTTTTGGGGGGGGGGACTGATGCCTCTGACCGATATAATACCTTTATGTGTAAAAAATGAGTAACGTCTAGGGTTCACATAATGTAGAACTTTTTCATTTGACAAAGTAGATAGAGATGTGTCTGACATCACACTTACGAGGGTTCGACTCTTATTTCATACCACTGAGAGATCCCGGAAATGTCTGGACGTTAAGTTATAAGAGCAACCTCTTCATATTCTTAAAGTGATATGAACCCCGGCCGTTCGGTTAGGAGTTCAGCTATCTACCCTTGTTCAGACCTCTCCACACCATTTACTCATCAAAACTGAGCGCATTCCAGTAGTTGAAAATTTAAATTACTTGAAAATTATATTGAGTGGGTCGAAACAAAAATAGTTATGAGGGAAGGTCACTCTCATTTTTATATTTCTGAATCAGTGTCTCGAAATGTTCGAATCGTTAAAAGTGATCGGTTTCATAACGACATTCCGACAATCAAAGAAGAGATGAAATCCTGCTGCAAGAGGTATCAAGATAGATTAGAAAAGCACACTAAATTTGTTTTCATCAACCTTCTTGACACTTGTCAGACAACCCGCAGTCTTAGGAAAATTTACCCGCTTGGTTTGGTTAATTGGGAGTGTGTGAAATGTGGGTGAATTGATGGAGAACTGTTCGTGAACAGTGTGTGAACTGTGAACCCATCTTGGGTACCTGTGAAACGAATTGGTGAACTTGTGAACTGTTAGTGTCTGTGACTCTCTGATGACTTGGTCCTTCAAAAGTTATAAATGTTGTGTGATAATTGTACTCTATATTTATAGTTTCTATGCCTTTTGACTTAATATGTTTAACAATGTAATACCTACGAAGAGTGATCAGTGGATGACCACTTCTCAATTGTTTTTTTTTTTCGTTTTGTTCATGTACTTGCCGAAGTTCGGTACTCGAACAAATAGCAAATAAAGAATTTTTGAAAAAACGATCGAATGTGATTAAAAGAACAAAAACCTCATCCCCCGATTGACACGTTCCCAAACTTTTTTATGCAACTCAGGAATACAGAAAGAATGAGCAGGAAAGTACTATTACTCCAGTTAAATGTACAAGCAACGGTACGTGTAAGAGAGACCACGACTGTAGTAAATAACATGGACTCCTTGCCCGTTTTATCACTTTTTGTCGTTTCCAAGGTCCACGTCACCTTCGACTACTTTCATTCACCTCAACCTTCACTATCGTGTAGGAAATATTATTAGTAACCTACAAAGCGCCACAACTCACAAAAGAAATGGGTTTCATCAATCCGATACTCTGGAGATAAAGACAAATGGTGGGAAAATGTTAAAGAAGGAATTATATATTTGCAGGAAATGGAAATCAACGAATTTGTTACGCCAAGTCATGTTGTGGAATGCGGCATGTCAGCGGTAAAACAATAAAAGCAGGGTCACGATCTAAAGTACCATTTAAATCAGAGGTAATAAAATGAAACATTTGAATAAGATATTTTCAATATTGTACGTCAAAAAGAAGAAGAAATCGATAAATTACTATTACAACTTCACAGTACATTTTGTTGGCTGAAATGAGGAGTGATACGTGATAGTTGGAAACATGGAATAATTGGGGCCACCTCTAAATACGGATACAAAATTTGTAAAGGCTATCCAAAAAGGTAAAACAAATATTTACGCATCGTATCGAAGTACTGCCGTGTTCGACAGAAACAACCAGATCGTGGAAAGCAACGAATGTTGGCTACAAATTTGTGTTAAAATTGCAGCGTAATTGCTGTTTACATTGTGAATAGCGTGGCTGCAAGAATGTAAATTTTTCAGTGCTTACGTTGGTAATATTGTGAATCATTCACGGATGATTTTATATTAGTGTAACAATAGCCTCCGTTTTTCCTGCCACCATTGCGTTCGTTGGTTACATGGTAAGCCAGTAAAATATGCTCGCTCCATCCATGTGCTCGTACAGGGTGAAGAAAGGAGGTGAAACGATCTCTACCCTCGCCCATTTGCAAGCGGTAAATTAGTTTCCTACTTAGTGTTTTGACCGATAGATCTCGCGTCCGTTCAAACGGCGTCTCTTTTAAAACAGATATGATACATAGTTACATGAAAACAAAGTTTAGTAGTATATTTTTCAAAGAAAAAGATGTAGAAATATTGTTTTATCTAATTTCGTATAATGAAATATTCTTCCTTAGTCTCTAATCCCTACAAATTATTATAATTATTACGAAAAATTTGAAACATTCTCAGCTTGTATTACTTGTAAATAAATAATATTGAGGGTTCACCGATGGACCTTTTTCGTGTAAGCAAAAATTTAATCGATATTGTAAACAAAAATAATATTTCATTGGAAATTGTTTTAACTTTATAAATGTACCTGTTTTTGTCTCATTTTAATCGGACAACTATCATACTAATTATAGATTATATGTAACTATTTGACTAAGTTCCAGTAAAATACATAAATATACGTTTAAATTTGGGTTCATTCCTACAAACTCTCATACATATTTAATCACATTATGGGACATTTCAACTTAAATCTGAACATTTAGAAATTAAGTGTATTGTTCAAGACAATGATAAAACCGTTCTTTGCAAAAAGAAATTTGGTAAACGAGATAAATTTACAAATATAAACTTTTAAACTTTATAATACTACAATTTCAAACATTTTCATTTAGGTTTAATGTATGACTATTTCTGACATCACTTAATAAAAAATTCATTTATACATCTTTATAAATAACACAACAGAACTGACCTTATATTTTCATTACGTATTATAAAATGTAGTTTTAATTTTTGAATTTTACATTTAATTCAAAATTTATGTTACACAAATAAAAGAATCACCCAAGTCCAAGCTCTGGTGTTTCCTTATTGGAGTAGATAGAGCTAGGAAAGCACAAATACATTAATATTCGCAACGGTACTCACATTGATATCCAAAGTAGATTCTATACCTATTTCAGAATGATACGGTCACAAGCGTTCATTCGTAGCGAAAGCAAACAGGTTGATGTGAAAAGCACCAACGTTGAAGTGAGCCAAGGTCCAGATTCGATCTGCATACTTCTCCACCTGCACTGGTCACGAGGATTATGATGTAGAAAGTGTGGTAATAGAACTAGAGAAGACAGCGAATCGACGAGTGATATCGCGGATATGAATGATCCTCATTAGAGGATGACTAATTGATTTCCTCGTGGTAATAACGTCGAGGTTACTGACGATCAAAGATAGTCCGTAAAATATTTGAATAGCTTATTATAGTTTATTATCTCAGATTGATTATGGATATCAAAAAATCGATCTAGAAATAATTATTTGCTTTCCAGCAACCAAATTGTGACAAACATTTGCTCTGCCATTGATATGTAATGTGTAATTTTAATTTCTTAATTCATACATCCCTCGCGTTTTCTCTCACTTTACAGTACTCATAAAAGATGGATGCTTGTCCATTTCTACATTTGCATCTGGATATTTGGTCCAATAGTAAAGTTAATCATACAAAAGACATAATTTGATAATAATAATGTCTTCTGAGATAAAATTACGTCTTCTGAAAAGAAGCATACGCTCCAGGGCAAACAGAAATAGCTTCAAAGGTAAAACTATACATTTTTCACAAACTTATCTCTATCCTTTTTTGTGTTACTTTAAATATAGAAAATGACTTCAACTAAAAATTGGAAAATAGTACTAAATAAAGAGAAATATTTTAATGCGCAGCTAACACATAAGATAAATTTCATGTATAACCATTGAACATGATCAATCTAATATCCACATCATTTCCGTCATATAAAGTTCATCTCCCCGCTACTCCTCTGATTGAATTTTGGGCGAGAAAAGAAAGTCTTTCATTTTTAAGTTGGGTTTTATTAAAACGAACGTGCTCCTCAATTTAAGCTACTTTCGACTGTCCTTGAGAAAACACCACGAGAAAATGCTTGTGTTACCACATATTGGAAGCATGGACTTGCCATTTTGTAGCTCGAAAAATTTTGGTTTTCGGGTATCCTAGATAACAAAAAGAGGTGGATCTCAATGAAGATTAATACTAGGCATATTTACAGAGTGGAAATTTCAAGTGATTTTAAAACGCAGTAATATGAATAATGAATAAAAGCATGATTTAATTTGTATCTGACAGTTAATAGTATAGTACAAACAATATTAAGGAACTTACTTGACTCGTTAGAAATGCATAAGAGTGTGTAAAAACATGGCGGCCGAGCACAACGGTTTCGTGATTTATGCATATCACATTCGAAAAAGTAAAATATCATTGTAAAATGTCCGATGAAATATAGATAAAAGTGGTAAGAATATACGAGAAATGTACAATAAATAACAAAAACTTCCATCATTTTCGTGATTTAAAAAGTGGTCTCTTTAAAAAAAAAAAAGTGTTTCCTCCATAAGACGCAATGTTTCACACCATCAATTGCAATAGCAATTATTTTATTTAAATGGCCGGTGAGGTAAGTTTTTCAAGTTGAAATCACAATAAGTACATGTTACTCTGTTTATTTATGCCAATTACAGGTATTTTAGTGGTTTAATTTACCTACTCTAGCACTACCTTAAAGAGCCACGTATACTGCTTCAGGACTCACAGCAGTTCTGCTCCTCGCTTGTCTTGGAACAACGTGGTCCAAGCACGTGTGCAGATCAACAACTTTCAGCACGTGGACACGCAAGCTCTATGTCGCCGTTGAATGCGCCAACAACATGCTACCCCACTTCTGTCTCTCTCTCTCTCTCTCTCCGTATTTTTCTCTCCCTGCAACTCGTCGAGTATGCCCTGCCCAGGAAGTGAATATTGAACTTTCGGCAACGCCGCCACACGACAACGTAGCCACCACTGACGAAGTCTCGGACTGAACCTCCCAGGTGTGAAAGTGGCTGCATGTTACGTAACTGAATTTAAAATGCAAATTGAATTAGGTATGAGACTGTTAATAAAGAGAAGGACGAATTTCAGAAGGAAATTTATAGAACACCAAGGACCTTACAAATGCGTCCCACCGAAAATATTTTTATAAGCTTACGTCATTGAAATTACGATTTCATTGTTGTGTATTTGTTGAGGCGAAATAATGAATAAATAAAGCGATTTCAATATTTTTACTTACAATTTGAAGGTGGGAGTACCCTCCACATGTACAGGTTTGGATGGAATTATTTGTATGCCCATAAACAGTGAAAGGAAATTTTTCAATGCAATATATTCTAAAACGTTTTGGATAGGGTTGAGAACGAGAGCATTACATATCGAAACATTTTTCCATGAGAAAACTCTCATGCTTACAAATCCCACGTAGATGTACTCGTACTACTTTCAAATATGGAAATTGAAAGAAAAAAACAGATTTTTCGCCAGAAAACGAGATTCTTTCCTGATTTCAAATTTTACAACACTAACATAAAAAATACATTTATACCTGCTTCACATGTTCTCCCCTCATCCAAGTAATTAGAAAATGTAAATATGACGACACGTTGATAAATAATTACCTTTTAAACGAGTAAAAATAAATAAGGAGATTGTAAAAAAAAACTGTCAAATGTGAAGTTGGCAACTGAAGTTTAATTTCCAGACAATAATGTTATCAATAAGAATACCGTCTAGTTAGAATATCATCTATCTTATCCAGTCACTCCAAAATAAGTCAGACTTGAGGTCTTTACATACGTACCAATCTGTGTATCCTTCCAGACAAAGTTTATTTGGTTAGAATTTTCACATGCAATTCGTAATGCGTGTGAAACTGAAGTTCAAGTGTTATAAATATTTTCGTTGTATCTTGCGGTACACTGAGATGCGGTAGCGGTAACGGGGTTAAGGCGCTATTTAGTCTACTGTACCGTAAATTCCACTTCATTTCTTAACACAATCATATGTTGAGTGGAAGATGCATAAAACTAGATAAAGCAATTTTGGAACAAAAAACACATTAGTTCCTTTCGAATTCTAAGTATCCAACATGATAATTACACGAAAATATTCCACAATAATTACTATCATTTATTTCTTAACGTAACAAAAACATTTCACGCCGAAGAATAAATATCTTTAGGGGCATTGCTTTCAGGGGGATGTTTTCTCTTCAAGTGCAATTATTTGCCACACCAAACACTTGGAGAAGGCAGTTGACAGTCTGAGCACCATTCGTTATGAGGACCTCAATGTTGAAAGAAAAATACAGTCATCTTGGATATATCCAACCATAATCTATAAAATAAAACAAAATGTACGGAGAATTCTGATCTTAGGTCCCTTCATTATGTTTACAGTTAAATCACCATGTGGTATTACCTTTTACACCAAAATGATTCAGTTATATTGTCATGCTCACATATTCGTACATTTCGCGTACAAGTAAAACAATTTTTGTTCTTAATGTGCCAATATTATAGTCAAAATCATACATGGAAGATCTGTTTGTGCATTACTCATTTCAAACATTCGTTCGAAAATTGTGATGATACGCATCAGGTTTCCGGCCCCATCGCCAGCTGTCAACTGATATGACCGAAGAGTCAGTGCCTAGATCCGGCTTCCACGTGTATGCCAGGTGTGTTTTCCACAGCTGACCACAACACATAGGAAGGAACGAATCCTTGTAAGAGAGAAGCACGTAAACGGTTTGAAAAAATACGATCTGCCAACTGGCCCAGGTTGTCCACAACATCTGTGAGGTTCTGCACAGTAATTTGAAAGGCTGTCCTCACTGTGCCTTAAATGCCCACGGCATCTGACCTCTGGTCGTTAAAGTACCGCACCTGTCTCGGGAACCGGTTGTATCCAACTCGCGACATTTGGGAGGATGCATTGTACTTGCCATGAACATGACAAGGAAGGATCAGCATGACTACAGTTGCTTTCTTTAGACATAAGTTCCGGTTAAAAAGAAGTATTGGAGACTTCATGCAGAAAAAAATATTTGAACGACAGCAAAATCAATGCATCCTGTGATGAAACGACATTGATTATAATAAATTAGATACATGTCGAAACAAAGCAGTATGATGTTGCAAAAACCCTTGAACAAAGAGTAAAGAAGAAGCGGGAATCTCTCAAAATATTTTTTGTTGAAAGAAAGTCCAAAAGTTCTTAAAAACAACAACCTTGTACACTTTCCCCATTACTTGTTCCATAATATGAGAAAGTAAATATAAGAAGCTAAGCTAAGTGTAGGTGGGTTCATTCCAAAATGCTTTGGGCGTTGTTGTAATACTCTGAGTACGAACCGCCGGCGGCGGCAAAGCGTGAATTATGCGGTGAAATTACCCTGCCTGGATCACCCTGCATCCGACAATGCACCGCTTTCAGGTCATAATGGAGTCTCACTATGTACAGAGGGAAAGCCTCAGGGTCGAGGAAAAATACTCCGACATCCGAGGAGAGGAAGAGAATGCTTCAGAGAAGTAATGCGAAGGGAAAGAAGTTCGCTGGTAATAAAGGAATCTTGGCATAAAACTATCAAGAGATTCCCGAACTTAGCTCACAATTCATCAAAAACATAGATCGTCCAATGAGAAATTCCAACCTCCCATTATCAATTACCAACAACGCTTACCAAAACAGTGGTGAAAATCATATACATTAATACGCAAATATCCCAGATAATTATAATTCCATTGCTGCATCATCGGACAGAATAAAACACACATATGAAGTTTCGTATCGTAAGCATCGAAAGATGTGTCGGTGTTTTCATCCTTTCCTTTCCAAGATAACAGTTTTTAAGAATTTCACAAAAAATAAGCTTCCATTGTGTATATTCCATGATACAAGTAGAGATGGTATTAGTAGGAGATATATCTCCTCGTATGATCATCTACTATTAATAACTGTTCTATTTACATTGTTAATACTAATATGAAACCGAACAGATGGAGGAAAGTATTATCTGCCATATTACTCAGGTAAATAAAATAGTTTTGCTAGATAAAAGTAAACATTCATATTATCATACAGATAGTTTGTTATATTCAATTTTCCGTGCGATTGAAGCTTGCATGAACGACCTGACGACTACTATGAAATACCATATATTTGTTTTAATAAAAGAAAAAATTATTACCTACAAAGTTGTCGAAGTAAATTTGGACCTTTCGGGGCTAATATTTGAATAAAACCTTCTCAAAGTTGTATGAGCTCTTATGTATAGAATCTCTCAAGGGACTATTTTTTAAAATAAAGTTCGATGTAATTCTCATTGATATTGGTATAAAAGACTATCGCCCATGTCAGATATTTAAAATAAAAAAATAAAAAAACGAAAGTCGGCTTGCCTAAACGGACAAGTTATTCAGCAAAACAATCGCAAAACTAGATAACTTTAGTCAAACTAGGGATCATTATTCTTAAACAGTTTCAATTTAAACTGTGTAATTAACGAATACATCATAATTCATTATTTTCTGTAATAGTGATTATTTTGGTATGCACTGAATAGATATCATTATAGAATGTTTCATATGTGGTTATGTATGCACGCTTTGCGCCTGGCACATATATATTATCTCAATCGCACAGGTTGGCAAAGTCAAACGAAAATGACACGAAAAAGGGCGGCTGAAATCGATTAGGGGAGAATATAGGTAAAACTCTTTTATTCCTAATTCCTTCTGAGCATCAACGCATCATGATATTACTAAGAAAGTATCATCAAATAAAATTTGAGCCACGGTTTATTCGTAGTGCAATTTTTGGAATGGAGAAAACAATATATTGTGTAGAATGTGCGCCCTAAAAATGTTCTTCGGTGTAATTAAACAGATGTACTGTAATTAGTTGGAGAGAGTGTCCTCGAATGTTCCGTATATTATGCTACAAGAAAAGAGAGAAACTTCCAATGAGTAAAAAAAACCATGCAGCACAAAGAGGTCAATCGGCAGAGATAGTATAGCGACTAATGCACAGATGGCGCACATCGTGGTCAAGGTGTTGTGGAAAGCAGACTGACGACGACGCCCACATCACTCCAATCACTCCAGCGGAGATAACA
This sequence comes from Laupala kohalensis, assembly GCA_002313205.1. NCBI lineage: Eukaryota > Metazoa > Arthropoda > Insecta > Orthoptera > Trigonidiidae > Laupala > Laupala kohalensis. Next base: position 542,267 of record NNCF01129157.1, read on the forward strand.
GGAATTTGCACACCGATCAGTCACGAAGGGGCACAAAAAAGAGAGGCAGGAACATAATGGTAAAGACTAGGAGAGAACAAGAATGAGAATGGATGTAATTTTGTGAATTTTGATGGGTGAACTTGCAACTGGAAATGGACAAAGCGAAAATAATCCAGAAATAATAGAAAAAGGAAAAAGAAACTGTGGAAATGTGTATTCTCTAAAAAGTGTGAGAGTATATGAAAAACAAGAACGCTGTGAAAATTTAAAACTAAGCAAGAACAATGAAAGAGAGCGTACGTATGAAGTTAAGCAGAAGATTAAAAGAACATGAAATGAACAAATAAGAAATTTAAGGTAAAACTGGTAATGGGGAAGGAAGAATGAAGTAAATCTGTTTAAATAATTAATTTTTAATACAGCATATGGGTTATCAAATTTTATTTAAACAGTCCCTAGGTTTACTATTTCAGATAAATAACTATCATTGACGTAACTAATCGGGAGACCCGATGGACCGTGCTCATCCCAAACAGTTCTGATGCCCACCCCAGAAATTTGCGTAATAACAGATAAATGGACAGTATAATTATTTCTGGAAGGACTTAGGGTTATCTCTTTAAAGGAATCTTACGTGTCGCTACGTGTCACTCGCCATCAGAAGAATGAGAGAAAATGCAAATAGTACTACGACCGTAACATATTACCATAGAGTCATGTGTGAGATGTGTTGGCGTGTGTTCGTTGAGATTCAGACTGGATGGGACGTCCACACGGAGTTTCCTAGGACTCGGATAAAAATATTTTTATATCCATGTTGTCGAGATCCCTGGTCCACCCCAGAAATGTTTCTAGTAACGCCAATGATAACAATACAGACAACGTTTGTGTTATAAGTACGTAAAACAATTCACTATGTCCAGCACGGGAAGGGTTCCTGTGTTTCGTGCAGCAGCAGGCAGCGTATGGAGGGAGTGAGAGGGTAAGGATGAAGGGTGCCACAGAGGCGATAGGCGTCGAAGTGTTTCAGCTCGTTAAGCGTGCGTGGGTCCGAGAGGGTCCTTCTCGCGATTATTGACTAGAGGCTCCGCTCGCTGATTCCGCCTCCGTTGCGAAAGCTGCGCGCATCAGAGGACCGGTCTCAGCGGCTGCGTCGGCTTCGCACCAATCGGAGGGCGATGGAACGGGAGATAATGAGACAAGTGTATTGCGGAATGGAGTAGGGAGCGCAGAGTAAAGAAGGGAGGAGAAGGAAACACAAAAGATCAATTGTTTTAAAATCATACATCTTTAGTGAATAACTTGGACATGTAATAAGACAAATATTTATTAATTAACTCAATCAATTAACTCAAACAAAAACCAAATAATTTCAAGAACTGAATGTTCTAAGGGCATATAATATATACTTAAGTGAACTGATAGTAAAACATTGTAAAAAGTAATAAGAATGTAAATACGTATGTGGAAAGTTATGCTGGAAAAGGGAAAGAAGATGCAATCAGATGGGTTTGACTCGAAAGCAGGAGATGGAAACATGTAATCAAAGACTAGAGTTGTCTATTTTTTTTGAAATAACACACACGTGTTAAGTAGCATTAACAATTAACGAACTGGCCCAGTCTCCCAAGATCGGATTTACACACTTCCGAACTGATCCTGGCGGCACATTTAGTTAAAGCACCATTACGAAAGTAAACGTGAGGGCGGAAGACTGAGCACAAAACATTTGCGCTTTGGAACAGAAAGTTGCCAGTGGATTCGCAGAAGAAACTACTCTATACCAATTTCAGTGAATGAAATAAATAAAAAGGTATAAACAAGTTGTACCAGTCCAAAACTGTCAACAAGGCACGGTAAGTATCGAGAGAAAGGAGCTTTGAATTATCGAAGTAAGCCCCTACGTTGTGTCACTTCGACTCGCTAAATGGAGACTGTTCCCATGGCAACGCCATCTACTCCAAAATGTTAGCGACAACATTGGCTTTCGATCGACAACTTAAGCCACAAATACAATTACTCAAGAAAAATCGCCATAGCTTGAAGGGGAGAGCCATGGACCAAGCAGCGATACGAATTGAAAAAAGGAAAAAAGAAAATATAACACGTGAAGCTATGGTCATCGCACTATTAAAAGAAAATAAGATAATAATAGTAAGAGTCAGTTGACGCATACATGTGACAGAATATAGAAATCAATTGAAACCGGAACAGTGTGACCAATATCGACAACCGCGAGAAATATATCAGCTGAAGACATATAAACCAAGGAAAAACGAGTAATGAACAAGTAACAGGTATGTAAAAAACAACTAAAATATTGAATCTACATAAATCCTTCACATGATAGAACATTGAAAAAAAGTGAACAAATAATATTTTATACATGTGAGGATAACTACACTAATCATTTTTCCACCGAATATTGGGATATCCATAATGGCAATACATCAACTGAAATGTAAAAAATGTAGTATATAGTTAATTTAGTTACTCAAAAAGGTAGTTTTATTGTTGTAAAATCATATGACTTACAATATGCCCCAATTATGGTGAGTAGTGATAAATATACGTTGACCCATTTGCAAGTTGTCAAGAGATCTACGTTTTCTCGACCATACATTGTAAAATAGAGTATATAATTCCTGTAATGTGTATTGTTTCTTTCTCTGTCTTAATGTTTGTTTCTCTGCTTCAGAATCAGATCTCAAGTATCAAGATTCATCAACGTTTCCGTATCATTTGTCAAGTTACATGAAAAACTCACTCTCTCACAAAGTTACTCTCTCACATCTTTTATTTTCATATTTTACAACACATTTGTGACTAGAAATGAAATGTGAGCATGAAAAATTCATTGAAATCCTTTTAAAAATTAAAATTTTCTTAAGAGAAAAACAAGTCTTTTTAAATCAATTTCAAGAATAATTGATTTTCACATAGTTATACCAAACATTCGTAACTTTGAATTTACTGACCATTTAGCAATACTGAAGCGCATACGCTTTTCAGAGTAGGTGGTTTATAATTATTGGCAAAGATTTTAACATTTCTTCATTGTCACAAGGGAATCAGAGCTTTTCTTACTATAAATTTATACCTATAATTCTCATAAAAAGGTTGCAAAAGTTCAACAGCATCTACGATGAAGACGCATCTTTTTTCTTGCATGATTGTGTTACCGTATGGCTCATATTAATTTAGTTTTATGTGTACTCAACTTTGGCACGGTTGTGTACATTAATTCTGTAGCCCCATCCTAGCCCGGGTTTTTCTCCGTTTTTCCTTCGGGTAGAGGCGGATTTCTTATACAGGTTCTTTAGGCTTTGTGTAGGGTCGTGTTTATTGTAACAATATATCGTGAATTTAGTGTTTTTTCAACTCTTATGATTTTTAAACACTATACTCAGAATAATCTATAGTTCGATAATAATTTGTACATGTAAATTTACAAACATATTTGCGTTAAATTACAAACATATTGACATTATATATGTATTATAACTCGCAGCTAACTTTTTATCTTATCTTGGAACTTATGCAAAAAAAATTTGAATCCGCCTCTGCCTTAGCGCCCTTGATCGGAATTGATGGGATGGTCCCTTGCTTTCTTCCGGAGAGTAAATTAGTTTATTGTCCTCCACGTGGTCATACGCAGTTTGTACTGTTTTTTGACTATAAATTTATTATCATAGACATGTACTATTGATTGAAAGTTTCTCTCATGGGCTCATGGGCTCATACTATTACACTTAAACTTCTGAAGTAAGAATGTGAATTTTCAGCCATTTATGATGATGTATACATTCATGTAAGATGCTCATTGTAATATTTATACGAGAAAACACTATGATGCATAACGAATTCAAAAATGTTGATAAGATATATATATATATATATATATATATATATATATATATATATATATATATATATATATATATATNCATATACAACATTCTGTCCAGGAATGACAGTTATGATTAATAAGTAGCCTTTTACTTTTATTTTCCCGCCATTTCATCGAAAAATTATCAGTTAAGGTACATCTCTCACGAAGAATCAAGATTTAAAACTTAATGAAGAAGAAGGATAAAATCTGGGATTTTTTAAGAATAAAACCGGTTTCCTCAAACGATGTATAGTTATAAAAACATTCACTTCGGATCATAAACGAAAAGAACTAGAAAGTACTGACGTCTGGGAAAATACAACAGAGGGATTCCTACTTTGCGAAGCGGAGTAGAAGAACACAGGTGTGCTTCAGAAGCAGTCTGGCAGACAGCCTGTCGAGGTTAAGGAGTGAGAGAGGGGGGGAAGGATAGTACGAGTCTGCTTCGCTCTCTGACTCCACGCATGCAGAGGTGTGTAGTGACGTCAATGGGAGAAGACACAGCAAAACGAATTAACATTAACAGATAGGGAAAACTGAGTCGAGAGACGTTGATTTCGATGAGAATTGTAAACAATTCCTCGGCAATAATGATAATGAGGTAGGGTAAACTTCTGAATGTGACGCTAGCAATAAGTAAGGGCCAACCTATTGTTAATTTATAAGTTTATGCAATTATGTTCTTACAGCAAGTAACTACAATATACAGTTCGTACGTGACATTAATACATTATTAATACGACCTGACGGTGCAATAGTTAGGCTGGGATAAGTTAGGGCAATTTATTTTCTATCCTGTGATCAAGAAAAGTCTGTAAAATTATTTCCTTCCTTGTGATACGTCACAAATCGAGCTATTGGAAGCATTGACGAGGAAGAATTACATTGATTGTATGTTAAGCACGATAAGGCAAAAGCCACCGTACAGGCGGATGGCAGTATGCCTCAAAAACGTAGAACAATGTAGGCTAATGCTTCGAGCAAACTTATAAAGCGGAGTCTGTTATCGACAAGAGCGTCAACACACGAAGTTGTACCACACCCGTTACGATATTTGCTCAGCAGCGCTATAAGTCAAAACGGCAAAGCTACTGGTACCGGCGACAGCCACAATAATACAGAGCGGAGGTAATAATGACGGTTGAGGTTGAGGGGACGTTGTCTACGCAAATTGACAGAATGTCAGTGGTGACGCAGACGCACCACGTTGCGTCGCCGCTGCTTCACAGCAGCCCGCGGGGGAATGACGTAATCTGCAAAGAGCGCTAGCGCTCCCCGCGGCCACGACTGCGCTGCCAACAAAACAACCACATAGCGCGAAAAGAATGGGAGCGGAAAATACGTTGGTAGAGGTCAACAGCGTGATAGGTGTGGAAGGAAATATCACAAAATCGAAGCCTTAAATCTGATACAGACTGTTAAGATAATTTACATTTAAACCCCTGAAACTTAAAAACACATCGAATGTACCTTCATCCTTCAACATTTATTCTTTTGACGTACATTCAACTGAATTTTTCAAATGTTTATAGTGTTATGTACACATTACTGGAAATTTGAAAGTACTACAAAATGTCAGTCACACAGAACAATTTGTTAAATCATTTCATCCCTAGTTCGCACGAAGAGCAGAATGTTTTTTTTTTCGAAATCTAGAATAAAAAGTAATAATAGATAAATAATAAAACAAATTGTGAAGTCTCTAATTCCACCAATCACAATGAGAAGTGTATCTGCACTACGTAGGACAAGAGAAAGAGAACTGTCTACTTAAATGAAGGATACCATCTATTCCAATCGCAATTATTTTCGTGCTTTCGTATTTCATAACATTTCGTGAATACATATAAAGTTTAAAATACTTTTTTGAAGGAACGGAAAATAACAGAAAGCGATGTTTTCCTCCCAAATATATTGATCATTTTGGATACGTCTGGTAGTACTAAAAGACATAATTTGCTTAAAACGAAAATTACTGTTTTCAAACGTGAATGGTTAGTAACTCAAAGAAACGACAAATAATTTAGTGGAAAAGAAAAATTATCGGAGAATAAAGAAAGGTATAAAATATTCTTACAGTCTAACATTAAGTAATCCATAATCCTCACCTCACAGCTAGAGCAACATTATATTTGGTTCTCTCCAACCTCTACGCACTTACCGCCCCAAGAACAGTTCACAAGTCATCATCTCTGGATGTGGAACGCTAGAGGGTAAGCAACATTCCTCTGCATCCACTTGAACTTTGGTGGTTCAAAATAGTGGGTGTGTGCTTCAGTAAATCGTTGATTGCAAAGAGCGTATCGGGCAAAAACTCCCGGACAAGCGACATTATACGCTTCAAAATTTGTTACCTACAGTAAGTCAAACTCGCGTTTTATTTGTCTACAATGATGAGTCCACAGAAAGACCTTTCTTGAAAAAATACACTACAAATCTTCTGAATTTTCAGTAAGTCCTGTGGGGTCATCATTGTCGATTACGGTAAAATGTTTACAAGGAAATAATTTTTCGTAGAAATAGATTTAGAAAATTAATATGAAGCTGTATATGAAGTCTAATGTACAGCTTCATTTTCACATATTTAATTCCCCCTTAATTTACTTCCGCTATCTTTCCTGAATTCAAGCACACACAAAAACATAATTCTCAACTGCACATGAAATAGTGAAGAGACTGCATTAGCACCAAACGCCAGTGCACGGAATAAAATACGACACAGTAGAAAGCAATCAAAAGCGGAAAAATCTACCAATAATTAAAGAGATAGCTGTGTACCCCTCAATGTTCACACACTGGTGATTAATTAAACGAAGAAATTAATGTCACAAAGCGGTATGGTAATTCCCCCAGGCTATTTATTCGAACATGAAACGATTTAATCAAACTGAATTATTAGAAATTGTTAACTCACTTAAACTAATTACAATTTTAGGCTGTCCTCCTTATACAATAGGTTCACTAATATACTTTAGAAAACAGTAAAACTCATTTTTATCCAAACGAAGGGAAGAAAATTTTAATGCGTATGATGAGGAGAAGAAAGGAGTTCAATATCAGGATACTAAATGAACTTCCAAAATTTGTGTTCCGTTCCAATATTACAACTATTTGGCACAAAATTATTGCAACCCTGTATAATAGTAATGAACCTGGAATACACGTTTAAATGCTCATGCATTATATATTCAATTACGACAACATGTTTCGAACAAAAGTTTGATAAATATAATATGTTGTTTTGATCCGGTTTCTGGATGCTCGATAAAAGTTAGAAATATTCGGAACATTCTAAATGTGTTATAAACCTGCTACTACAAGGATAAAACATTCTCAATTTAATATATAATCAAATAACAATTTTATACAACCAGTGTTATAAAAATCTTCCTTACATATTATTACGCATTTAAAAGAAAACGCAACCATTATACTAATTAAAATAGTATAATACTGTTAAGGCTAGTACAGATAACAAATGATTCATAAACTCCCCCACATCAATTAATAAATCATACTTCAACGTAATGTTGTACACTATCAAGTCCGATTTCTGGTTGCCTTGCATTCATGTCATCCAAATTGAGAACAAAAATCGTTGCGAAAATTTTTTATTCTATGAACAAAGCAATATCAAATTCACGCAGATACTGCAAGTTATCAAGAGTAAAATAGCCAATACTCTAGATTGTACAAGGAACGTGTTTAATGTTTCATTCGGTTAAGTTGGATGTAACTTACTCCCTGACGATTTTCCAATGGAGGTTCCTTTAGAATTTATCATCATCCAATATAAAATAAGCTAGAGATCGAAGTCTGAAGAGGTGAGTTAATAAATTTAACCAACCGACTATATCCCTTGCGGTAGTTCATCACTTCTCAACATCATTCTTTGAGACCGTAGGTAAGACCTTGTATCATTATTCTCATTCTATGTAATGCATCGGTTTTTTCGATCAATGGAAATGAAATAAATAATACAAGCAATAATTAAAACATAATTTTACAAGAGAAGCCCGCTGATTTTCCGAGTATATCCCGTGAAAAAAGAAAATAATACAATGACAAGTTCGACGAGACTCACACCACACGTTTTCCTTTTGTCGGATCATTAAAAATATTTCAAACATTTTAGAAAAAAATGGGAGGATCTTGTTTACATATAACGCTCGGAAGCAAAACTAGGAACCATCACGGGGTGAAAGCCCTGCAATAATCCATCAGAATGGCAGTTTATGAGCCAACATGAAATTTAAAAAGAATACCAATACTACATAATTATGAACACAAAATTTTTGCAAATAATTAAATGACAGACATTATAATTACATAAAATGATTTTACAAATTATTAAATTATACAAGAACTAACTTTCGCAGTTGTCAAATTGTTCAAAATCTGAATAAATAAAATCAGTTCTAAATTTACAAATATTTTTACATCCTGAAGAACATAATCCTTTTTAAATTCTCCGTCTTAACAATGAACTCGCTTTCCCTTTGGACTAAGCCAAACCTCGTGAACAATATCCGTTAGAAAATGAAATAAAAATTAATCAGAGCTAAGTTACTTCTCAGAGGTCAACAACGGGGTGTAAGACTTGGCGGCCTTCAAACCGAGATGTATCGATTCCAGTCATCCAATTTCGTTGTCCCTATTCTGGGATACACGTGATGGAACAAGGAAGTACTGAATAATCTAGTTCCCCTCTCGCACACCTCTGGAGATAACCTCATTGAAAGTAGATGCACGCCACAGATTCTCCAAGATAACGAATTTTTATACAGAAAATAATATGAAGTCGAACAAAGATGAGCACGTCAAAATAATGATTTTAATGATTAGAAATATTCTGAAGAAGATTACGACAATGACTTTCAAATTAATGCACTTGTTTTAGGCAAAATTAAAAATTAATAATGCAATTTACTGTTCACAAAATTAATTACAACATGAAATGAAAGTAAAATCTTAGAAAAATCTTCGATATTTAAACCTCCGAAATCAGGCGAGAATCCACCCATCCCTTAATAGATTGGTGTACTGTAGTTCTGGAGGTAGAAAAAAACAATATTCGAGATAATATTCGAAAACTTTCAATTATTCAAATATGGTCCAACAACATCCGAACATACACTAAAAGGACTGTTGTAGAAAGCTCTCCAAACATATAGAACGTAGAAAATGTATTCAGTGACACTATCAGGACGAAGTACTCTTGCATTGAGTAATTACCTCTCGTGCTATTGGTGGGTACTGATTCGCAGGATAGCAGAATGATTTGTCGGAACGCAGGACCAGGGGAAGCGTGAGTTGGCGAGCGAGCTGGCAGTGCCGTGCACAGCCACTATCGACCACACGGCGCCTTCGCAACCCAACGCTCCCTTCTGTTCCCAAGTGCCTCAAATCACTGCTTGCGCCCTTGGAACAATTCCTCCTCGTCGTGGTCACCCTCGTAGCTACTCGCGTCATAGAGCCATCATTTCCACAGACTGAGTCCATCCCTGTGTACAATTCCTGCACAGCGTCTTCTGAAGTATTCCATACGTAAGAATAAAACCAACTAACATCAATTCCGAAGCGGTGAGGTTCAAGTTGTTGCTGAAAACGTGAACAACTAACCCCGTTTACATGGGACTACGAAATATGAACCATGTCTCAACCTTCGCAGTTCAAGATTGTTACTTTCACGTCGTTATCGACCCTGAACCTGTGTGAACGCGTTCGTGTATGGTAATTATCACTTTCACATCAGAGCCATTCGCCTATTCAACCTGGCACCAATCTATGCAGCCGATTCGTACATAACGGAAAATTCAAACAACCATCAACAGATCTCTTTTCGTAATCTCAATTTTCTTCTTCATCAGTGTCTATAACACCAGTTCACTCGTCTATGGTACTTTCGTCATAAAAATACATTTTGAGTTCTTTTGTTAGGAACTGATAAGATGAAAACAAAGGATACCATTACCGCTCAAGAGCTAGTATAAATTCTCAATAATAATCTTGAGTTCACTACTAACATCATACAGCCGCGTACAGACTAGGAAAGAGAACCAAATATATTATTTCAAAATTTCCCACACTTAGAAATTTACTTTTATTGCTCACTTTTCAACTGTTCACTGCAACCCAGTCACCACCTCCTGCAAAACTTTCATCCCCGACCCACAGTCATAATCTTGAGAACCGCTTCGCTCAACTCCCGCGTCGCTATATGCGAGCATCCCTTTCCGTGCGTAGCGTGGAGAAAAAGCCTAACGAAAACCTACACACGCAGATAGAACTGTAGTCCGAGACAGAGTCAACCCTGCAGGCTAGCAACACGAACCAACACGAGTCCTCGGGCACGAGGCGTAGAGTTGCTGAGATTGCGACGTTCGCACGCACGCGAAAGGGAGGAGGACTTGGAAGTGCACGCGAGGGCAAACAGCTTTCAAGTCACTCGTACGCTCCGGAGAACAAGCACAGTGGCGGATCCAAGTGAGAGGCGATGAGGCGATCGCACACCCCCCGCCCCTAGGAATTTGACTTGACTTCAAAAATACAAAACTAAAAAAAAAGCTAAATATTTCTGTTCAAAATGTTATTTATTTTGTATATTTGTTTAATTTGAATTATGTAATACATAAAATTTTAGTTGTACCAGGTGCTAATAATAAAATAAATTCTGAAAAATTAAGGAAACAATGTAAACAAATCCAAGATCACTTCCAGGATCCGCCTCTGCACATGCTTTTGTTCCTTCGGTTCGATGACAGTTTCCTGCGGTATTTATTTAACAAATGTTTTATCTAAACTAGAAACACGGAATTAAGCGAAATGTTCATTTTCCTACAATTTAAATTCATCGGTTACTTTCGATGATGTATTTATATTCCGGTATATATTTATACCTCGAAATTCTTGACAAAGATCATATATAAAACTGGTAGCGTTGAAAATAAAAATATTAATCAGTATAAATGAGCGATTACAAGATGAAATTCCAGACAACAAAACCAAAATGTTTATCTGACATTTAATTCGGTCAACTTCGAAATGTCTATTACAAATTCCGAATTCCACTCCTAGGAATTTATCCGCTTATCTGCCTTACCTGAATCCCTTTAAATTCTGGATTTCTAGATCCGGAGAGGATATTCTCAGTAACATTTCCCTCGTACAACAATGATCTTCTTCAGTAATTGGAAATCAATCTATCGATTTGCACTGAAGTCCAACCGTACAATAGATGAACATGGTTCTCAGAGAGCAATAACATGCTGATCATAAAATAAATGTCTCATAAAAATGCACATAAAACGATAATATCTAAAAACAGTTTTATGTTCTGCAGAGAAATCTCGTCCATGTAGCAACACACAAAGCAACCGCAGTCGCCCACCCGCACATTTCGTTCCGCAACACAAGGGATGTGCCGCTGCGTAATAACAACACGTCAGCTGCCGTCGACCGGTCTTTGTTTTGACTTCTCGTACGTCACCGCAATGGCAGTGAGCGTTCACTACTGCTATCCACTTGAAATTTGATGACTCTACAAGAGCTAATGCAATCACTATTGACAGCGAGAACTTTCGTGAAGCAATATCTAATGATGAAGAATCAATACTCAACACTTTCGACAACCATCAAGAGAAAGCTTCCTGGTTCAACGGAACTTATTCCTCGTTTTGATACTATTAGTTATATGAATGAATAAAGATCATTTCAATGTACGTTTTCACATGTGCTCATGTTAAGGGCTAACAGAATACACATTTGATGGATGGTCCATTTTGAAGAAAAAAGTCATTTGCTACAACACCGCAAGTTGCGATTAATTTTCCCCCCAATTTCAAGTATAAATTATAAATAAAAATGGTTGTAACTAAAGTAAGCGAAATTCCTCTATGATACCCCCCCCAATAAATTTTTTTAATCGTTAAATAAATTCTCTTGTTTCAAACATTAAAAAATCGACATCAGGGGTGTCGAGTGGTTTTTTTAATTCTTTTAAAATCTTCATATTTCTGATCCTTCAAAAGACCACGAAACGAAAGGAAGGAACAATGAACACACAAAGACAACAGATGAACGTGATATCGTGGAATTTGATTGTGAGAAACCTACGAGATTTATAAATACTATGGAGAATGTTGAATACATTCTAGACACAAGGTTTTAAAAATATGTGGCTTAAGAAAGGCTCGAGTCTTCACACTTCAGATTTTAAATAAAACGGAGTATGGGGGTCGTAAGCGTTTATAGTTTTACATACATGTTCATGACATGTTTCCCCCATACCTCAACAATAAACAAACAAAATTCTAGATCTATGAATTTCAAAAATTATTTGGACTACTATACGTATAATTGATCCGTTATGAATATGTGGCTACCAATGAAACACAAATAATGAAACAATAACGAAATAATAACTTAGTCTCCAATTGGATCGATAGACAACTTTCTCCTGCAAAACCTACCTTCCACAGATAGAAAATATGTAGAACAACCATTCATAAATATTGTTCGTGGCAAAATAGCAGACTAAAAATAATTTTGTTTTGGTGAAAACCCACCTCATTGAACATCTAACACGTGACCCGAGAGATCAACATCTCACCTACTACCTGAGGCGGTATTATTTGAAGTCAAGGCTCGAAAGTGATAAGGTTTCCCGTTCATGTCCATCTGAGCAATGAGTCAAAGAGTTTCCAGATAAGGAGACTACACACAGGAACGCCATGTCATGCCATTACACGCTGAGAATACAAATACGAATGAGAACACGGAGTATTCGAGAAAGTTATGGGACAGCTACAGGCAGCTATCTGCGGACAGTGAAGTCCGAGTTGAATGTTCAACCAAATTATGTAGCACTTTGGGGCATTGATAGCGTTACGAGGGAATATAAAATTACAAAGTATACGTGTACGCGAAACAAAGCGGAAAATTCCACCATGTTTGAGTCATATAAATAGTAAGTCATAGAAATCTTCGAGTATATAAAAGAATTAGGCGATAATTAAACTCAGGCATGTTAAATTTCTCTAAACTAAGTAAAGTGAACTAAGACTAAACAACATTGCAGGTGGAAAAAAGTCGTGCACATTTGTCCTAAGCAACGCACAAATATTATTTAAAAATATTTTTTAACGAAAATGACTTCGATTAGCAAGTAATCCAAATTATTACAAAAAATTTAAAGCGCGCTAAATTCCATTCATAGCAAAATATAATTCCAGTCAAGTTGTTTTATTTTCCTCGGTATTTCATTTGTTTCATTCATTCAATGCAGAATTGAGGAAACAGGAACCCGTATTAAGTAATTCGAGATCCAAACATCAACCCCGTAACCACCCGAAACAGGTAATTCTGTTTGTTATCAAATGCTATAGAGGTATCAGACAGGGTCCGCCTTAGAGGCATAGATCATTACCACTGACCCTGCCGTGTGCTGGCTGACAGGGAACAGAATTACATGAGTGAGCTCTACCTTCACCGGTTGTTCAACAGCTCTCATCTACCCGCGACAGGCTTCTCACCCGTCAGTAAATAAAATATTTTCGAAAAATTCATTAAACTGTCGTATTTTGACTGTGGTAGAGTCTGCGCATATTTAAGACGTTTTATCTAACCATGGCTTTATTTGAATGAGACAAAATAGATTTTTCTTTAACATATTTTCATTTGTTCCAGATTCATATAATTGAAAAAATTACAATGTATACATTAAAACACTGAAAAATATTGCGCCATATAAACGGTGGTACCCTGGGCTTCATCTATTCATTCTTATGGTAAATAGCGTCTTAGTATCGGATAGAAAACATCATGCGCAAAGAATTTCGCATATGAGTACATGTCTCATAGATTGTTGGAGGGTGAGATGGAAGGTAGGAATTTCCATCACCGTTCCTCCTGTAGTGAGCTGGTGAATTCGGAAGGGCGGCAGTAGAATGTGCGTGGAAGGGATTGAGACGTGACGATAGAAAAGTGTTCCGCTATCTCTATTTGGTGCATCAACACCCTCTCTCATACACATCTTCAGAGAAAGACCTATGTGAGCGCGCACACAACCACGATTCAATCAAATACAAAACCTCTCGACCTACTGTGATGTAGTTCTAGATAATACTTATACTATACTTACTAGCTTCTTACAGCATACAGAATCTCAACTGCTGTAGTCTGTTTCGTGTAAGAATCCCCAATGTGATCTCTTCCAAAATTGACAGCCTTAGACTTAACAACAGAGCACTCCCCAACGCCACAAATCCGATGAGAATTGACTCATCTCTGTGCGTTGTATGGAGTAGAAGGGAGGTTGGACAGGGGAGAAATTGTTTAATTTGCGTCAATGTTCAGCGGCATTGCCTTACTGTGGAAGTAGCAGGTAATGCTTTGGATTCAAGAATAGCACACGAAGTCTACATATAGTATGAGTCTTAAACAGAAGGAATAAAGACTCAAAAAAGGCTGAACGTATAGTAATTATATCTTTGAGGGAAATACTCGCATTTCTGGAAACAACTGTTTCTTCCTTTCGTTAGTATATCTACCTGAAACGAAACATAACGTACTCAACCCATGATTTAATATTCTACGGGTTCATCATGAATTGAACCGGATTTGTTAGGAAAAGAACACCCTCAAAACGCACTGAAAATGTATCAAGTTTCATAAATATAACAGAATAATTAACAATTTACTTCTTATGACTATTTTTACTTCTTATAATTGTTTTACTTCTTATGACTATTTTTGGAAAGGGTAGAAACTTTCCGCTATTTGATATTGAAATTATTTTGGTATGATGACCTGAGACAAAATTATGAGTTTCTTTTGATAAAATCTGTGCTATGTTGAAAATGTTTTGGGAAATGTATTTTCGATCCAATATATCCATGCGTGATTCAGAAGAGTAGATTCAGTAGGACTGATTCAGTAGAAAAGAGCATATTGGAGCATATATTGAGCATGAACATTTTTCCGGCATCCATTTTAGCCATCATTAAATTCCACTGCCTATTTCATCAAAAACTAACTGTTCATACTCATGCGACCCACATCACCAAAAATTCCATACCTACATTGTCCTAGAACCTGTTTTTGGGGAATATCTTGGTTCACACATTTGCTTTGAAAAACATGTTAGGTTATTCACACAGTCCTTAGCTCACGGGTCACGGATTATTTTCCCGCAACTATACTTAGACGTCTAAGTCGCATGAAATGAGTAGCAGAATTCTATGGTTTAAAATTTGCATTGCCTCATCTTTTCAACGATCTTGGTCACAATGTCTCAATGAAAGTAAAACAATCATTTTGACTTTCTTCACACTCGTATGTATTTTTAAAGTAGAAATTTACGTTTCTCCAATAAATTAGTATTTCTTTTCATACAACGGTGTATTATAAAATGGAATTAGAACCCGAGGAACTCCGTAAGTAAAGTTGGCTAATGAAAATTCACCGAATACATCGCCAAAGAATTCCATACATTGATTCGTTAACTATTTCCATAAAGGAGCACGTGTGAGGGGCACGGAGCTCACATTAGCAGATCTACGCTACGCGACGGGAGATACAGGGAGTCAAGTGACGTCAGCACGTATGATGTGCGCCTCGCGGGGGCACAATGACAGGGCACGAGCGAGGGGACGACCCCCGTCACAGCTCAGAGGCGCCACCTTCACTCACCCTCGGGAGCGGAGAAAACCGGGGGTGACGGGACGCCACGAGTTGGGAGAGAAGTCGGAGCGCTATTTAGATGAGAAGGGAGTCGGACGGGGGCTGGACCTATTTGTCAACGCGTTCAAACCCAATCTACGCACTCCCTTTGTCCATGCCAAGGATGTTCTATATTTGCTCTGGATTAGTGACATGAAGGATAGCATTAATGGATAGACGACAATTAATTGTTACATACTTAGAGTGAACATTGTTAATAACAAACACAAACATATGTGCACTCTAACTATTATAATAATTAAGGGCAAATATATACTTTCTGCAAGCAAAACATGAGAAAAAATTCATAAATAAATAATATTTCAAAATTTTGCTCATCCTAACATTTTACAAAGATTCTGATTCACAAAATGCTTTTAAAATATCAAACAAGTTAAAACTTTGTGGCAGTGGGATATAGATTAGGATCAACCAATCTACTCAAATTGAATGCAGCGTAATATTTCTCAGAATTTACTGAATAGATTCTGCCAAGCTCACATTCCTTAGTTATCATGTGTACATTGGTGAAACTTTTGTGTCTACATAAAATTGTTTAAAATTTATTTACATCGGATACAGTTTATTAACAACAGGGTAATATTTTTAACTTCATTGTTAAACTCATTTTTCATTCACTTCAATCCCTTAATGATGATCCCTTAATGGGATGATACATAATACGATATTTTCCTTTTTCTCTCCCAGTCCCGCCAGTGAGTTCAAGTGGAAAGTAAGTTGTGGCATCAAATCCATCAAATTCGAGAACTGCGGATCAAATTCTATTATACATGAAAATTATGGAAGCTGATTGATTAGTCGCAACCTATAGGTTTCGAGTTAGATTTCATTGACTTAAAGAAGCTGAAAAAGTAATTTATCCTAATAGCGGACTATACAATTAGTACAGTAGATAGACAGAGACGATAAAACGTAAACAGTGGCTGGAGTTTTAACAAAATGAGAAAAACATTTAACTTCCAATCATTACGTAATACCACATGTAGTGCATAACACTCAGAATATGGAATTAAAGCGCAAATCGATTTCCTACCACAAATAGTCTTTCTATCCCAATCAAATAGAGGGAAGTGAGATGTACGCTTTCTGCATGACTCGGTCGGATTCCCGTCCACGGATCATGGCGTGTCTCGCCCTCCAGATTCTCTGAAGCGTATCCCGAGCATTCAGCGCCCCCTTTGCGCTATCCCTCGTCACACGCCGTGACTCTTGAATCACACCATGGCCTCCTGTGCCTGTCCGATCGAAGAGAAGTTGGTGCCACTCTTTTGTGAATGAACTCTATGCAGTGTTGTATGACTTTTATCAACTGTTCAAAATACATGACAGCATTTATGCACATGTTTCTTCCTAGAACCTATACGTAGAGAAGATATGCGATGATAACTCTGGTCGGATGAAAATGAATACGAGCCTGGAATCAAACTTGGAGTTCCGGCAGAAGATTCCCCACTAGTCATTTATATCTGACCATTTTTACCACACATGACAGTAGGTTGAACCACTGAGAGAGGACAGCGATGGCCCGCGTATCTATCCTCAGTGAATGTTCACAAACGAGTTAGCAATCACATATTCAATTTCACAAACATTAGGGTCGAGTTTTTAAATATTACTTGTAATTAAGTTCATTTCGCTTCATACTCAACGCGCAGAGTCATATTCACTACCACTATTATAATGTATTTTCAGACTGCTATATCGCATTAAGTACTTGTATATTTTTATGAAAGTCTCACAAGCGTTTCAATTTCAAAATTCCGGTGTATTTTTTCTTCTTCTAAATACGGTATTTTCTAAAGAAGTATTTCTAAAATAATATTACAATTAAGTACTAAACGATCGTCAACACACACTACTTTATGACGAACATAGGATCATTGATTTTATATATTAATACACGGAGTATCTGCGTTGGGGAAGAATAGCTTCAGAAGATTGGGGTCTCTAGAAAAGAAAATCTACATAAAAAACAATTCGCACGAGAGACCGCTCACAGTACATGTAGAAGGATATCTCTGGCGTGGAGAGTCTTGAACAACGACACTGCGATAAAAATATAATGCGACAATATGGATTCCGTCGAGGTCACAAAGATGGAAAAGAACAAAAAAAAGTTCTGCATGGATTAGAACCGTCAGAATCTGTCTAGAGGATCATATGAGTTCGGCAACAACTAAACTGAGGAAGAAAGTCTCAGAACCGAATTTAATGGTGGCATTTTATAATATCATTTAGTATCTGTATGTAGTGATTTAAAAAACACTACCAAGTAAATAAATGAATCCGCCCAGTTAACTGAATCATCAACTACTTATTTCAAGTCCGGACACAAATATTAATATAATTTTATTGTTGGAAAAATCGTTTAAGGACGAGGAGAACCACATATATGTAAAAAATCATTGTTACTGTTGAACAAACATTTCTCCACGGGAAGAAGTAATGTTACGCAAGATGCAGTACATATTATATGAGAAAAGACTCGCCAGAAAAAGAATAACAAAAGATCACTTGGCAACGCGTTGTCGTCTGATGTAGAACTTCCACTTAAAGATCGTCACAACGATATCGTCAGTTCTACGTAAGAGGAGTACAGTTCAGCACAAACGAAGGTTGGAGAAAATACGAAATTTAAACATGTGGTGCCCAATGAATGAAAATCAAGTCAGACAAACATATTTCAACTGAACACGACTCGAACACACGTGAGAGTGCGAGTCGGTGGAGCCGGTAAGGGTACCACTGTTGACCCGTTCACTCGAGGCTACATGAAATCGACAGCTGCCTTGACTTCTTTACAATTGCCACTGGTGCTATCTCTTGACGACATGTAGCCCGTCTCTGGATTAAACGTGTGCGTTCGTCATCGCGCAAGGAAGCGCGGGTGGACTGAGCAGGTTTCGTGTTATTAAATTCGTACTGTCAGATTTTTGCGGAAGTAACAACCCTTTGTCAACAAAGGTTCAGAAAGTTACCTCCGGAGTATGAGCTGATTGTAAGATAATCTTTTCGGTGGAGAGTACTTAATGAGAATTCAAAATGAATAGTAGAGCGCTCCGCCAACTCAGCGACAAGTCTACCAAAGAGACGTGTCAATTATGGAAGTGACCTCCGGGCAGAATTACGAACTCCTGGTTGGAGAGCGTCGTTTCCTGGATCGAAGATGACACTCATAGTAATGAGATGAAATAGGTTTTGGAGGCGAGACGTTACAGAAGATATGGCACAGCTAGGAATTACGGAAAGTCTTCAAGCATACATCAAAGCTCAGACATTAAAAAGAACTGTGACATCGTTGATAACTAAAGAATGTCGACAGACCTCTCTCGCCCTTACAACATCACGGAACTCGAGAAAGCGCCAGTTGACACTAAAGATAATCTCGGTCCGCGTATTGATAATGAAGAATTGGAGAAAATGTTTGATAATCTATAAGTCGAAATTAATAATATTGTAAATAGTTAAATCAAATCGACTCTTCAACAAAATTCGAATAATAAAAATATTAAATTTTACTCTTACCTAGATCATAAAATTTTTACTTGAGAAAAGATTCTGTGTGACGGTGTCGAAGTCTCTGATCGACTATTTTGTTTAGTATGTTATGGTTGATTATAAGGCTACAGCTTCACTTATGTAGAGTTCTACAGCTTAACTTATGTAGATCAGTATTTTTATGCCAGAACTGGGAAAGACACGTACTTACACAGAATCAATATTATTAGCTGTAATTTACTGTCCCAAAGCAGCAGACTCAAAGTCGTTCAACCAGAGAATAGAGTGTGTCTTATTTTTCACGTGTTCAATAGTCGTCACATCCTATTACCGTACCCCAATGACAGTCTACTACCTGCAGAAATGATACTATCATGTCTTTTTGGTCGTGTCCAGAGAAAACACGAAGGAAGATATGATATCCCAAGGGCAAGATGTAGTATTGATATCTTCAAGAGACTATTTTGCACGGACGTCGCCATTAAGGCGCATACTCTGCCTGCTGCTCTAGCGGGATTTCCAGCCGTACAGGCAACGGGTCCAGAGGCTTGTCGTCGATTAAACCGACGAGTGCTTCTGCCAGGAAGGTCCGATTCAACTGATTAATGAGCTCTTGCCGCCACTTGTGGCAAAAAAGATACAAAAAATCTTTCTTAAGGACAGTCGTGGGGAAAGTGCAATTACTGACTGTCGTTTTCAGACACTTGAATCTTCGTTTGTTTGGCTCACGCCTACGTGAGCGAGTCCTTTCATCAAAATTTATTTTCATTGAATGATAACCATTTATTATTTGTTCGTAAATAATAAACCAAGTCTAAGATCGAATAACTGTAGGGGCTATGAGAAAAATATTTTCTTCACGCAAAGTTTCCTTAGTTAGAAACGGAAACAAAATAACATTTGGGAGGTTATGAGTATATTCGTCAACCATTTGTAATGTTCCATCATAGACTGTTAATAATTGTCCCTAATTGTCATATTAGTCAAAACTAAAAAAAAAACTAAGTTAAGTAGCCTACGACACATATTTCTTGAATGCACATTAATTCTTATATGCTTTAGAGATTCAATTCACTTAACCGAATATGAAAAGAAAAACACAACTTAAACAAAAAAATAGTATCCCATCGTTCCTTTTAATTCATGAGCTGTCATATTACAGGTAAGGTAACTTCGAACGTTTAGAAACAATGCAAACACCAAACTAATGAATACTCCTTAACTGCTGACCATTATTATATAAACAAAATAATGCTCTGAGTTGTTAACAAAGATAACTCCTACGAATTGGTGCGTAACAAAATTAATTAGTGAATTTCCAAACTACCATTCGAATTAAATCCGCTGGTATGTTAAAGGTCTCCACTCTTTATGAAATAATTTTGTTGATATTACAGCGTTTCTCAAGTTAGTGTTACTTCCTTCAATTGCTCTACACGGTAGTCATTATTTTATTCTGGGAGGAAATATTCTGGCACAATTTTGTATTTGAAGATGAAGTTATCAATTTATTGACTCGACACAGAAATAAACTCTACCACTGTTAACTTCATATTATATATACGAGATACCTGGAATGCATTCGTACAAAGAATCTAAACGTCTTCAAACCGGAGGGAATTGGCAGTTGAATCCAGTACAAACTGTTCTCGAAATTACGTGAAATCTGTTTACAAATATATGACTCGAAAACTTACGTTCGAAATATCAACTAATGTTAAAATTGTATAACGAATGTCGGGCGTACTGAATATTAGGTAGGATGTAATTCCATCCAAAGCTCATACAATTCTGTTTTGACAACGAAATCTTCATGAACTTGGAAAGAATCACCCATGTGTTGTGGACACACAATACATAAATGTTTTTAAAAATGATAAAAATTTATAAAAACTACAAATCATTATCAAAATCTCCAACATGGAGGCCTTAAATAACAGTATTAATAAAAAAATGTCATATTAACTTATAGGAGTTCAAGGCTCTCCAAATATGAGGCACTCGATGCTAGACGGGGAAAATAACTCCCAAAAAGTATATAAAATGCCGAGGTAGTATATGTTATAATGAGTTACAATACTAAGTATACATTTACAAACTTAAGAGTAAAAATACAATGAATCAATATTATTAAAGAAAATTACTTCGTGTAGATACGTTTATATCTATTATTTTTATTTATTTATTTATTTGTACAGTAACTCTTGCCCAGAACCTAACATAGTCAATATCTGGGATTAACTTTGGTTGTTAAATGTCTTTTTCTTGATCCTCTACTCTTCATTATAATTTCACTAACATAAAATGCATGCTAACATTCAGTTCAACATATTATATCTGTATTCTGACTCTCAATCACTCTGACCAAAGAATATGAATTACAAAGTACCGCTAGTATTCATTCCGGAGAAAGTAGTGAATGGCCTACAAACGCTGACTTTAGACCAGTGCTGAAATCTAGGACTGACATGCATTTCCCGGCGCGGTATTCGACACCTTGGAGGTATCTCAAATCAATGGAAGCGATCAACTGGTTCGGGTTGGACATAATGATTGAGGACTTGTTGACAAAGACAATGGGTATTTTACGAGCTTTTGTATAGAATTCAATGGAAAAACGTAAGTGCGTCAAAATTTTTTAAAGATCGTCATGTGATATATGTTTGCGTCAAATATACCAGTAACCCCCACTTCGAAACACACATACTCCACTAATGTTTTCTGCACTTCAATGCTAATAATTACTACTCTCGCTTCCAAAGAAGTTATTATCTTCACTTTCGTTTTACGTTCCTGTTTAAATGCAGCTCTAATAATCGCAATAAATGATTAAGGTACATTTACATACCATGTCATCATCATGCCAAAAATATGTAGTAATGTGCATGTGTAGATCAGAAAAGAATCTTTTATACATTATGCACGTTTAATGAATATTACGACAGTGCCAGATTATAATACGGTACTGAAAGAGGATTGAACATTTTCATTACGTGTTATCCGATGGAAACAAAATATGCTGAACAACGACCAGTAAGAGTTAAATTCTTGAATTTGATTTAGTTTTATATGCACAAAACTGAAAATGGATGTTATTAATCAAAGTTTACTTGAAAAGAAACCACATACAATTACATACTTCCTCAAATTTTTGAAAATCAAAGTTCACGTTTGGTTTGAAATTGTTTTTTCTTCTAATGAACGAAATTATTCTTTACATAATAATACGATTTAATTAATGCCATAATTTTACGTGTTTCATGTGATCATACATTATTGAACTACATCAATATTTAAATTACAAACATGATTCGCAGAAGGGCACCGAAATTAATGAAATTTTGCAGTCCAGTGTTTCACAGAAAATTTCATTTGAAATGAGACATAAAATATGCACTTCTCCACACTGTTAAAGCATACAATTCATCCCGGAACAAGTCATACCCCACAATGAGAAATGCCGAAAAATGGAAGATGATTACCTGAAACGTTGAGCCACCCTTCCACTCTGCAGGGATACACGATCTTGCTGGTCCGGCGAGCCATATTGCTCCGCCTGCTGGGAAACTCCATGATCCTGGATGGCTGCCTACGCCTGCCTTCCTTCCTTCCTTCCTTCCTTCCTTCCTCAGGTGCAGCAGTCTCCCGCGCTTCACTCGCACGCGAGCGCTGTCCCGAAGGGTCACCCTAACCTCTCCGACTCACACAGAAAGTAAAGAAATGCACTGATTCCACCAACACGGACACTCGAGAGTCGCGTCGAAGATAATTCGACGCTTGTAAAACGCTCAGAGCACCACCAACACAGTAGCACACATGCCCGTTGCTTCGTAACACACGCACGCACGTCGCAAGAGACGACAGACAGACACAACGAAGGTATCACAACCCGCACGCGCCCCACCGGCGGAGGGAACTGGCTGGCTCGTCTGTCGCGCCGCTCGCTCTCTCGCCTTCCCCCACTCGGGTTGTGCACTCGGTCACGTGACCGTCGCCAGCGCCGTGGTGATTGCCCGCGAACATTTGAGTCTCGAGTGGCTGGATGATAACTAGAAATAATTTTAAAAACTT